>OW028582.1:30262203-30829703 GCA_932294295.1 Alitta virens
GATTCGAGTCAATTGAGCATAAAAAGTATTGTTTATCCTTTTCCTGTCATTTATTTTTGTCTGTTTCAAAGGTTTTATGCACATTAATACCAAATCATGTTCTATAAAATCAACTATACACCTAAAATTATCATTTGTCCAAAAAAGTCATATTTGAGCTATGAAAATGCTTCCTGAGGAATATATATGAAATTCAGCAACAATGTTATGCCACATAAAGCTGTTTCCTCAGGAAACCATGGGGGCATCTCAGTAGCGATCTATCAAATATCTTAGAGATGTCCCCCCATATTACATGTATTATCTTTTATTTCATTCTTATGTTTCTTATATGTTAAATTGTGTAATGATTGATATGTGTAATATGAAATAAATATGTTCTGAGTTCTGGGTATAATTTCATACAAAATAAACCTTTTTAAATGTTTAAATAATAATAAATACAAATCTTAAAGGTTTATTTTGTATGGAATGATACTCAACACACCCATTTTCATGCCTTCATAAGTCTAAATATTTTTCACACACTGCTTATTTTTAGTTGGCAACTGAAGGGAACTATACACTATCAATAATTGCCATTCTTTTCAGCAGTTACTGGATTGTTGGGTTGCCTATTTGCATTAAATCTATGACATTTAAGTTTGTTATTTTTATATATTCATTAACAAACACTTTACTGGTGCATTAAATACATAATATCAAGAAATAATAATAAGCATCAGAGTGCAGTCAAAGTCTAAGTAATATAGATTATTATGCAACTAATTATTATGAATGAAATTGCTAAATATAAACAAAAACTGTGGACTGTGTTCATGGTTGCTGAGAGTGAAATTAAGAGACTGAGTGAGAGAGATCAGTCCTGCAGAAAAATCTTGAAAGCAATTGGAGAAGGACATTACTGTTATGCCTTATATACAAAGAATATTGCAATACTATGAATATTAAATATATAATTGTATGCACTTGAATAGTCTACTACTTTTATGGCTGTCATTGTAAAGTATGGGATGTTATAGGAAAATGTAGGAAACAACACATTTTTTAGAATTATTTCCAGAATTGCCACTATTATGAAAAAAGAGAAGGATGAAACAATGTCACAATATCCCTTAAATTGTGAAAGTGCTATGATTCAGATATGTTATTGGCAAAAGTTCACTAATGTAAGGATCATAGTGTAATTATGCTCCATTTTAATATTCATTTGCAAATAAGGTGTTACTGATAAATTCTGTAAAAAAATGAAAAAAATGATAGAAAGATAGAAATAAGGAAAGCAAGTACGTAAGTAATTAAGCACGTAAGTGGGCAAGTAAGTAATAAGTAATTGTAAATAAAGCATTGATTAAGAAAGCTGCAAAACATTTTTTAATTCAATGACATTTTATTATCATCAAGTCATTTATAATATACACTGTAAAACTAGTTCATATACTAGGGAACATAAGTACAATATATTTCTTTCAATGATTGTATTAAGAACGTTTTCACTCATTCATTAAATGCGATTTATTTGTCAATGAAATATATCTACAATAAATCTCAAATTTTTGTCAAAATTATGACTATTAAAAGTTATTACAAATATTTAAATAATTTAATACTATATGGTAGCATATATATACATCTAAAATATATTTTACAGTTATTCAGGTAAATTAACCAAACAATCATGAATTTATTATCTTGGATATCACAATCAATGCAAACATCAGAAAAATGGAATAATACTTCTGTCCTGCTCCACATGTCATGAAGGCTCGTTCTACACACCTTTGATAGTCTTCTTGTTCAATATTATTTATAGCACAGATTTCATTGTGCTTACATTTGCAGCTGCAGGGCGTATAGTATGGCCATCCAATGTCAACGTGTTTGTATTTGTGGTAATCGTGAAAATATTGGCTTCCGTAAACTTCCATATTTTGCATAAATTTGTGCAAGTTTGTCACATTGACGTCTCTCATCCGAAAATAGCTGTAACGAAGAAATTCAAATTGTGTATTCAAAGATAGACATTGTGTAAATGGCGGTATATTGTGAAAAGGACTGCAACAAAGAAAAGTATTTTGAAAACGGCTGTGATGAAAAAAAGAGTTCCGTGGCAAAGAGAAGTATTTTCGAAATGGCTGTACACAACGGAAACATTTGTGTAATAGAGAAAAGTAGAATGAAAATGGATGTTATAAAGAAAAGGTTTCCTGAAAATGGTTGTAACAAAGATAGTTTTTGAAAATGGCTGTAACAATGAAAAGTGTACAAGAATTTGGCTGTAACAAAGAAAAGAATCGTGAAAATGGTTGTAACAAAGAAAGTATTTGAAAATGGCTGTGACAATAAAAAGTGTACAAGAATTTTGCTGTAACAAAGAAAAGAGTTGTGAAAATGGTAACAAAGAAAGTATTTGAAAATGGCTGTAACAATGAAAAGTATTCAAGAAAATGGCTGTAACATAAAAAAAGAATCGTGAAAATGGTTGTAACAAGTAAGCAAATATTGAGTAAGCTAGCAACAAATAAATTACTGAAATACATAGAACATGCAACAGGGAGGTAAAAAAAAAAAATACCTGTATTTGTAGAGGGAACCCCAAGGCTTATTGTCAGCCATATTCAAATGAAACTGCTCAGTATCAACCAATCCACCGTACATGTCAAAGATGTATCCTCTGAACGCTGGATTCCTCGCATAGCCATCTGTTCCTTTTCTCGGGCTCAAAGAGGGCGCCAGTAGTACACAAGCTACAGGCCTGCCATCTGTTGTATATTCAAATAAATAGATCAAAGTTGCCCACTGATTAAAATTCAAAGAACGTGTCAAAATTTATCACTGGCAGATCCGACTAGTACAGTTAGTTTCATAAACAATGGCCTGTCAAAATTAAATCTAGACAAAACTAGACAACTTCTGCTATACGATGCTACCTGCCACTAAATGGAACCGTCTGGCTATAGCTGGCTACTCAAAGCCGGATCTAAAATACATGATGTACCATCAGGTGCATAAGTAACGGGTATTTGTCATTTCTTTGTTGAAAAGATGCATGTCTATTTTACGTATATATTTTGCTATTTTTGTTATATATTAGATACATTTCGTACATTTACCAAGGTTTATATTTGTTCAATGGTGGTGAGTGTAAATGCCGGGACTAGACAGAAGCAGCTGGCTTTAGCCAGTTATAGCTACAGCCAGGAATAGGCTGCTACAGCTGTCTATAGTCGACCATGTTTTATGGAAATAACTGTATTCATATGCCATAGGTTTCGTCTGGCTATATAGTACAATATTTTGTTATACCTGATTACCTATAAAGACACTGGTCTACTGGTACCTTATGGAATTCAGTCTCAGTAATGTAACCATATAAATGCAACCTCTAGCAAGACGGATCAAGACTGAGCTGACAATAACGTTCTAGAATATGACTATGCTATGCACCTGTATCGTAAATCAGCTTGAACTGATCTGTCTTTTCGTAGCCTCCATAAATGGCAATTATGACGTCGCTAAATTCCCGGATGATGTCTATCAGTTGTGTGTTGTATTCTGTCTTAAGACTGCCCACTGGAGCATGTGTGAAAATGTGAACCTGTGGACAAAACAGAAAGAGAAACTATTAGCTACAAAAATCTAGATAAATAGGTCCATTTTTAAGAATTCTTACAGATCATAATCTACATCTCAACTAAGCAAACTAGATGTCATTCAAATGAGAAATTCATCTGGCAGCTAGTGTCTTAATCTTTAAGAATTCTTACAAATCATAATCTACATCTCAACTTGGCCAACTGGATGTCATTCAAATGAGAAATTCAATTGGCAGCTAGTGTCTTAATCTTTAAGAATTCTTACAAATCATAATCTACATCTCAACTTGGCCAACTGGATGTCATTCAAATGAGAAATTCAACTGGCAGCTAGTGTCTTAATCTTTAAGAATTCTTACAAATCATAATCTACATCTCAACTTGGCCAACTGGATGTCATTCAAATGAGAAATTCAATTGGCAGCTAGTGTCTTAATCTTTAAGAATTCTTACAAATCATAATCTACATCTCAACTTGGCCAACTGGATGTCATTCAAATGAGAAATTCAATTGGCAGCTAGTGTCTTAATCTTTAAGAATTCTTACAAATCATAATCTACATTTCAACTTGGCCAACTGGATGTCATTCAAATGAGAAATTCAACTGGCAGCTAGTGTCTTAATCTCTAAGAATTCTTACAAATCATAATCTACATCTCAACTTGGCCAACTGGATGTCATTCAAATGAGAAATTCAATTGGCAGCTAGTGTCTTAATCTTTAAGAATTCTTACAAATCATAATCTACATCTCAACTTGGCCAACTGGATGTTATTCAAATGAGAAATTCAATTGGCAGCTAGTGTCTTAATCTTTAAGAATTCTTACAAATCATAATCTACATCTCAACTTGGCCAACTGGATGTCATTCAATGAGAAATTCAATTGGCAGCTAGTGTCTTAATCTTTAGGAATTCTTACAGATCATAATCTACATCTCAACTTGGCCAACTGGATGTCATTCAAATGAGAAATTCAATTGGCAGCTAGTGTCTTAATCTTTAAGAATTCTTACAAATCATAATCTACATTTCAACTTGGCCAACTGGATGTCATTCAAATGAGAAATTCAATTGGCAGCTAGTTTCTTAATCTTTAAGAATTCTTACGGATCATAATCTACATCTCAACTTGGCCAACTGGATGTCATTCAAATGAGAAATTCAATTGGCAGCTAGTGTCTTAATCTTTAAGAATTCTTACCGATCATAATCTACATCTCAACTTGGCCAACTGGATGTCATTCAAATGAGAAATTCAATTGGCAGCTAGTGTCTTAATCTTTAAGAATTCTTACAAATCATAATCTACATCTCAACTTGGCCAACTGGATGTCATTCAAATGAGAAATTCAATTGGCAGCTAGTGTCTTAATCTTTAAGAATTCTACTATTGACACACAAATCTACCTTCTTCCTGTCTTGTCTAACAGTGTTTAGTTCTTCCCTCAGCCACTGAAACTGCCCACCAGGATCGCTGCCTGTCACAGCATTGTTCTCTGGCAGGTAGAGGGCGCTGTTGAGCACAATGGCGGTGATTCGATCTCTGCTCAGGCTGACTGTGTAGTAACCAGCTGAAATTTGAGAAAAAAAACTTAAGTGACACCTGTAGGAATATATATTCAACTCCCTTTCGAATCTATGCCCCTCCCCCCCTTGAGCGAGTAGTTCTCAAGAGTTTATACTAAAAAAATGTTCATTAAATGATGCCTTAGCTGATTTTGTTTTTTTTAGAATTTAGTAAACAAAGACCATGTGTGGATTCCCATACTAGTAAAAATAGGAGAGAAAAACATTATATATCTAAAGGATTAGTTGAGACAAACAAGCATTACCTTTCTTGAAAGTGTTCTCATATTCATCAGGTATCCAATCACTCCATAGTTCATGGTATTTATCATAGAGGTCGTTGTTACTAGTGTCGCCATCTGCTGGAAGTTGGGATTGAGGATACCAATCACGGTCACCAAGTACAGGAACAACTTGTATACCTGGAAATTCCTACATGAAAAAATGAAGTCAAAGAACTAATCAATTAAACCTGGTAATAGCTTATGGTATTGATGTCTGGATTTCAGTATTGAAAGTCAGAATCAGGGTGTTCTGCTGCAATTAATGTCAGCATCAATACCAGTTTGGCTTAAGGAATAGGCATAAGGCAGTCTCTAGTAGAGACTCTTGCAGACCCTCTCCTGTCACTGCAACGTTATTCCACTACGGGGTGCTTAGCGAAAGGCGATAGCCCTGAGGGTCTGCCAGATTTCGGACTGAGCAACGACTTTGCCGGCCTAGGGGAACAAGGAATTTGACAGTTTCTGTCAACCATTAAAATAACGGTGACAATCCATGCTTAACTGCTTTATTCCCGCTTCGTTGAATTCAATGGACGCAGTAATTGACATACTTTTGCGTCTATCTAGCAATGTTGTGAAATCACAGTCTGGGCCTAATTAAGGGGTAACAGGTGAGGTGAAAGCATAGTACATGACAAAGAATAAATGGGGAAGTATTAGAGCGACTTGCTATACTCCTTTCAAAACCAACCAAATTGTATGAATACAATGCAATATATACATGTGTGTATAGCTGACAGCTTTAATTGGGTTAAATCTGTTATAAATAAACTTCACTACCTTCGAGAAGGAAACTTATATGTGCAATAGTATTGTGAAAAGTAGGCATGGCAATAAACAATTGACAATATATGATTTAAAAAAAAAAAATCAAACCAATACTACATTACCTGTCTAAATAGATTGGTGATATTAGTCATGATTTCCAACAAGAGTTCTTCTGAGAAAACTGTGCTGGTGGTGTTGATATGGAAACTGTTTGCTCTGAAAATAAATGGTCACAAAACTTAGAATTTGAACATTAATATCTGAAGGCCTTTAGACAGATAATTTGGGAATATGGGGTAAGTTGAGTCACCTGTGGTAGGCACGAAGTTGAGGCATAGTTGTTGGATATAATTATGGTTATTTACCCAATATATAAATTCTAGGTCATCATGCAATTTTCATCATTTACATGCTGAATGTAAAAATAACAATGCTGGGTTTCCTCAAATATAGTGGTTTATCACACCACAACCAGATTTACCTAGCTGTACTATGTATTGAAAGGTTGACAATGCTACATTGTGTATTTTTTAAACAATATGACATTTTATAATTATTTTGGCTTACACCATGTTAAGTACCTCCTACGTGGCACAACTTACCCTCCTACTGTTTCAATTTACCCCATGAACCCCTTCAGTGGGACAAGTTGAGACATTGCAGGGGCGGATCTAGAACATTTTTCAAGGGGGGGGGGTGGACAAATAAAAATGAATTTCAGGGGACCGCTGAATTTTTTAATATTTTTTAATCAAAATGTACTAGGCCAAAGGGGAGGTTGCAACCCCCCCCCCCCCCCAAAACCTCCCCCTCCCCCCTAAATTCACCACTGCATTGTTTCATAAATCTTTGATTGCAAAGTTTTCAGGATAAAACAATCAAGTGCAGTAATTTAGTCACTGTAACTCTGATATCAACCCTTCATACTTAAGTGTTTCCTTTTATCTTACCGTTCCATTGTTGATCACCAAACTTAACCAAATTATCCAGCAAATAAGGTTTCGTTCTTACCCGCCCCAAATTATGAACTCCGGAGTTCCAAACGTGTACGACATCTTGCGGATAGCGCCCACGACCATCTCCCAGGGGGCGTCACAGTCGTAGTGGCCCCGGGGATCTCTACCTGTGACGTCACCAATGCAGGATTCCCCTGTTGTGTTGTAAGTGGGATCATAGTTGATGTCATTAATGGTCCAGAATTGCCATTGGCCTGGAATAAGAACAAATGTTACTATGGAGCGCTTTCCAGAGCATCTACAGAGCCTGTTACGGAGCCCTATTTGGAGCTCCTAAGCCGATATTTAAAAAAGTAAAATCACATTTTTGCCTTCCCTTATCCTAAAATTTGCATTCCCTTATCGCATTCTCTCACAAAAATGTATTCTATCATATATGATGATCGCATACCCTCGCAATAATGTCATATTCACTCACAATATTTCAGTCACCTTGAGCACAATATTTCATGTTTCTTGTGATGTTTTATATTCCTCACAAAATAATCATTCCCTCTTGATATGTTCCCTTGCCTTCCCTAGCGACCATTTCGTGAGGGAATGCAAGGCATATACAATGCATCTCGAAGTTGGTGTCTTTGGGAGGTATTTTTCACATAATTTGCTCTGTCGCAACAGCAAAAATACCTATCTTTATCTTTGAGGCTTCATTGAATAAGCATATATATCTCAGAAGTTTAAAATGACTTCAAATGATGACAAAAATTGTTTTGCAGAAGCAAATATTTTTTGTCCATATTCTGTTTGAAATAGTAAATATAATTCACATCTAATAATATTACATGATATGAGTGACTTTTCTGGTAATGACAAATAAATGGAAATATAGGGTAAAGCAATATAAAATGGCTTGGCATTGAAACTCTAAGGACAATAAACAGATAATAATACTCAAACTGGCGCGTGAGGTTGCAATGCAAGGGTTTTTTTTTTTAAATTGTTACACCTAAATGTTGATTTGAATAAAATTTATTTGTACAAAAAGTTTGTCGTAGAGATTTGAAATTGAAAGCAGGTAAAGTAAACGATCTTTACTATGACATATTCATAATATATCAAACGTATTGCGTTGTTTATTTCGCTCAACATTCAGTCCATAATGCAGAAGTCTGTGAGCCTGTTTATCATAGGATTATAATGAAGAAGTATGTTTGTTCCGATTTTGTTTTGTTTTTTATTCCTTTGTTATAAAATTCCGATGTATTTGATTAAATATAATAACAATATAAGTGTCCTGGCATATATCTATATAAATTTTATAAAATATAAAGTGACACTATATATTATATAGAAGATATTTGAGTCCAACCTGAGACTATTTAAGGCAATTTTACACTGACTTCAATGTTATTGAATATGACATCTCTGAGTCTCTGAGACAAGGTCATTAATATGGAAAGCAAAATAATGAATTATTTCATAGTAAAATATTGTTCTTACCAGTGCTCGTAGAGACCAGAGCCAGCAGTGTAAAAATTCCCAAATATTTCATGGCGACTTCTTCATAAATTACTGGAGGTATGTTTTAGGAGAAAAAGTAACATATTAGTCCAAAAATATTCATAGTCACATCATACAATATACAAAATACTCTGTATGTCAACTGATATGACGTCTGTACAGAAATATGAATTTTCATCTACTTATCTTGATAACATATTACCAGTAAAACCTATCATTATATAATAAGACACCTGACTGTCATCTTAAAAAATATTTTTGTAACTCAACTGGTGTATTTGAATGTAAATAAAACAGTAAAGTTAGAAAACTGAGTACTAACCTGTTGGATAAAGCTTAGATTATAAATATGAAATTACATCCAATTTCGTTGTGAAATCCAAAAGGGTATTTCCAGTAATCGTTTGAACTAGTTCAGATATTGTTCTGTTAGTTGTCATACAATCTTGGAAAAAGTAGGTCATGTCTTATCTTTGTTCTATCATGCAGTTAAGATCTGGTCCCTTTATATCGTGTAAGATAAGAGCTCTGACATCTTATGCTTATAAGAGATATTTATATTCAAATCTATAGCCATTCATCCTAAACAGGCAAGATATTTGTTAAACAAATAGGTGTACAAAATATGGATTTTGCATATGAATAATTTCTGTCAGGATATATATATAAATTTATAGATATATTATTGATTGAGCAAAAGTTTAATAAATAATATTTGATAAAAAATAAAACACCATGTAATGCCTTAAAACAGAGATAGACGGATTCCGGGTCAAATACATATTTAATATTATCTCTAATAATTTACATCATAAAGGCCACCTCGACATCACTAGTTGTGACTGGACCTAGGTGGACAAGTAAAAGACACCACCCATGGGGTGAATGTGTAACATGGTGTGGACTCCCAAGCCTTATCATCTCATCAGCTGGTCATATAGCATTGAGACATTAGACAGTAGCCATCTATCTATATGCGAAGTATATATTCTGGTTCAAAGGGTACTGTTTTTTTAATGAAACCGTATATACCCCCTGAGTCCCCCTCCTTAAGACCCATTTAAAATGTGCATTTAAGGTGGACTCAATGGCAAGATACTACTGCAAATATTTAAATTGTCTAAAAGATGGAAAAATAATCTTTTGATATAAGTCGTTTGACCAAGTTTAATTCAATTTGTCTAAGAGTTGGAAAAATAATATATATTTTTTATATTTAATAAGTCGTTTGACCAAGCTAAACACATCAAACTATATACTGGATCCGCCACTGCATTTCTATACACTTTGTAAGTTGCATCAATATTTACTTTAAGTGTCCCTCCTTATAAATTCTGGATCCACCACTGCATGTGTTTTGCAAGGCCAGAAAGCTCAAAATCAATATTAGCATGTTGCCTCATGAGTGGATGTAAACAGACAGATTAGTATCATCATGTATTTTCTGTCAAACACCTCCGAGTTATGGAATTCACATTGACACTGGGTTATGGAATATGGAATTTGCTACTGTGATATGATGAATTTATTATATTAGATACGGTTGTGATGATAAAATAACCTTGTGACACCAGCGTGACGGTTGAGTCGACCTGGTTGCATACAATGTGATTATCATACATTCTACTTGAGCTGCACATTATTATTGTGCACCCTTAATACAAGGTGAGTTAGACTTTGTGGAGCTATATTTAATTGTTAGATTTTGGTTTGTGTGTGAAATATTATAGTTTTTTTTAAATAATTTTTTGTTTATTTACAAGTGTGATTTGTTTCCTGTTTTGTTCACGATTAATGTGCATAAATGTACAACGAGGCCTTGGGTTTATACTATCAAGTCTCCTTAAAAATAAACAACAAAATAAAAAAACATTTCGTAATAAACTCATTATAATGTGGGTCAGTGTCCCTAGATATTAAATTAACTAGTACACTGGTAAGCTACAGGGATATCTGAGGACCATCCACCATTGTAATATTTGAACAAGGTTGAGTAGGACAATGATCACCATCTAATACATTTTATGGGTGTACTAAATTTAGAAAACTAACCTTATTTGCTTGATTAAGAGCTATTTCTCACTGATATTTGAGCCGGATGCAAAATTTGTAACATCTTGCTTTATTACTTTTCAAATTTTTTAACATCTTGCTTTCTTACTTTTCAAGGTTAAAAATGCTGCTGAAAACATCCCTGAATTACAAAACTGAAGAGGTAAAGTTGGTGGTTGAGGTGATTCAAAATGAAGTATTTCGAAGGTCAAAGGTCAAATGGAACCTCAATGACCCAAATTCTCAATGGAATATCAATGTCACTCTAGATGGAACCTTGGATCACGAAGAAAAGTATGTAATCGATAAAACTTCAGACACAGCCTTTGTAATTCGGGGCAAAACAAGAAGAGCCTTACTCTATGGAGCAGGACGATTCCTAAGAAGTTTGACTTTAACTTATGAACAGGATTATAATAAGCCATACAACCCTGACATTCGACTAAAGGACAATGTAACATTTCCAATCACCTCGTCTCCAAAATATACTTGGCGTGGACATCAGATTGCTTACCGTCCGAAGACTCATTCGTATGATGCAGCAACCACAGAACAAATGAAGCAAGAAATCTTGGAGCATGTTCTGTTTGGCATAAATACTATAGAAATGATCCCACCAAAGTTAGATGATTGTCATCAATCACCACATTTCATAGAATCATGGACGGATCGTTTAGCGGAAATGTCCAAATGGTGTGATCGACTTGGAGTGAGGGTCAGTCTTTGGTATCCAGCATTTCCAGGAGCAGATTGGCAGGAAACTTTCATTGCCATGAAGAGATTGGATTGTCTCTTTGTCCCAGGGGGTGATCCTGGTGGCAGACCTGCTGAAGAGCTTTTCAGTGTCATCCGAGACCATGCGGCCGAAGCAAAGAAGCACTTTCCGAAAGTTGAGGTTTGGGTCAGTTCCCAATATGGTTTATCCGTGTCACAAGATTTGAGCCTTAAACCATGGCTTCCAAAGGAAAGACTTGTTGAGTTTTATGAAGAAGTAAAAAAGAACAAAGACCTCCTGACTGGTGTAGTCTATGGACCATGGACAGCGGACAATACTCAACAATTCCGAGCAAACATACCAGCTGATTTGCCAATTAGGTTTTACCCTGATCTCTGTCACAACCTGAAAGCTCATTATCCCGTTGGCCCATCTTGGGACTGGCCATTTGCTTTGACTTATAGCAGAGAAAGCATCAACCCTCGTCCAAAATTCTTTGCGGATGTATTCGATTATGAGATGCCATGGTGCAAGCATGGAGCCGGTTGCTACAGCGAAGGCTGCGGTGATGATGTCAACAAACATGTTTGGTCCTGTCTATTGTGGGGACTGGATGATGTCAATGCCATCATGAAGGATTATGCCGAATGGTACTTTGGTGAATCACAAATCAGCGAAGTCATATTCGCACTCGAGAGGAACTGGCTCGAACCACTTAGGTCAGGCACTGCGATGAAGACGCTTCAGAATTTGATCACCATCCAAAATCAAATGCCATGCAGGATTGAGAAGAACTGGAGATGGCAAATGATCTGTTTCAGAGCATACTGTGATGCATTCGTATACCAACGACTATATGGAGGTCAAAGCAACAGTTTGACATGGCCATCTAATAAGGGAAGAAACGTCCCTTGGTCTACAGAAGTACCAGGAGTTCCCCAATCAGGAAAATACTTTGCACCATCAGAAATGGCATTGCTTGGCAGGTTGGAGGCTGCAGCAGGAATGCTTTATGCCCTTGTTGGGATGCAGTTGGATGTTGAGAGGTTGATAACTTGTTTTATATTCAGTAGCCAACAAAAAAATTAATCGATTTTAGTAATTATCATTTCCTATGTAATCACTGGTATATGGCCTGCTGAAGTTACTTGATTACGTGACCAATTATAGAAGACACATGTGGCCATGATATATCATATCATTTAGATTTTACCTATGATATATACTGTGATATTATGTATTGGTCTTTTTGACGAAGTAATATTTAATTAAATTATGTATGAAAGGTAACAAAACAAAATGAGTATTTTAATTTTTTTATGACTTACAATACAAGACTGAATAGCAAACTATTATTATTCTCATGTCTGCATTTTTGCAGGTATGGTTCAATGCATGAAGAGAGGGGTGGCCATCTATCTTTGCTCAAATATTTACCAAAAGATGATGGGGTCTTGAAGGGCAATTTCGAAGTGCTGCGCTTGAACGAAATACCAACGACAGGTCAAGACGGTCCAATAGTTGAATTCGCTGACACTACCCACCCCAACATAGCGTCTCTTGTCACCACATTGCCTTCAAGATGGCTGTCATTCTACACTTGCATATGGCCTACTGCTTTGCCTCTAGAAATAGAGATTCAGGTACCCCCTGGTAGTTCAACAATCGAGATTGTGTACATCGGCCGAGATCTCCTACTCGAGGGTGGAGACTACGAAGAACTCGCAAGAACTGCTCTCCCTACAAGATGCTACTGCAATAGAAATTTACTCCATGATTATAAATCTGTAGAAGACAAGACACAAGGTTCAATATTTCAACTTCCACAAGACGTAAAAGGTAATGTCATTCTGACATGGGATGTAGCAGACCGCAAACAAGTAACCGTTAGGCAGGTTCCTCTCCCTGTTGCAGATGTTCTTGTACATTAGGGTAAAATGCCAGTTTTTTGTTGTTGTTAGAAATTGGCTGTTTGTTTTAGTTGTGATCAAATTTGGTACATAAATTAACAAAGAAAAGTTGAACGATTTAAAAAAGACTGTGTTTATTACTAAAAAACATTGTAGTCTTAGTTTTGTTTGACAAAAGGTTTGTATTTCACCACAATTACTCTTGGTATTATATGTTATGTTTAAAATTGCACAATCCAATTTTCATAAGGAAATATATATTTTTCATAATGCTGTTTTTGGTCTTTTCTTGGCAGATTTCTGTCGTTTCTTTAGTGACGAAACTTTACAATCCTGATGATTAATACAATAAGTTCCATTTGAACCATGACCAAATTGGCTCGGTGGTCTTGATTTTATAGTTTCTTGTATTTCAGGAGCATCTAAAGTAATGCTGTTTAATGTGTATTCCAATTTTGTAGTCTCTGTAATATGTCCAGATAAAGGAGTCTTTGCCCGAGATACAGGTCGAGCAGAATATATGTGGTTCATCGTCGCTAAAGATGATTTTGGCCGATTCAGAAGTGAGTTACTTGCACTGCGATTAGCAGATAGTTTTAATGTGATTTGTTGCCCATGAGGAATTACTTTGGTACCATCTTCTTGAACTTCAAGTCTTGAATGCCCATCATAAATGTCTCCACTACATGTTCCGTTGCAACTAGATTTGCGACAAATAACACAAGTGGAGAAAAGCACCTCTTGATTTATTTTATGCTGGCAATCTCCACTACAACCAGGTTGAACACAGTCTTTAACGCACTTTTTAGCATCACCGTCTGTCACATTCTGAATGCTGACGTTGTGCATGTACTTCTGAACTTGTCTTTGCACCGACACTGCTGCCGAGGCCGACCGCGCTCGATATCTCCCAATCGGCAGTCTGGCTGTTACCCTTCTTTGGCTCTCGCCTAATTCTGTCATTCTTTGTAGTCTTTCTAATTCCTGAATTCTGTCGAGCATAGCAAGATCTTTCGGGTCTTCTGGCCGATGTCTTGTAAGTTCACGCCAGTTCTTGTCACGTCTAGCCGCTTCTCGGAAGTTAAGTCCCGTGAAGTGATCAGGAAGGGCCGACTTGAACTGGTACAAAGGCATATCAATGGTCGTGGCATCAAAATTGAACCTTTTCAGGTCATCTTCAGCATAAGTGTGAGGGACCTCATCCAATTTCTCAGGTCTCAACTCCAGGTTTGGAAGATTGTCAATATTGATATCATCTATCGAGGGTTCTGGTCCTTCATCTTCATCATCATACAGATCCTCAATTGAAATTTGATTCTTTTGGTGTGGATCATTCTGTTCCAAATGTGTTTCTGAGACTACCTCATCTTTCCTGTTACCGCTCTTGTTTTCTTTGATTTCTGTCAAACCTTTGCTTCCATTATCCCATTCAGATCCATGTACATCAGGATCAAAACCAGTCTGTCGAGAATTTTTCACTTCATCATTATTGATATCGGAGTATTGGACCACTGTGCTTTGATCAGAGTCATCTTCACAGCTTGCTTGTGATGCAGGATACTTTTTTGCAGGAGCTGATTTGTTACGAGGTTTTCTAGGAGGAACCGGTGGTATTCCAGACTTTGACGTCAGTGGCCTGAAAAAGTAAAGAACTTTAACAAATCAATTGCAGCTCAAGATGTTTTAGTAATGAAATTCAGTAGTTTGTATCGGTGGTATTACAATGCTGCTCTTCAGTGATCGATCTGAGGCAATTATCAACATTTTCCTGTAGGAATAACTACTGGGTTAGGCAAAGGAAAGAAAGTTTTAATATAATCAACTTGTTTAATCACAGATGTTACAGCAGTTTTGAAGAAGCTGGTAAAATGGACCCATGTATTGTCTAAGTCATTGGCTTCAACATGTGAGTGAAGCTTCATCAAAAACCATATACAGTTACCTTTTTATATCTGTTATAGAAGTAGATGGACGTTTTGGTTTCTCTGGAAGGTCAAATGTAGGATGATAGGGAAGCCATTTTCTGTCTTGGAATGCTTTGATGCTTGCCCGCAAACTTTGTGCGATTTGACTTCGTTCAACAATAGGAGTCAGGTCAACATCAGTGTCAAAGAGGAAGTTCTGGAATCAGGGGAGTATAATTTGCATCAAACTTGCCATCAAAGCAATAATGGCATGTGAGATTACAACATAAGATGTTTCGTTAAAGTATTCTCCACCATACTAAGCATACAGTCCAAATTTGTACATACAACTTGATATGTCTGACAACAACATTCCATGGGCATTTTTACATTATTATCCCAGTTATAATTATGAAGAATTCCATTGAAATTTTGCGCAGAATCGTAACATGACATTTTTCTGCTCATCCTATTTTCATCCTTTTTTTTTTGCTGCTGCAGTTTCCAGGTTTTATGAGAAACTTGGTAAACAATTCAAAGAGTATAAAGAATTAAAACAAATCTCAAAGGAATAAATATAAACGATCAAACAGAAAACAACTATATATAAAAAAAACTAAACCTAACATAGCACATGATTTGTCAAACTCTATTTTTGTCATGTTTAGTTCTTTACACATGTCTTGAAATGCATGATGTCAGCTGTCAACTGAGAGCAAAAAAATATTTCCATTTAACGTAATTTTTACGGGGATAAAACCATCAATTAGCTTTTTGTCAGTCTGTCAGTTTGGAGTGATTTGCTAAAACTTCGATAGCTTAAAATAGGTGGGTGGAGTACATACTTTTGGTTCAGGAAGATCTTTGGATTTGTCTCTGCTTGCTCTAGCTGGGTGAGCACGATTATCACCAGGGCTCAGCACCGATTTGTCAACTACAAATAGTTGTTGCGAAAGAACACCAGGGGTCACTTCTCCTTGGTAAGTTTTGTACAGCCCTCTGATTGGTGGCTGGTTTTCATCCTATATTTTGAAAAAAGGTCAAATAATCAAACCTCCTTCTATGACGTTTATGTGTGGTTTTCTTGCATGATATTATGAATTATATAAGCAATAATTTAACAGTTCGACTCTTACAAGCTAACCAACACAACATAGATAACATGGCAGGCATTGGGCTGCGGCTTATTATATGTTTTACGACATGTTTACCTAAAAGTTCATTCAAGTCAGGACTAGGTAGTAGGGAGCACTAGGTGTATAGGGAGAGCTAGGCATATGGAGAGCTAGGTGTAACCGTTGGTAATCAAGCTTTAGTTGTGTAAAAACCGTAGGCCCAATCAAGGTGTTGAGTCTTCAAACAATTGCTATCTTGTATTCTGTACATAAAGTTATAATTGAAACAGGAATGATGCATAATCTCAATGTAGTTACTACTTTGGAACATTGTGATATTGGTCCTCCATGACGCCAATATTAGGCCATGTAGGCACAACAGTGACAGCATACAATGGGCCACTGACTTGCCAATGCATGTGCAAAATAGTGTAAAATCAATGTCGTTGGCAGGCCACGTTGACAGCCCACAGAATCACCTACATTGACCCAAAGTTGGCACAATATCTGCATGTCATTTTGGAATTGGTCTCCAAATCTATGTTAAGCTAAAGCCTTGATTGTATAATCATGTGACATCAGTAACTGGGTGAATTATAATAGTTGCTGCTGCTATAAATGTCTAGTAATTGTCTAGCACTCCAGCTACTTTTTATCACTGAGTCTTACCTTTGCAGGTGAATGTCTTAATCCATTGTGATGGTGCTGGTCTGCCAGCCTCTGGAATCCTTGCTGAAAGTAAGTTGGAAAAGGTATTGGAACCCAAGAGGCAAATAATGTTGAGGGTTGTTACTATGGTAACCCAATGGGATTATGGGAACACAACACAGTGGTTATTGATGAATTAATATACCATTGATTTTAGAATTATTTGTGGATGCCTTAAGGCAAATTAAAAGATCATTGACATGTCTTAAGATTAGTAACCCCCATAGCACCTTCTTGTTTTGTCAAACATATTAGTTAATCTATCAATATTACTCAGTGTCAATGCTGAGGCAAGTAAAAGCCCTCACCCATGAGATAAATATGAAAAATATATCAATCTAGCTATCTAATCTATCTATCTAGCTATCTATCTATCTATTGAGCTGTCAAAATTACAGTAATTTCTCAGTTTGAGCATGTTGCCTTATGATCAATATTTTTCCAATTAATTGCTGACCAACTAACTTATATTATGAGAGGATGTTTGTCAATAAGGGGACTGTCATTCCAGTAAGATCTCCTCCCCCCCCCCTAAACAAACCAGTACTACCGTAATTTAATAACTGTTTAGAAATGTGTATGTACAGTTAGTGTCATTAAAAACGGCTTGTCAAATTAAGCCTAGAAAAAGCCAGACAGCTTCTGCTACACGATGCTACCTGCTACTAAAGAGTGATGTAACCCCCCCCCCCCAAAAAAAAGGAAAAAAACCTAACCTAAAATATTTTCTTGTTATCCTAATTAATAAGCTTAATTACATCAAACAGAAATTGCTTCACTGATTCATGCAACTGAAATGACGTTTTAAGTCAACCAAAAAGAGCAGTGAACTAAAACACACTATTTTACTATTATTATTAAACATATTTACCCGACAAATACTGTTTCCTGACAGTACAAAACCACTAATATCCTGACTAGTTTCATAGAAAGACATATTCTTGCTCATTTCAAAGCTTCTACTGAGTAGAATTGTTCAATACATTCTTCCATCTCTGGTCAATAATGATAATGAATACAACGGGCATAGGAATGCCATGTCACCAGTGCGTGTTGATTATTGACAAGCCAAACATGGAATACTGTCTTTTTTTTGTAAAAATAGATCCTGGAAAATGCAAATACTGACAAAAAGATGCTAAATGTGACGTCATTGTACTGGAGCCAAATAAAGGTGCAATTACTGTGTGCATTATATTGCTAATTGTTATGCAGATGACATATATGATAGTCTGGCATATGAATCCAGTTAGAAAACTGCCACTTGTGAACCTATTGATTAGAAGTAGTTGGTGTTCACTTAATCACGACCACTTAATAATAATATGAACAGAATACCAGTACACTGAAGTCATTTCAGTGGACCCTGTTCAACTGTGCATGAGTCTTTCTCAAGGGAGCATACAGTCCATTACACAGAATTACCTACAGGTAAAAGCCCTCTATAATGGCCACCACTGTAGCCAGCACCCCATTTACACCTGTATGCAGTGAAGCTCAGAGTTACAGACAGGGTGGCAGATTTAAATCAAGCAATTTAAATCATTGACTTAAATCATGATTTAAATCAAGGCACAAAATAAAAAATAAACAAGTTTGTTTATTTAGTTGACAAAGTGTTTTTTACGACTCACTCAAAACATGATTTATTTGAATACAACAAGATTTTATTTTAAATATTTTTGTTCAAAAATTCTAATAGTTAAATAAATCCAAAGTTCTGTTCATTTTTAGAGCCCTGCCGGAAAAATAATAAATTGGGCTCAGGAATGCTAGACAGTACTTGAGCCCTAATTGAATCATTCCAGAAAATCTGATCAAAATCCAAAAAATCTGAATGAATTTTGCCAACCCTGCTCAGTTCGTCCATGTCAATGTTGGAGCTCGAACTCACAACCTTATTGTTTGCTTGGCAAACATCTTGACCACTACACCATACCATCTCTCTAAAGATGTCTTCAAAGTAGCTGTAAATCCACCATCATCCCAGTACATATAAATTATATGATATTATTCTAAACCCATGTGATGTTTGAGATGAAATAAATTGAAAAACCTCTATTATCATTCAATGTTAATGATCTGACTTAATCTCCTTTTCAGTCTGTTATTCTGTCCATCTTTTTCTATCATTGCCCACCTACCTGTACATAAATCTATGCTCCAATGGCTAAAGTAGAATTCTGGACCTGTTTGTGAGACAAATCAATGTTGCCACTGCTCAGGGATGTGTTTGCCTCACCCTGAACTAATCTCCATTGCATGAGAAAGTCTCTACCATTGATTGCGCATTGATTGGAGAAATGAACACTAATTCGGGAAGCAAAAAATCTCATTGGCATTGTTAACGCCAGGTGGGGCAAAGGTTGCTGTAATCAAACAGATGGGGGACCCCATCATGAATGTTTGATGTGCTTTAGTGCACTCTTAATGGTTACTGCTGCTACTGATATTGGATGGCAACTGATTAATCGTGAGAGGTGATCATTAATTTTGTTGTATTTGTAATTTGTCACATTAACGACGTGAGAGGAAACCGAAATGGTTATTCTCTTCAAGCATGAGTCTTTCTCAACTCCCCGGGGACATACCTATGCACAATATCCTAACTTCACTTAAACATTCAACTTTGTAAAATCTAAATCAAATTGAACCTGTGTTACTTTGTGAAGAGCTTCAGCAGATTCTGGTACTGTTTCAGTGTCATCTAAAAAAAAGTAGAAAAAAACAATTACCAAGTAATAGATATGGGTCTAAATGTAATTTTAAACCAAAATTTAAAGTCGAATCTTGAACCTTGGTCATGATCTCCCGTCACTGATTCAGCAGTTTCAAAAGTTGCTATAGAGGGCGCTGCCCTCCACGAGCGCCATCTAACGTTATTCTGTAGAAAGAAAAACATTGATCATATAAATTCTTCTCCTCAGACATCACCCCAACATTTGAGATTTAATTAATGCAATTATACTCTTTTGCCCTTTAAAAGTTAGGGTGGCTTAAAATACTCAGGTGTGGTAACTTTACAAATTACAACACCTCTACACAGTGTGTCGTCACCTCACAGCCAAGCGACCTAATTATGTATATGTTTTGCTCGTTCACACTAAAGTAAATAAATCAATTGCTTATAGTCTATAGGCTGGCTTGGTATTAAAGGTCTAACAACGAAATTACATAATAATTAGATGTTCATGTGCTGAGTTTACGCAGTTCTTGTTCTGACAAGCAGGCAATTCAGCCTAAACTCAAAAGATATAAATGCATTTCACTTGTATTTTTAGGAAAGATTTCTTGTGTCTATACTCAGCATAACAGCTACATAGTTTAAGCAATCATTTGTTTCACTAGGTAAACTAGCCCAGAACGTCCATAATTAGGTCGCTGGGCTGTTAGGTGACAGCACACGTACAGTGTCTAGCACTTGAGCTAAAGAGCACTGCCCCCAGCCAATTGTTAGTAGGCAAGGCTATATCCTCAATGACCACCTGGCAACAACCTCACTACACAAGCGAGACTCGAACCACCTAACCATACCTGCCCGGCCTCAGGAGACTGGACTCTTCACCATCTATTGTGACAACTTTATAATTTACCTGTAGCTGAGCTAAAGACTCTTAATTGGCCCTTATCCTAGTGCATGTAGTTGCATCATATTACTATAGTAAGGCAGGGGCAGCAGCTGGGATGTCTAGTGGTAAGACGCTCGCCTGCTCCTCTGAAGGACCCAGGTTCCATCCCAGGCAAGGGCACCCTTCATGAGCAACAAGCTGGATGTCGTTCGGATGAGACGTTAAATTGGCGGTCCCGTGGACTCTCGAGTCTATGCTGAGGCAAGATTCGACAGCAGCAAGAACCTGCCTTAGAGGACTGCACTTCCCTTATCTATCTATCTATCTATCTGTCTACCTAACTTTAGCCTTCTTTTCATCATTGTCAAAGAAAAACCGGTATGAAAATTGAACTAGAAACTGTACACTCACCATGTCAACGTTGTTGTTTAGTGCACCACTCCATAATAGCATCTTTCCTGATGAGGATGCAGGATTAGATGCAAGTCCATTCATTGCAGCAACATCAATGGTAGCTCTCCTATTAATGGCTGCAACAGGACCCAAACTTTCCGCAGATGTGGGCCTACTTAAAGAAATAGGTCTAAGATGACTCTGCAATTCTTTCTCTGCTATATCCATGTTTAGTTTGCTTGTAGTTGAGTTTGGATCAAGACTTTGAAACGAAGAATTTTCCCCTTGGAATTTATAATCCATGATATCACCACTTGTCTTGAATTCCATAGGATTTCTAGTATTCAGGTCAGCATTTAAATCCCACTTTATAGCCATTGCTTTGGTATAATCCCTCTCTGAGATAGGATTGTGCACATTCACACTGCTTTGACCCATTTTGGAGTTCGGTCTTTGTATAGATTTTCCTTGCACTCCAGCAAAATCTGTGTTATTAAAATCCATCTTTTTTAACTGGTCATTTATCCATTCTTGTTTGAAATGTTGATGAAACTGATTTTGATTCACCGAAAGCATTTGATTTGGTGGAGTATCAAGGCTCAATTTTCTTTCTTGATTTTGGTAAGGTATCTGATGTGATGCTGAACTGAGTCTTTGCAGGTCAGCAGGAGTCATTTGACTGCTATTAGAGTCACTTGTGACTCTTTGTTGATCAGAAGAAAGCCTTCGATTCAGTTGGATCCACGATTTTTCTCTGGGGTATGCTGATGACCTCTCATCCTTGTCAGTCAGCCTGGATTTAGACAATCGAAACAAATTCAAAAGTTCAAGAGAACTTTCTTTTGATTGTGCAGCATTCTTTGGTACATAATCCTTACACTTCATTGTGTATAAAATTACTTAATAAATCCCAATTTACACCCACTGTACATCTATCCAATTACATTAACGTAAATCAAAGTATTGTCCACGTAATGTTAAGCTAGGCTAGTTTGAATCACGTTAACAAGACTTGTTTACTGAGATCCTATAGTTACTAGATCAAATGAATATTCATGGCCTGTATAGAGCAGTAAGTGGCATGGTATATTTAGAGAACTAGCTAACGTAATTGAGCCATGTTCTAGGAGTTCAACACGAAATCAATACTTAGCTTGGTCATGAACTAAACATTGATTATGCCAACCAACTCAATATATTAAATTGATTCACATAAATACAATAATGCATTAAAGAGCAGTCTAAACTGCAGTATATTTCAAAAGTTAGGAATCATGATAAGATACATGACCAATATTACAACATATTCATTATGAACCTGTAAAATCTACACTTACAATAATTTTGGCATCATAGTGCTTGATTTAAGTGTGGGGACACCCCTGAGGATAAGACTTGTTGAAAATATTGAGATGCAAAAAAAAAAAAATAAATAAATAAGTTTTATTTCAGTGACTTAAATTAACATTTACTGTCACATCAAATATGGAGAGCTCACCTGGTGAGGTAACTGTGAGCTAAAAGTGCTTCCTTACAGTTTACTCACAATATGACCTCTCTGTGAGCTAACTGTGAGTTGATCATGCGTGAGCCTGTGTTAATCCCATCCCATGGTAGCTCTGAGCAATTAAGCTGTGTAGCTTTGTTACAACTAATGATGAACTAAAACAAAAAACTCCAAGAACAAAAAAACTCCAAGAACACCCTTCGTTCATGATTGTCCCAAGCAGGGTTTGAACCTACAAACTACTACCTACCTACCTCAACTAGGTAGCCTAGTCTTGGTATAATGAAACAAAATTAATAAGTTTCAAATACTACAACATTACAATGTAATTCATATATATGTGAATTGGTGCAGTGGAACACTCTGGATGTCTTGCTAGGTGCTGCATCAATCATTAAGTGATGACAGTGGCATGAGTTATTTGTTATCAGATATTTTAAAAAAGTTTTCGAAGAAGAAAAAGAAGTGAGAATTCAAACAGAAAGCAGGCATGCTAACCATTACACTACAAAGCCATTGCTCCTGGTGATGATTTGAAAGGATCACAATAAAGCAGCAGTGCTATTTATAGTTTCTTTCATTAGCTGGCCTGTAATCAATGGCAGTCTGTGGTGGGTCTTACAGCTGACCTCACAGTTAGCTCACACTGAACTCACAGTAGTGAGATCACCACATGACCGCATCATGATTTCACTGTGATGTTCATTTGTGATCACACGATGAGTGTCTGGTGAGGTCACAGTGACCATGACAAGAGCGTACTTCTTCACTGGGAAATGCCCTGAAAATGTGGATTTCCCCCTTTTGTGGAGGCCCCTGTGGTACACCACGCTGAGTCAGTATATTCTTAAATCCAGCTTGCCTCGACAACTTCACTGAAACATAACCAGTCGAAGCAACGAATATTATATATTCTCATTGCATATGAAAAGTTTATCTGCTTTTATACAACAAATTCTTTTCTGCCTGAGTCATTGTCATGTTGGCCTATGGCATCAAGATCAGACTAAACTGCTGGCAAAAGATATATTAAGATTGTATCGCACTATTCATAATCATTAGTTTATGTAAATATGTTTCAATTTATTATATGGTTTTTCTGTTCAGTTTCCTATATATTTCAAGTAGTCTCCAAGGTTTGGAGGCCTCCCTGCTGGATTTAAAATTCTACATACAATGTAATATTATCATTTTGATTGTAATATTCCTGCGAAATAAACATTGTTGTTTTGAATTGTATTGTGTTGTATTGCATTGACTCAAGGCTAACTATAACCTGGTTTTATTCAGAAGACCTTTTTTTTTTAAATTAGAAATGCCAGTGGCCCCTAACATGGAGCTGGTCGAGCACATTTGCTGCTGTGGAATCAATTATATGTCACAAATCATAGGTGTGATAATGTATGAACATTGAGGTGAATCAATGATCTTATAATGGCTAATTTGTGTGTATTGTGCCACTTGAACTCCATAAGAAGACATTTAGACCCAAATATAAGATCATATATAAATAGAGATATGTCTTATTCAGTATTAAGACCCATCAAAGTCTTAGTTTGCAAAGTATACACACTTACTTAATAAACAGCTAAAATTTATTTATACTCAAAATAAGGTATGACTCCGTTTGTATATTGACATGGTTGTTCCCATTAAACAGTGAAGAAATATTGTATATAAAAATTAAAATATTATCTAGACAACATTGTTACATATGGATTATACCTTACACATTGCCTCGGAAGTTGTGACCCCCGAGAGTAGATCACAGTTGATGAGATGATTCTCCTGTAGTTTCCATGGTAACATGCAGTTGTTTCAGCAGTCAGTATTTTTGGCAGTTTACACTTACGGTTACTGTGAAATTCCATGTCATTTGGAGATCTCCATTTTTATTGTAAAATATTCCAACAAGGCTATTTTATATAGGCATAGTCAATAGGGTATACATGTACTTTTGCATGAATTTTCTTTCATCTGCAATGAAATAATAAATAATGTATATTAAATGTCATATCGCATAATCGAGGTATATACATATTATTTTTATATTTTTTTTATTTTATATAAGAGTGAATAGATCATTAAAGTTAGTGACCTTAGTAATTTATTTTCAGTAATCAGATTTAGTAGAATAAGTTAAAAAAAATTCTAGAACTTGGTTTACTGGAGAGCCCAGTAACTGATCTTTCATATTTATACCACTTACCTACATAGGCAGTGAATTATATAATTCAAGTGAAAAGTATTTGTCTCCTTCCAATTGTATCTTAAAAGTCGAAAACCAACATTCAGTGTATATTCCATGGTGAAGATCAGACAACTCAGACCTTATAAGACTGCATATAGTATCGAGCAAGTCATAATTAAAGGTAATCAATGAGATTAGGGGACTGTAATCTCTGACTGGAGATCTGCCACACACTAATTAATGACTTGGCTGCCAGGAGGGATTGTAGGTAAGCACAAGAATATCTCAACACAGTGGCCTTGTGGATTAAGCCCCATTCCCACCTACCAGAACTGCTATGAAATTTTGCTACAAACTCCATGTCACCTGAAAATAGGTCTAATCTTTAGGCATACTTTTTTTTTAAATTCCACGTTCTTTTTCTTGAGTCGTTTGGAACTAGGAACATCTTAGATCTCAATACAAACTCATACGACGTGCCTAAGAATTTCTAAGAAATACAGACAAACTCCTACATTCTTTAACGAAATTCTACAACGTACCTACGACAAAGAATACCTTTGGAGTGAACCCAATAATTGTAGTGTATTCCACCATTTAACACATTAACCTCATAGGTGGTGATTAAACTTGCCGTGGTGCAGACACTGAGTACCATGCATACACTGTCAATTGAAATCCCAAGCGTATGGCTCAATTCCTGCTGAGACACTATCAATTGAAACCCCAAGCGAATTAATTAATTCCTGCTGAGACACTATCAATTGAAATCCCAAGTGAATTAATTAATTCCTGTTGAGACACTGTCAATTGAAATCCCAAGCGATTGATCTAATTCCTGCTGAGACACTATCAATTGAAATCCCAAGTGAATTAATTAATTCCTGTTGAGACACTGTCAATTGAAATCCCAAGCGATTGATCTAATTCCTGCTGAGACACGGTCAATTGAAATCCCAAGCGTATGGCTCAATTCCTGCTGAGACACTATCAATTGAAATCCCTAGCGAATTAATTAATTCCTGCTGAGACACTATCAATTGAAATCCCAAGTGAATTAATTAATTCCTGTTAAGACACTGTCAATTGAAATCCCAAGCGATTGATCTAATTCCTGCTGAGACACTATCAATTGAAATCCCAAGTGAATTAATTAATTCCTGCCGAGAAACTGTCAATTGAAATCCCAAGTGAATTAATTAATTCCTGCTGAGACACTGTTAATTGAAATCCCAAGCGAATGAATTAATTCCTGCTGAGACACTAACAATTGAAATCCCAAGCGAATTAATTAATTCCTGCTGAGACACTAACAATTGAAATCCCAAGCGAATTAATTAATTCCTGCTGAGACACTAACAATTGAAATCCCAATCGAATGAATTAATTCCTGCTGAGACACTAACAATTGAAATCCCAAGCGAATTAATTAATTCCTGCTGAGACACTGTCAATTGAAATCCCAAGCGAATTAATTAATTCCTGCTGAGACACTAACAATTGAAATCCCAAGCGAATGAATTAATTCCTGCTGAGACACTAACAATTGAAATCCCAAGTGAATTAATTAATTCCTGCTGAGACACTATCAATTGAAATCCCAAGCGAATGAATTAATTCCTGCTGAGACACTATCAATTGAAATCCCAAGCGAATTAATTAATTCCTGCTGAGACACTAACAATTGAAATCCCAAGCGAATTAATTAATTCCTGCTGAGACACTAACAATTGAAATCCCAATCGAATGAATTAATTCCTGCTGAGACACTAACAATTGAAATCCCAAGCGAATTAATTAATTCCTGCTGAGACACTGTCAATTGAAATCCCAAGCGAATGAATTAATTCCTGCTGAGACACTAACAATTGAAATCCCAAGCGAATGAATTAATTCCTGCTGAGACACTAACAATTGAAATCCCAAGCGAATTAATTAATTCCTGCTGAGACACTAACAATTGAAATCCCAAGCGAATGAATTAATTGCTGCTGAGACACTGTTAATTGAAATCCCACGCGAATGACTTAATTCCTGCTGGGGATTCAACTCATAAAGAACACCCATGCAAGTATTCTAATCAGAATCAATTTTTCATTAAATAACAGACATATGATTAAAATTCTTATTTTAATAACAATATACGTTCTTATTTTAATATAAAAACGTTAGTTTGTGCTTCTCGAAGTATGAACTTGTTCAATATCTAATACATAGCAATAAGTAAAATTGTCAGATGTCCATGCATTTTTGCATGATGCTACAGCAGTTTTAAAAATCATCACAAACATTTTCAAGTACATGCATATATCCCCGTTTCAAAGAGTTCATTAGTTTTACATTAAACAGTTAGTTTGTCCTTATACAGTAATGGGCCCTCAATAAAATTTAAACACAGTTACAACATTGTCACATAAAATTAAAAATACAGTATTTTAAAAACATCAGCAGTATGTAAGAGTAACATAATATATGAAGATCCACATAAAAAGTTTGTTAATATTGTATAAGTAGAAAAAAAAAGTTATCACATTATCAAATCTGCAAGGCACAGTTTATAATATAGAAGTCAACAAATTGACAAGCAATTAAAAATACGATTTGAGATTAGTCAGGTTTTGGATCAGTGCTATTCACAGAAATTTCTGGTTCTAGTTTCTCATCTCCATCAATTTGACTCCCATTGGAATTTCCTGAATTTCCTGAGGTATTTATGATGTTATTAGACCCTTCTTGGGTTGGTGTAATGGCTTCGTTTTGGTTGTTTTGAGGTTGCTCGGAGCTTCCACCAGGTGGCATTGAACAACTTGGTTGACTTGTGCTGCCACCTGGCTGCTCATTCTCATTTGTGTGACTGTACCCCTGTAAATAGAAGAATTCATTAATTCATGTAAACTAAAATTAGGGCAGGTTATAGGCCTACAACAGAATTTGTATGAATTTATATTTGTTCATTTTGTTTAATCGGTAAAATTCATAGTACGTATTGATATAGCCCGAGAAATATGATGTTCCTTTAATTAGCTCTTATTTTTAATCTGATATTTTGTGAGCGCAAGTGTTACAATATGAATAAGAGCTGACAGTGGCGTGCGGTCAGGAAGAGTTCCTCAGGCTAGTCTTGACAGTGCATTTCAATCAACAGCTTATAACAGCAGGCCAAAGCATTAAGATTTACAGAGTATTGTAATTTTGGATCTTTTTTATGTAATGTTACACTTACTATGAACTCATATACATGACATTTTAGTTAAAGTAGGGCATGAAACAGTGAATCTTTTCATCGTTGCTCTAGAATTTCATCAGATTTTCTCTGAATTTGCTGAAATTTACACGAGAAAACATTTTATATAAAATATTATGGAATTTAAGCTGAATGGCTGAAAATATGAGGGACTTTTGCAGAGGAATAAAATGGCAAAAATGCATCAAATTACATTTATATCTTATTCTTCAAAAGCCAACACAATCTTTAGTTCCTGTACTTCAAAATTACAGTGTCTATATTAATTAGTCCATGAACAACCAATAGTGTAAGTTTCAAAACAGAAGCCCAAATATTACTATTTAATCATAAATTAGTGGAATCGAGTCAACTGTTACTGTTATCGAAACCGTTATGGGTCTTCACCCAGTTATAGTCTTCAGTTACTTTGTTAATATTTTGTTGCATTGAATGATTTCAAATATCATATTATTATGTTACTGTTACAACAATAAATAAATAAATATATATATATATATATATTTCTTCATAAATGCTCTGAAAGAGCTAATTTTGTCATCTCAGGTATGTGACCTTGACGTAACAGCCAAGGTCATTCTGTGACCTTGACCTTTGACCAAAGGTCATCCAGAGTAGATACACTGAAGCCCCGTTCCCACCTACAAAAACTGCTACGAAGTTTGCGACAAACTTTGACAATTTCTGAGTGGTTAAAGTTCCTGGCAGTTTGATGTCATCTAAAAACAGGTCTAATTTTGAATTAGCTTATAATTTTCGCAATTCTATGAACTTTTTTTCATGAGGTCTGGCGAACTGTTAGAAACATCTACGATCTCACTCAAACCCCTACGACGTACATACAAACTTCTACGAACTCCTACGAAGTGCATACAAACTCCTACAAACTCATAAAATCTTCTACGACATGCTTACGACGTCCTACGTGATGATTTTTGAACATGTCCAAAAATTTGAAGAACTCTGGGGATTAGCTATAGGCACTACTAAGACCTTTTTGAAGAAATAGTAATTCGTAGGAGTTCAGCATGAAGTTCAGCAAGGTGGGAATGGGGTTTAAGTCTTTAAGACTATAGTAGAGTACAACCCAAATTGGTTGAAGATCCAGTAATTTGGTCATGAGTTATAGTATGGTATCTCATTTGGGGGTAATTACCCCTGGGGGTCACAGATCATATGTGGATGCGACATCATCAGCATTAGTTTTGTATGAAAATCATAAAACCGGTCAAAAATGCCACTTATTCAAATTTGACTCTAAACCTTAACCTAAGGCTACCCAAAGGTCAAATTTTATACAATATCTTTAAACCCATTTGTGATTCAAACACTTGACATCTTGTTCAAGACTCTTATCTTAAATATTAAGTGAGTTTTAATAACGTTTGATCTTAAAATTCTGGGTCACCTTGACCTTTGACCCAAGGTCATTCACATTCATACTACAAGTTTACATGCTCAAGGACTCAACACTGCTCAATGTGACTTAAATATGGTCAAATTTCAATGAACCAATCCAAAGGTATATTTCATTTTGTGGTAAATTAGAAATTTTAGAACTGACCAAGTTTGGCTGAGCAACTAAAAAAAAAAAAGTGGTGATGGGTGAAGACCTAATATCACATTTTAATTTTTTTAATTTAAAAAGTGCCAATGTTTTTCTGGGAAACTACCCAGCTGATGACTAGAAAAGAACCTTCGGATGAAAAGAAAGCTAGATCAACACTTTAGTAATGAGACTATCGACCATAATTGTGCCCCTACCCTAGAATAGCATCACTAGTTTATGAGTTTGCATGTGCAAAGGTTATGTAACATTACATAACAGTTGCAAAGTAGCTTTAAAATTGGCAAAATATGATAAATTATCACATCAATCTAGTATGTGCCATTTTTGCCCTGTGTAGAATTACAGTTGACAAGTTGACATATTTGCACGCAAACTTCAGAGGAGATGAATACTTTTGCAACCTACTGTACATAATTATTATGATTACAAAAAGTATCTGAAAGTGTTTTTTTTCCCCCCAACTTGAAAAAAAGGCCCCCTCTTTATAAATACATGTTGTAGCCCCACTGGCACCTCCAAACATGCACTTAAATGCCAGTGCTCACTAACCTGGAAAGATTCAGTCACATGCTTGTATGTACTTAACACTTAATTGCTACTTATATAAAAATAACATTACATACCTTGCAATTATGACTGGTAAAGTTTTAAACATGTGGTTTTATTAGTAAAGTTTACCAAACTAGTTAGAACCTTTTAATTTCAGAATTGTTGCACGTTATGCAAAAGGCACATTTTGTATATTTTTACTTTATTATATACATACCAAATTAGCATTTCCCAACTGTTGTCTTGAAGACAACCTCATCACTTCATCATAACTCGGAGGAGGTTCTCGTTGGCCAGGGTACCTGGGTGTAGGTTCAGGGTCAACGACCAGTGCGACCTCATTTCGCTGCGGACCTTGACCCGCTGACCTTTGGGAATGAGGGACTGTACCAGGATAGTTCCGGAAAGCTTCCACGTCTGCAAAAGTATTAAAAATATAAAATATTGTTTAAAATGTTTAATATTGCACAAAGTTTTAAAGACTATCATACTGAAGATTTTATTTGTAAAATTTTTGATCGGTCTGATCAACAGTACGTTTGCAAAATTTGACAAACACAGGGTCACATCAGCTGATCAGTCTACAGTTGCAGGCAAAAGTATTCATGCAGTGTGTTAAAAGTGGAAGTTGTATGTACAAGGCAGACAAATGCATTCTTTAAAAATATTGGCATTCATCTTTTGTGTTGTAGCCTTTTTAACATGTTAGACTGTTATAGCAATACAATGAACAGAATTAATGGAAACAATTTATTTTTTTCAAAATGTAGCATTCATACCGAATACATCTCTAACAATTCAATCAAGTTTCAGGGGTACTTGTAGGCTTTAATTATAAATAATGTCTCCAATAAGCGAATGGAGTCCAGGGCAATTAATTGGGAAGGCTATACTTTATCAGTTAGACATCCTATGTTTTAGATTATCCTCATAGTTTGGCTTTGTGGTAAGGTTTGTTTACTCTAAATATTAAGCATGAGTACATTCAAATCTCAGGCAGTAGGCAACATATTTTCGGAGAGATGTCTAGATGCACCTGAGCATTCACAGTACTTTGTACTATGCGGAGTTCCCGGGTTCCAGTTGATAGTACGTAACCCCAACGTATGGTTAGTGACTAGGTGGGTGGGTGATTAGGGCTTTACGTCCTGTATTTCTGCACCAGTTGGGCTAATTAGGACAGGCAGAGACCATGGCAATGAGACGAAGGATGAAACAGCCATCCAACTTAGGCTCGACTGGGAATCGAACCCAGGACCCAGCGGTTGGAAGCCCAGAGCGCTACCTCTGAGCTACCTTGGTTAGTGACTATATGTCATTGTTCAAATTGTTTTTCTGTATGTTGTTCAAATGTCACGCTGGTGACCAAAATTGGTCAGAAAAGCGTAATTCAGTCTTAGCCAGACAAACCATGAATTAATTTTTCTTACCGGTGTGAATGATTTACTTCTGTTAGAAAATCATAATTTCTTAAATGTGAGCAACTTTCAGCAAGTGTTTGCCCGATTTATAATCCATGTGTGGAGATGCTTTGTAGCACTGGCATTGGATAGACATGACCTCCAGCTGTAAAGAGATCTGTTGTTAACATGCATTTGAGTTCTTGCACACATTTTTGCATGTGAGTATTCATTAGTTGCATTGATCTGCTATAAGTATGATAAACTTTTGAAACTGTCAGTGTTAATATCTTTGTTTTTAACTGAGATTCAATGGAGGAAAGATTGCTTCTATGCATTCCTTGCAGCGATTTTCCATGAGGTTTCCTTTGGCTACGGAGCCACATGATGATTAATCTTCTATATCACTTCATCCTCTTGTATTCCCATCTTTCAAATCTATCTCATACAAAATGGCTGAAAGAGGGCTGTCAATGTACCGCTCGAATCGTAAAGTCATGATTATTGACTCCAGAACCTGATTGCACCAATAAAAAATAGGAAAAAAAAATCTTGAAATCAGGAAAATAGCACCATCTATCATGCTGTATGAGTACTTTGGTCCAGGTACAATAACGCATAAATTCCTTTAATACATAATGGTAAAAGCAGATTCATCATAATTTGGTGAAGGCTAAATCATCATAATTTGGTGCCGATGTAACTACATTCTCAGGAGCTCCCATATGACAGGTATTGAAAATCCTGCTCAATTGACATCTATTGTTAATTCCTGAAATGATCAAACTGGTCACCTGTATGAATACTTTCGTCTGCAACTGTATATTTGTTATCTGAAAATATTGCACCCAGTAAAGGGGATTATGATAACTGCACTATTAGCTGCTGCAATATCATGTCTTCAAGATTTAATCTTACATTTGATTGCATGGATACATATACATGACAGAGGAATTTGTGAAGAACAAATTCTAACTTAATATCAATCCAAGTTTTGTCATCATTTGTACATTGTCTCATAATATTCATCTGAAACTGCCTTGAAAATTTTTTTTCTTAAGATTATGAAATCAACTATAGACAAAACATAGAAATAGCACTATATTATTAAGCATTATGATAAGCTAGTATTATCTACAGGTATAAATATTTAGACATATTAGACATATTCGAAAATTTCTTACTCATCGCTGGACCACCAGACATGACTCGTGAAGGGTGCTGTCTCCCTTCTCTACGGAGACGCCCTCTCCTCTTCTTGGCTATGATAACCGTTATTATCAAGAGAATCACCACAAGAATACAAATGGTAATTGGGACAGCGAGGTTAAATTCTCCCCACTCATGGTAAATCGCAGATGGTGACTTTGTAGAAAATCGCGTGGTACGAGTTGTACGGCTAGTCGTCGGAGGCGTGGTGGTCATGGTAGAAGAGATATACCCGCTCAATGTCGTATAAGACGTCATTGGATCCATTTCTTTTGGTGTACTAGAACTGTCATCCATGGCGAAAAGTGGATGATGTTACTCAGTTTATCCAAAAGAGACTAAAAAGTCATTAAAATGGTCATTGAAGTCACCCTATGAAAGTGTTCATTCCTTGACTGGACCATGTCATTTGATGTTCAGACGCATCATCCTTCCCAAATTGTGTTCGCTTTTTAGATGGTTATTTCGAGATACGATTCATTGAAACCTGAAATGAAATAAATCAAAGATATATAGTTTTAGTGACATCTTGAATATCAAAGGTTGACACCAGTATCTGTCAAATACACATAACTCCATTTAGGAGATCGCCGATATATATAATACATGTACACATTAATAGGAATATTACACACAACATGCATCGATCACAACATCATATTTCAGTTATTTAACTTCTGGTGTTGATGTGCACGGCAGTCATGACATTTACACAGCCAGAAACAGATTGCATGAGTAAGACCCCCCCCCCCCCTCCCCCCTCCAGACAAGTATATATTTTTTGATAGATGGATTATATAGATTACATATTCTACTAGATAAAGATAAATGTTCATTTACATTAATTATTACAATACCATTTCACACTAATGTGAAATTATATGCAAAAGCCACCTTACTTCTGCATTTGTCAATTCATGATAATTTATATTTAGATGTAGTTAATTTATCTCATAGTAATACAATGTATTCCAATTCAATAAATTATCAATATATAAATATAATTTACAGAAATTGCATATATTTTGGTGACATAAAAATAGTTCGAAAATCATTATTATATATATTTTGGTGACATGAAACTGTTTAGAAAGATCTTGATTTATCTATGTTTTGACAACTTAGAGCACTTGGTATAAAAATAGAAACTTATGCATTCTGACAATTAAGTAAAATCTCACATGTAGCAGTATAGTCTACAGCACTTTCATTGCAAATAACTACATAAATTTGCCAGAGAGATCAACCAAGGAAACATACATTATTTCAATTTAGGAAGTGAAATATGTAATTAATTAGTATTGTGCAATTGTACTCTGTATGAAAGCACATTTCAGTAATAATATATATATGAGAAAATAAAATTATTTCAGTTTTGGTCTTTGGAAGTAGGCCTATATATAAAAGGTCATTAGCAATGTTTATTCGGCATGAAAACATGTTATACATGTGGTTTAAATGGAAAAATAAACATTCTTTCTATTTAGAAAGTGAAATTTTTTTGATAGACAGATCATATAGATATTCATTTGGCAAGGTAATATGTAAATGTTGAAATTTAATACAAAGTAAAATTAAAAATGACATAAAAGTTATATAAAGGTAAAAAAATTAGTATTTAAAAACATGTGGAGTATACACATAAATTAAAAAATTGTGAGTTATATATAATATGAACTTAAAGAATTAAATAAAATTAAAGTGGACAATAACTTCTGACAACATGAAAATAGATCAGAAATAGTATTTGCAATGAAGTTTTGCTGTACATTTCCTGTGTGTTAACGAAACTGGTTCGATCTTCATATGACCACCTTTTAGAGCTTTTTAGACGTTTCCCTATCTGCACTCAAACATTAAGGGGTGCATAATTAACCTGCAGAACCAACCAGCTCCTTCAGCACACAAAAACATATCATTCGAAATATTTAATCAATGTTGTTACATCGCATACTCACCTTAATAGACGTTCCTGCCCAGCAATGGTGATGTCAACACTATAACTTCAGGTCATAAGACCATATTAAGGCTTACTTCGTGTGTTTACCTGCGTGAGACGACCTAATTCGTGACGTCACGGTCATGCATGACTGGCCAACCAGGTGAGGAGGAGGGGAATCCCCTCGGAACGTCATTAAACCATTGCACAGGTGTTGAGAATGCAGGTAGGTTATTTGTGTGTACCACCAAAATCAAAACTATTCAATTATCCTGAACATGCCATATATGAACTGCAGATATATCGGGTAATATTTATGTCAAAAGTAAATCATTATATATAGTTGTTCCTTGATTTAATGCATGTTTGTATCCAGTGATTTTATATTGATGGATGGTGTGATCCCTTCAACTGTCTAGTAAACAATGTATGTTTTCACTATACAATCCACAGATATATATAGCTATATGCATATATACATGTACATCAGATTACAAGGTCGTAATTTAGACTCATTAATGACATCATAGCTAAATTCCAGAACTGACCCAGAAAATTCCATGGCAATGTTTTGATTAAATTTCATCAGACACTTTAATTTGTATAATATATTGCTATCATGCACGTATATTTCCTCATTCATCTTTAATTACTATTTTATTGGCCTAAAAAATGTTCCCATAATTTATATTTTCTCTGGTGTCTCATCAGTTGCAGATATAAGATTAGATTAAACTATCTACATCCACCTGATTTGATTAGATTAGATGACATCGTTTGAGAATGTCAGATTACATTAGCGGATAAGAATAGATTATATATTGAATATGATTACATTTGCAAGATTAGATTACGCTGAACCAATAAGATTAGATGAGATATGTATGGAAGAAGAGTACGTTTACCTTATAAGATTAGATTACATGAACCAGATGAGATTAGATTACAAACATATTGACCTAAGACACTCTTGGGCAAAACTAAATATAAAATAGGCAAGCCAATGTATATTAATGTATGTTAATTAATGGCACACAGCCTGTAATTGCAACAGAGTGCTTTTTAAAAAAACCTTTGTGTTGAGGACTTTTGTCCAACTTTGAAACCGTATATGATAACGTCGAGCTTTAACTCTTCATGAAGTTGCTGTGCCCATTCACGCAGCAAAATTATAAAAAATGGGTTTTGGTCTCATTAAAAAATTGGCTCACAACCGGATAAATTTAGCAAGGGGGATTTTACAGGTGGAGGGCTTCTTAAAGTCTGAATGACAAAAGGGAAATTTTCTGAAAAAGAAGTCTGCTGAAGAGTGCTACTGCAAATTTACTTAAAACTAAAACTTCAGGAAAACCATACCATTTTGAACCTTCCAATTGTTTTAGTGAAATGTTGCTGTGTTAAGGTTTTGGATAGGAAGTTTATTTCAGAAAATAAGGGACATTAGTATTAATTAGCAAAACTAGTGCGGCTCATTTTTTGTTTGTCTAATCGATTATATTATATCCACCTCATTAGATTCGTTTACATTGACTTGGAAAGTTTAGATTACATTGACCCGATAAGATCAGATTATATCGATCTCATTTGATTAGATTACATTGAAAATATTAGATTTCATTTCAAGACCAGAGAAGTTTAGTTTGCAAGTAGCAACCTCTTAAGATTAGAATACATGGACTTTATAAGATTAGATTACATTGAAAAGATTAGATTTCATTTGAAGACCAGAGAAGATTAGATTATAAGTATCAACCTCTTTAGATTAGAATACATGGACTTTATAAGATTAGATTACATTGAAGAGATCAGAATACATTGACCTGATAAGATCAGAATATATAACGTCATTAGTCATTAGATTAGATTACATTGAATTGCATTGACCTGATTTGATCACCCTCATTAGATTAGCTGAAAAGATTAGATTACATCAACCCTGATTGGATTAGATTATGTTGACCTCATAAGATGAGATTACATCGTCCTGAGAAGATCAGATTATATCGACCTCATTAGGCATTGAAAAGATTAGATTACATCAACCTGATAAGATTAAAGGGCATAAAACAAGGGATTGCAATCTGATTAAAATCCAAAATTATCTTGTTGAAGAATTTTATTTTTTTTTACTTAATAAGATCTGATTATACTGTTCTAGATTTAGGGGTGCTGTCTATATGATATAGGGAAATTAATTTAGGAGTCAAGAGTGCCCTTAAGACCCAATATTTTAATCAGAAATATGATAATACAAGTGGAAATCAAAAATGGAATTCGCCCAAATATATCATACTGGTCCTACTGCAATATCATACTGCACCGATCACTCTGTAAATTTTACTAATGAATGTAATTATAAATGCATATCTGCTAAACAATTAATTTGGCACATATGTTTATGTTAATAACTTTATATCATCATTTATAGGCAAATTCTTATATAGTGCTTAGTATTACAGATATTATATCTAAATGGCCATTAAAATGACTCGATATAACTTAAATTATGAATTAAATGAATATATACTCTAGTTAACATTTCAACAGAATGATTTTTTTAAACAATGGTTTTCATTTGTGATGTATAACTTAGTGTGAGTTTGACCAAAAAAAGTAATACTTACTTATTGACATTAAAGTTAAATTATATAAAGACTATTTTGAAATACCAACAAATTTCCATCTCTGAAAAAGTTTGTTTTATATATCACTGACATCACTTGCCTCAAGCAAATAAAATACCATGCTGACAGTTTATATGTTTGATTCCTGTTTCGAATGACGATGCTATAATATGTCGCAGGATTCAGTGGGATCCTTGGCATACTGCCATATTTAGCCAGACAATAGCTGGATCATAGTGCCTTTATTGTGTACTCTCATGTACTTTTTGATGTGGTTTATGTGGTGTATGTACACATAATTCTAACACATTCTCTGTGATCTGTGTGAACATGTGTAGCACATGTTACGAGAAACATATATTTGTATTAAGTGCACGAATGTATAATATTATGTCAAAGCAATATAATCTATAGTATTATCTATTGAATCATCATATTAAATAGTAAACATATAATAATTATAGTGGCCATGAATCTGCCGTCTGCAGTTGTCTTGTTGAAATCCAATGTTTATAATCATGGAAATAAATTTGTCTTAGTCTAGCTTTGAATAGGAGTAAAGTTTATTACAAAACTTTTTTTAACTATTGCAGTGTAATATTAACAGAAATATCTGGTCAGAGCTATTTTTGGCATGGAGTTAAATGTTTTAAAATACATGTGTAACCCAAGGCCTCCCCTTAAAATATTTACTGATTTACAATTTTTTATTTGGCATATATTAGGGGTCCAATACATTACAAAATCATATGATGTTGGACTAGATAAATGTGATAGTATTAATTAAGTATATACAGGCCAATTTAGGTGTTATTTTTGTAATTGTGATGAATTTGCATTTATAATTGGATCTGCTGAGATTTACACACAAAACCCTTCAGAACCTCAACAAATGCTCAACAGCTCAAAGTGGGGCATGCCAAACCCACAGGGGGCCTCTGCATCACTGAGATGAGATGGGGTTGCTGTGTGCAGTAGAGAGCTGACAGGTATAGGAATCGGTGAGAGGGGAGAGTTCAAGGAGTTTTAGAAAGGTGAGCTGTACTATATCCGTGTTTTTAGATCGTTTACACTCCGTTGTTGGTATCGTCTGCTGTCTCTTTGATGTTGCACGTGCAGGGACGTAACGACGTTGTGAACAACGTTCTGGACGCCGTTATCAAAGGGATTGTTGTGATTGAAGACGTAGTGAGAGAAAGGGAGCTCTCCACGATCTAACATCAAAAACAAAAGATCAGTTTGTAGTTTTATGTGATCTTCAGCTGTTCTCGAATTGTTAGAATAGTAAAATCTTACAAGATCATAGTTAGCTAGCAGTTTGTGAAGTCAGAGCGTCATGAAGTAGAGCACACTAAATTTGTGTACCCCATGAGTTATGTAACATCTCTAAAATGGTTTTTTTCCAGGGCTTATCTATAGGCCTACAGGTCGAAGGAATTGCGCAACATGATGTACCAGTAAGTGATGCTCTTATTTTAATTTGATAGGTAGTGCATTATAAATATATAATTAAAGCTTATATAAATGGATGCTAAAATTTATAAAACAAATTAATATATATATATATATATATAAATTAATCCTGAGTTAATAACAAATACACCATTTTTTTACAATATTGTTTTTAATAATTTTACCTTTTGCATCAACTTTTTTTAATTTATATTCATGATTTTATTTATATTTTTTTTACATTTGTTTTAATGAGCTCAGCAGCAAAAATGCATTCTATTTTATTATTAGCTATTATTATACATTGGCTAATACAATGTCATGTTCTATCTATCTATCAATTCTGCAAAGTTTTACCAAATTAATCTAGTTTTTATGTGATAATTTATTGAATTTTTTTAGATGATGCAACATGAATCACGCATTCTCCTGAAAACACTGCTATGAATTTAACATGACGACCACTGCCTTAGTATGGATTATCCTGGGAACCTATGCCGTTATTGAAGGTAATTATGAATACTAAGGTGATTAAATATAGTGTATCTTCTGGGACAGGTCAATAACTCCACTCTTTATGTAAGGCTTAATTGTTCAGAAATGTTCACATTATACAATCAATTGACTTATTACATAATTATTTGCAAAAAGTGGACTATGCTGAGTCTAGTGAAGATCCCAGGCATGTGGTATATGCATAATATGCTATGGTTTGGACTCAATGCCAAGTTCTGCTGCAGCTGCAGGCTGGAGTGGTGTATGCTTGAGTTTCGGCCCTTTTCAACCAGCATACATTAAAATGTCCCCCAGTATGGCTGAAAACTTTCTATTTTGGGTGTGTAATTGTATTCACGGAATAAAAAATAAATAAATTCAAACCTGATCTTTGAGCCAGTCAAGCGATTCATCAAAAGACAGACCCGCTAAACATTGCGAAGGTGTTGCTACGACGTTTATTCATACTTCCATGTTTTCTTAGTGCCCTCCTCATAATCCTGTTAGCCCTGATGACTTTTTTCTCCAACCAATATGTTTTTGTGCATTGTTATTTGTACCAAAAATATAATTGTTTGGAGTGGGACTAGGACTACTAATCATCCAATCAATAGTGACAGTTGACTAAATAGCGATTACTGTAACTTGAACTAAATCCTGTTATAGGAGACAATCAGTCAATGTTATGCGAACCTGAATTAGGTTGGGGGAGGGGGTTACATTCTGCTATAGGGTGTTTGCTACAAAGCTGACCTCTTTAAAATAAATGTTGGCCAAAGGTCAATGTTTTTGAGCCCTTTAATTTTAACATAATTAATAAGTCATGAATTAGTAATGCAATTTCTATTTAGACCCATTATTTTTGCTGCTATATAAATTATAGAAATGTTATAGATCTATTAATTGTCATGATAAATGACCTGGTTCTTTCATAAATTTTGCTGTTGAGGCGCTTTAGGCCTTGATCGAGACAAAGATGGCTGAAGTAGAGGTCAGAGTATAATGTGGTGGTCATCGAGGCTCACCACATTAATTACCACCAATTGGGTCTGATTTGGGTGGCTTTGTGTTTGCTGATTTGTGTGAATTAATTTACAGGAACACCTAATCTGCCCTTCATATACCAGAACTATAACAGGTTCTCAAGATTTTTTTCCCACAGGGTCAATGCTCTTACCTTAAAATCGCAGAACAATCAGTTTCAGATGCTGTTCAAACTTAGAATAAAATATTTTGAGACATAAAAATCTTTACTGTGTGTAAAATGAACTTATCTCTTTTCAAAGAAAAGGTTCCATGCATGGTAAATTATATATTTAATTACTACTGAATTACTTCAATGTGTTGTTTATGACTTTATGTATTAGTAATTTCACAAGCGTTGTAATTTCGAATATCACACAATGTTTTCCAGTGTTATTGTTAATTGCGTTTAAGGGTAAATTGAGTTCATTTGGCATTGTCCTTGTCAAATGACCTTGGCATCTGGTGTAATACACTGAAAATTCATTACTGGAAGAAAGAATATAAAGATATACTGTGATAGGGCAAGTAGGAGAGAATCAAATAGATTTGTAGTGATACTTTAGATTCAATTTCTTGAAGGTCAAAATTTATGTTTCTTGATAATACACTCAAGCATCTGATTGAATGAAGCCTCTGTCAATTAAAGTGGCCTTTTAGAATGTAGATTGTTTTAGATACCCTATGGCAAAAAACCCTGAGTATTTTAAAAGCTGAAAATATATATACCTGAGTTTCCTGACAGGTGATTGATTTTAAGTTTCAAGTTGGTGTGGGAGACATGAGGGGGAAGGGGCATGAATTCTCAACACTAAACTTTTCCTTTCATATTGTAAACTCCCCCCCCCCCTTCCCCTGAAAATAAGTCCTTAAGAAAACACTTTATGCAGTGCAATGTGCATAATATTTCACTGGAACATTGCAAGGTGATGCCATAATGATTGTTACGATTAGATACATGTGTTATGAACTTTTCCAAGGAATGCAATTTTTACTACAAATTTAATATAGTCTCAAAAAGATTGTTCAGAAAATTTTGCAAAAAAGAACCAATTGTAAACTTTATTGAAATGAAGTGAACCCATAACCCGAGACAACTGTTGACATCAAGTGTTGAGTGATATAACTACCAAATCTTTAGTTTTAATTAGCAAAGCAATGGCAAATATATTTTAATTTGCATTTAAACTTGTTATCATCTGAACAATTCTAGGCATGACTAAAGAAAGAAACAATTATAGTAAGATTATCTCTATTGGAAAACAGTCTGTTGTGTTGTTTCAGCCACTATCCAGCAAGTTGGGGTCTGCGATGTTTCCAACCTAGATGCAGGGGGCGTGGATAGTTCTGGTGCAGTAGTGTCCCCGGGATATCCATACAGCGCCCCTGCGAGGGAACGGACACAACCATTGTGTCGGATGACCATCACTGCTTGCCCCGAGTGCTACATGCGATTGAATTTTGAGGAGATAAATCTTCCGTCCTGTTTTAACGGTAGTACCAGTAGCGGTGGGTGCATCCTCGGGTAAGAATCAGACAAACATTTAATGTACGTTTAACACTGGATTGTCACTCAATATGACTGTGGCCAAAATCTATTGCATTCACTTCATTGTCTTCTTAATATTGATTACCTACCACCCAGTGCCTTGCTTGATTCACTGTCTCTCTAAAAATCAAATAAACTTCACCTAGTATTTAATTTTTATATGCCATCAAAAATCCAGTAAGTAAACAAACCAAGTGATGATGTCACAATACTCAACAATGGGTGATGATGCCATTTCCATTGTATTTCCAATGTTTTGGTCTTGATTTCTTTCAATGTACCATTTAATTTTTGTAATTAATGCCTGATAGATTCATTAGCTTACACACATATTTAGTGTGCGTTGATCAAATAAGGTGATTTTCAATCATTTGATGAAGTTTTACAAAATAGTAATTTCGACAGACTGTGGAGCTTTAAGCATATTTTAGCATAGCTTCTTCAGTTACAGTTTTGTAAATTGTCTTCGGTGACAGCAATATAAACATCTTATCAAATTGTCAGTTAATGATATTAATAATATTTATTTAAATATTTTATTCCAGTTGTGACCATATTCTTGTCTATGATCTGAATTATCCAAGGGGTACAACAAAATCTGTGTTTGCACGGAATCAGGGTAACATTTTCGTGTCCATTTCCAACAGGATTTACATCACTTTCTGCCATGCCGTTAAAAACAGCAATGCCTACAAACGCTTCCGAGTTACGTACAAATTAATGGGTAAGCGTCTTGCTAAATATTGTTCTTTAATAGCAAAGTTGTCAGCTAGTTATTTTTATTTGAATGGAATGGATTTATTTTCGTAGATCATACATACATTTCAAACATTAAAGTGAAGAATATTTACAAATAAATTAAATAATCCAAAAGTCAACTTAGACAACAAAACCTACAGGAATACACTGAAAAGCTAAGGTTGTTAGTAGTGTACACCATAGAGTATTTTACATCGCACATGCATATTTTGTTGAAATAATGTGTTTTGGATCATATGAAGATATTATTGTTGAATAATAATGTGTTTTGGATCATATGAAGATATTATTGTTGAACTAAGATGTTTTATTTGAGCTGTCTTTACAAAATATAAAGTTTTTTGAGCTGATTGTGAAGCTTGATCTCGATGATCGTTTTAAGTTGCCAGTTGGTTTGGCTCTATGCTATCAGTGTGTACTAATCTAATCTAGACTAATCTAATCTAATCTAAATTTCTTTGTACTATTATAATAACATGGCTACTTAAAACTGTACATACATATTCACAAATTGTAATCATTCATTTTTCAGAAAAATACACATTAATAACTGGTGAACATGGTACCAGTTCTGCTGTGGGACATTTCACAAGTCCGAATTTTCCGAGATACTACGCATTAAACAGAGAGATATATTTTTACCACTTGAAGAACACCAACCCTGACGGATTTATCAGATTAGGGTTTGAGGATTGGTTATTGTCACCTAATAGTAAAGTGACGGTAAGAGCATCATCACTATTGTCTCCATTGTGATTCGAATGCCTGCTCACAGTTGAGAGAGGCAATTTACTATATCTTTGAAATATATAGCATTTTGGGCAAATATACGAAAAGAACAATAACAGTTTGAATATGGGTAAGAAATAGGTGAAAATTCTACTGTCAGAGAATATGACAAATACATGTAAAATGTACTTCAATCTATGGTAAAGTTATATTTGAACCTTGGAACTGTTATTTCTGGGTCGTATAATGCTTATGTTAGGTAACTTTTGTATGAATATGTCCGGTAATCTTAAACCATGACTGATCTAGATTATTTGCAAGATTTTATAAATATTTGATGAACAATGAGAATATCAAATGACAAGTGACATATTTTCAATTAATTATGCGTTTCTTTTGCAGATTTATTTTAACAACGCCAGTTCACCAGAAGTGTACCTAACAAGGAAAGGCAGCGGGGAGCGACCTTTTGTCTTCTCGGGAGGGCCTTATTTGTACCTGAGATTTGAAACTGGGGAAGACACCATTTATAACCACAATTTTGTTGGATTTAAGGCGAAATATGAGTTTGTTAAAGGTGGGTTATAAATCAACCAATAATATACATTATTGCATCTGGCCTTGCATCAATGTCATCTCTTCATAATGAGTCATTTACGATCATAGAACATTGGCCCAATCAAATAATGTAGTTAATTCTCCACTTAGACTGTTTTCCTATTGTTCTGAGCGGTCAATAACCAACAAAAATGTTAGTTAACTCTCCTGAGTGCATACTGAACTTGTTTTGCGTAATAAAGGCATTAAAACAAATCGAACAATTTAGTAAATACTTCTAGTGGAGTATAAGTTAGTTATATCCCTCATAGTCGGGAGTTAACTAACATTTTTGTTGGTTATATCCCTCAAAAATGTTAGTTAACTCCCTCCTTTTCGGGATTTAACTAATACTAATATCATTACTGGTATGGTCAAGTTGCGTTTTTGAGGCTAGTGTGCAAATGATTAAAATTTAAACTTTTATCATTTGTTTTGATAATTCATCACCAAAATTGTGAACCATTCTTCAATCTCATATTTCAGATGAATATTGGCCTGAAAAACCATACACAGGTAAATAAAAGCTACATGTAAAATATGTGATTTCTGTAAGCGTCTGTAAAATAATATTTCTTGTAAGATAATGCCACTGACTCCGTGAATCATATGCATCTCTTCTAGAATATCATTATTTTTGATGTTCATGAAATTGCTCCACTTGTTTGCTTTTCAGTGTGTGGAGAGTATTATTATGACCTGTACGCGGGACAGTTCTCCTTTGATTACGAAAAGTGTTTCCTCGGTGACAAAGTGGACTGTTTGTGGGTCGTTCGGAAAAAGAAAGATGCAGCTCTATTCACCTTCCATTCTCATGTTAATCTGCATCTCCAAGATGTCAATTTAATTGAAGGTCAGTGAGGTCAAAGGTCATGTTATTATTTAGGTCAAGGACACCATGACAGAGAAAAAGTAACAGAGCCTACAAGGGGCACTACGACCATAGTTAATGAAAAGACAATAAAATGACGTCGCTACATAATTGTTACATGCATGAAGTCACAGAATAGATGACGTCATCAAACAATACTAATCTGCTACGGTGTCAGTGACCTCTGGTAGTACTTTTTCTCCCCATTGGTGAATTGTCACAAACCAATAAAAATGGATACAATTTTAGTCATTTTGTAGAACTTAACAATTAAGACTTCTAAGCCAGTTCAAAATTTACTGGACTAAAGTATTATAAATAGTGAGGTATTTATATATATGTGTGGGGTTAAGTGCTGCCTAAATTAGAGTGAAACATGGACTAAGGAACTCAATTTATGCAAGCCACAATTAATATGGTAGAGCATGTAATACTTGGGCATTAAAGAAAACTTATGAATATTGATTTTTGTTATGTTGTTCATAGCTCATCAAGGGCTTAATTATGTTAATATGACTTCAAAAATGGATGTGATTTCCATAAAATGACTTTTTTATTTATTGTTTGTTTATTTGCATTTCAGGTCAAGATACTTTAGAGATCAGAGGAGGAAATAATTCCGCAAGTCCATTGCTGGCTTCATTCGGATCAAATAATTTAACAGACACGGAATATGCAGAGGAAGAAGCTTTGTACATCCATTTAACAGCACTATGTAATGAGAATCGGAGATTGAAAGCTGTTTTCACTTCTTTTTCTTTTGCTCAAGGTAAAATACGGTTTTTATTAATATATATATATATAGTTTTAGTTATATACTGGAAATAGTGACTTGGTTTATCAACGGTCCTGTATTTTGAACATTCTAAAATGCCAAAGAATGAGTGATATAAAGTACATGTAACTTTAAAGCACAGCAGAAGACAAAGTTGTAAAATTAACATTTTGATTCTGGTTTGGTCATTTCTATTACCTGTCTTTTTTCAGGTGGAAAGTGCTTTTATTACTACCACTACAAATGTGCCAATGACCGATGCATATTTGACCAATTGAGATGTGATGGAATTGACCATTGTGGAGATTTTAGTGATGAGATGAACTGTTCGAGCAAAGGTAATTTTTCAAACTGTAGATTTAATGCCAGTCGTGTAGCTCTGTGTTTTATACGGAGTGGCCACCACTTTCATTCAGTCTTTTCGTACAAACGTGTATCATTATCAAATATTTTCACTTTCTTAATGATTACTTTTTATGTGCAGATTCGACAAGAAAGCCTTGCATCCATTATCGGAAATGTGATGATGGTTTTGGGTATTATTGTCCGACGGAGCTATGTGATCAGAAGTGGGACTGCCAAGATGGGAGCGACGAGTTACATTGTCCTGGTAAGTTGGATTGTAATTTTCACCTGTGCGACTATAACAGTTTTATATTCAAAAATATCACTTATGTATATCATGGCATACAAAATAGCACCATGATACTTTGTTTTCCTAGGAATAGATATGACAGATGGAAAGTTTTAGAATTCTATATTTATTTAAGACCTTGTTTATACCTTTTTGCAATTATAAGTAATATCTTTTAAACTAGTCAGTGACACAAATATGTCCACTCTATTGTCATTGCAAATATTATTCTTGGGACTAAATAATATTCGCTTCCATAATTTTATTTTGGTGATGTATTATTTGTGAGAAAACTTCACTTAAATTTCTTAATGAAGGTCTCTTTGTTTCTAGGCAATATTGGTCTGTCCTGATGACAAATTAGGGTTGAAATAATGATAACGTTCAAATTCACTATAATTGTCAGGTGGACTAAGGAAAGACTTCGGTGTAAATCATATTTAATTAAGTGTTAGTTTATGAATCGTCACCTGCTGTTTTTCACTGCAATAGTACTATTGTAGTAAATTATAACATAGCTTTGAAAAAGACAATTTCATCAAGAGCTGTTTTTATCCTTCAATAGATATCATCACAACAAAACCTGTCGACCCGGCGACGTATGACTTCAACCTACACACTTTCATACCAGTGGCCATGGTAACAGTTTTGCTAGCGATTGCCGCTTGTGTGACTATCAGCTTTTGCATCAGGGTTAAGCGAAATCGACAACTTCACCAAAACCAGCGAGGAGGAATAGCGTCGGCCATTAGAAGTCTGATGCCAGGTGAGACTTGGATTATTTCCAAGAATTAATTGATCCGATGAAGTGTAATAGGGAATGGCCAGCTGAGCTCAATATGGAAAAGCATTTGCTGTGACACGATTCATTGTCTGTGTCAAGTTCATTATTGATGGAATTGAAACAATTTATCAATCTTAAGGCATAATTTTGGCAAGCAATTTGTTATGCAATATATCAAACTAATTCACAAGTGCCATTCAAAAGTTTGACAGGTAAGTGTTTTGGTTTATGTAATATGTTTACAGTGATGCTACCTGTTGGCTAAAAGCTTCATAGCTTATGTTGTTTGTTTTATTGTATCACCTCTGACGTTAAAAAAAATCTTATCTTATGCTACACTGCAATTCGAATGATGCCTGACACCTCACATAGAATGCATCTAAAACGGTCATTCGGGTGTTACCATGTCAACCACAATGTTTAACTCAGCGATTTGTGACATTTAAACTGGTGTATTTGTTAGCTTCCATTTTTTCGGGTATGAATTAAGCTGGGTTTCAAAATATTTTTCGCATTTCTTTTGGGACATATGATAGGACGCTTTGCTGCGTTCTGTTTCTTTCTCACACATCTTCTGATTCGTTTTGTATGATTACATATTATGATATTGTCGACCAGAAATGTGATCATTAACTTATCTTTTTCCAGGGGAACGTAACCAAACCCGTCAGAATGGAACTCGGGTTAACATTAATGTTGAAATCCAACATTATCCAGACTCCCCGCCATCCTATAATGAAGCAGTGAGTTATGACGCCTATCTTGGTGTTTGTAATTATGTAAGTACATGTAATTGCAATTGGTCCATTCTATATAAAACGATTGTGACTTATCAATATTTACAATCAATATTAATGTTTAGATAAATTGTAAAGCTTTGGTTATAATACTCAGCCAGCTAACTACCTTGTCATATATATTGACTAAGTTTCTTGATTGATAAAAATTGAGTCTTTCAATTGCGTTATTAGGCATAGCTTTTGTCTATGACAGGGGCGTCGATTCAGGGGGGGGGAGATGGGGGGATGTATAGCCCACACTTTTTGACAAAAATTAATGGTTTTTTTTCAACACATTTTTGTTTGGAATTTTTGTGCTTTTTTGAACATTTTACACTTCATATCACATATCAGTACCAGTATATCTGTAAAAATAGTTTGGCATCAATGATCTACCATCTTGACAAGTGTCTGCACGTTAGCTGTCACCACTTATACGCACAAGGGAAAGTCATGGTGCAACAGACAAAGTAGGCCTGCATCCCCCCCCCCAACCCTTCAAGGGAAATCGATGCCCTGGTCAATTACATGCCACTGGAGTATGACTATTACCAATTAATTACTACCAGTTGTATAAATGTGCCAGATAATCTTATCAGTGTTATAATAGAGACAAAAAAATCAGTTTAATTGTGTTTGTGATAATTATCTCTTTTATTTTGATTAATATTTAGGGCTACACAGCAACAGACTCCACAGACCAAATGCCCGAACCTCCGCCCTACACCCCGACTGCCGCGGAACCCTTGCCGATTGTTTACCCTCTTCAAGGTCAGGGCGACCTTGGGTGGTCAGGGTCAGGTCACGTAAGAGGTCGTGGTGGTGGTGGTCCTCCTCCCAATCCACCTTCATATCAAGAATCAGTGAGGCGTGAAAGACGCAGGGAAAGAAGGCATACCCATGGGCTGTATGGTGTTGATCCTCATAGGTAAGTCACAAAGAAACACCATTGAATGGATGTTTCAGCCTTGTCCGCTATTTTGCCATCAACACAATACACAAGATGGCACCTCATGCACTGTGCTGCAATGCAATTCTAGTATTTTCTTATAATGACTGCAAGCTAATGTCTGATATTGCACATTCCTTGCGCCATTCTAGTTATATTAGGAGGAGGTACAAATCTGCACTGTGGAACTCACTTAAACTGTTTTTGTAAGGCTTCACTAAATCATTCTGTACAATATAATAACACTTTCTAAAAGGTTGGTTTCAGGATGAGGCTTAGGTAAAAAATATAGTTGTGCAGATGTTTTCGAGAGTGCATTGTTATGTTTTGGAAAATCAGTTACGCTATATACTATTAATTATGCGGTAACATATTGTACAAATAGCATGTAGTTGTTCATCTTAAATAATTCACAGGTTATTAAATGATGTTTTGCAATTTTTAGACATCCTCGGCGACATACAGAGTATGGCGACCAGAGACAAGAAAGATCACGTGAAGGTCGACATCGTCAGCGAAGACATCGTTCACAACCACAAAACAGAGGTCCTCCAACAATCAGTGAAGAAATATTTATAGACACTCCACCTTGGAGCATTCCAGAAAATAAGTCTAGAAATAATAGCACCAATAGCTCAACAGGTCTGTCAGCGAGTGACCTTGCCCAACAAAATTTAATGTCAAGGTCAACTGCAGATCCGAGGTCACATACATCAAACGAACAGTCGTCAAGATCTGATGGACCTCCGCATCATGGAAGTTCAAATAGCCGACCTCGAAGGTCGCACAGGCCAAGTTCAAGGTCAGATGAAGGTCAAACAGCCACTGCAAACCAAAACGAGGCCAATGACCAAAATATTGAAGCGACTGCAAGCCATTTAGTTAATCAGATATTCTCACTTTTATCAGAACCTCAACGAAATAGTTCAACGAATCACTCCGCAAGTTATAACCAAGAAAGGGATGTTGAACAACCGCGTAATGAGTCTCAATCAATGGAGCACACTGAAAATCGTACAGGTTCAGCGAGTGACTCTGTTAATACTATATCAGATGAATCTGCACCTAAAAGTGACATAAATGATCCAAATAAAGGGACCACAAGGGCTGTCACAACTGATAATCTTCCGAAAAACAGCCAGTCCCGTCTTTCTTCCGATATTCCAAGTGTTCATAGTGCTGTGAAAGCCGGCTCAACATCTGGTGCTTATGACAATGTCAGTGTTCCTTCCAATCAGAATAGTTCAGAAGAAAGTCAGCCATCTTATGTTTACGACAATCTTGTGTTCAATTTATCGGGCATTGCCGATGACGATACAACAGTATGAGTTGCCGATGACGATACAACAGCATGAGTTGTGCTATCAAGCGATGTTATGAAATCAGTTGTTTTATATCTTATTTAAGCCATATAAATAAGAATGAGTTATAACATTGCTCAATGTTATCATAGCCCTGTTTATTTTATATTTTAATTTTTACCGAAAAAATTGTATGATCATGTTGTGTAGTGCTGTCACCTAACTTTAAGCTGAGTTTGTTGTATCAAATTATTGGTCTTATTTATGGAATCTCTATATAAGAGATTAACACTGAGGTTGTCACTCAATGATTTTATGATGCTTCCATCAATAGTTTATATGCGTGTTGTTTATTTGTTCATACTGTGATATTAAACTATTTAAATTGACTCATGCTGAAGTGTTTATGCAGCTGATATTCCATGATATTATTGTAGTTTTTATGTTGTATACAAGACTATTAACAATAAATGCACTTTTCAGTGTATTTTTATTTAATTTTATGGTCGTTTTTGATTTTCATGCTAGTAGTGTATACATAGACATATGATTGCCGGAAAAACTTTTTTGCATCACTTTGCCAGTATAATAATTTTAAAATGCTCTGCTTGACCGCATGTGAAATTTCAAAAAATATTTTTTATGGTAAAATTTTTTGCCTTGCCAATTAATGTCGAATGTGTCTGAAGTAAATTTTGCACAACCTAAACCAAAGTAAACAGAACACTAACAAATTTATGGTTAATTTTGATTATGAATTAAATCAGATGGTCCATTGAAACAGATTATTTGCTGATAAACATTTTGGTTTATGAATTGGTCCATTTGACTTTGTCAAGGACGAGTTACCGATCCTTACTGTAAAACTAAAAAAATTTATTTTACGGTTAAATAAAATAGGTTCCTTTATTTCAACTTCAGACATGATAAAAATACATAAAAGTAAAAAATGATACATAGAAAAACTATAATTTCCATACAAGCTAATTATTGATGCCAGCCATCAAATATATTTTGATAATACTATCACAGCACTTCGCCAAAATTATGAGCAAAAATATACCAAAGAGAGAAAGTCTTGAAACTGGTTGATTTTCATAAGTTCGGAATTTGACGGTAAGAAATAAATGCACACATCATTCTCGTCATTACAAATGACCGCTTGATAAAAATTTATCACAATGCTGTTGTCTATGAGCATCTAAGAAAATATTTTCATTCACTACTACCACATAATCATCGGTTTGCCGTCATCTTTAGAAAACTGGAGAAGACAGTTGAATAAAATTCCTACGTCTGGCAGAACTGACGGAGGACAGACTTTTTCGAGGATTGCCCAGACACTCTGGCTGTTACTAGGGATGAAATGATACTGCAACATTTTGTTAGAGGGCGTTGGCAGAAGACCGAAGCAATTAACGAGTATTTCGGAAGTTTCTGAGTGGCGCTTGACATTGTAACCATGAGGTCGAAGCATGTTCTGGACGTACTCATAGCGATAGTACAGCAGTGCGTATTTCCTTTCATCTCGTTGGCCTGTAAATTGGTCTTCGCTCTCACGGGCAATCTTCTCCAGAATATTCTGGAAAAAATTAATCAATGGGAGGAATTGACCATAAATTTGCATAAAACAATTAAGTTTCCCAATACGAAATACATAGTGACTTCATGATAAATTCCACACTAAACATACACTGAAAACCAAAAAATAAAATAAAAAGCTTTGAATTGAGTAAGTTTGACAAGGCAAGAATGCTGACTTGGGGCTGCAATTTACATTGTCATCAATGAATGACACATATTTCAAAGTTGCACAGAACTAAAAAATTTGTCAAAAATGATTTTGAAACTGCTTTTGCTGAGACATTTTTCAAAACAAAATCCAATACAAATCCTGATTTAGGATGATTACCTGAATGGTGTATCCATAGAACCTCTTCTTGTCTCTTTTGCTGTTGAAAACGTAATTAAGAATCCTTCGATCAAGTTGAAAAGCAACTTCCCCGAGTAGTCTCCTGTTCGAGATCAGCTTTGTGACAAAGTCTTCTATCTCAGTAACAGACCCTGTTTCGAATAAAAAGACTGATAAAGACACCATAGCATTGTCAACAATAGTCCATGTACACTTCGCGATAGGAGCTTCTTAATTTGCCTATTCTAGTGTGTCAACTTAATTCATACAACACCTATGGCAGTAGACCTGAAGAGCATTGCCTAGCTAAGTGCTAGGGCTGACTGATTAAAAATTAATGTTGGTTTCCAATTTCCAGTCAACCCGACCCTGAATTTTTTAAGGCATCTGACAAAAAATGGATATTTGACACTCAATTTTTTGCTTTTGAACCTTGATTCTTATTAGGGGGAAAAACAACTCCCCTACCTACCCACCAATCCAACCTTTTTAAACAAAATAATCGGACACAAAATTTTTTTTCATTCGGCCTAGTAGGCAAGGTATTTGTGTACCAGGATCGTAAATACTATATCCTCAGTGGAAGCCTGAGGTTTTGACCATTCTACAGTCTACCTCACCCCATGACCATCTAGTTTGGCAACTTTACAATACCCCTACCAGTTCAGCTAAAGAGCATTGTCCCCAGCCAAGGTAGTTGTGTATCGGGATGGTATTACTGTACAATTATTTGGCCTGATACCTTCGTCAAATTATATGTCCCAATCGCACTGAATTATCTATCCATTCAAAGAGGCATGTCTTAAAACAATTAGGAAAATTAATAAATTACCAAATTCACTCTGGACAGTTTGAGGAGACCTTGATGGTGAACGCTGGACATTTTCAGTTGTTCCCACTAAAGCTGCGTCCAGTCCATCTGAAGATATGATAAACATATAACTGTACATGTACATTTTATAAACAATGTAAGTCTAGAAAGATTTAGAAAATTTTTTTACCATTGCACTTATTGGTAATAAAATTAACGACATTGTTACAATAAGCTACCAGAAACTAATTAACAGACGTCAATCTAAAGTTTAAAATGAAGCCGGTAACATGTAGTTGCCTACCAGTTTTACAGTCATTCAGAAGTTTTCGTGCAGCAACCTTCTCACTTTCTTGGGTTTCATTGCCTGCTAAAAGAGAATTATCAGGAAAATGCAATAAGACAATTATTTGAGATTTACAAAGAAATGACTTTGCATGAGAGACTGAAAGACACAGAGGTGTCTGCCAGGCACATATCAATTATTGCCGATAGATAGATAGATAGATAGATAGCTGGATAGATAGATAGACAGACAGATAGATAGATAGACATAGATAGATAGATAGATTGATAGATAGATAGATAGATAGACAGATAGACAGACAGATAGATAGATAGACAGATAGATAGACAGACATATGGATAGACAGACCGATTGATAGAGATAGATAGATAGACAGATAGATAGATATGGAAAATGCAGCCCTCTATAGTCAGCCTAATCACATAATGCTATGCCTATATGGATGTAAATTACCATAATGAAAGTGTGGCCAAAACTACAATTTGTTTGGTGATTGACAGCAACAGATCACAAAGGTTTTTTCGGCAGGAAAATTTCCTATATTTCCACAAAACTTTCCTCATTTGAAATTAATTCTACATTTACTTTTAAAATATTAATGTTTATCACATACCAGTATCACCTTTTACATTATTGCTGTTGCTGCAGAAGGGTCTGCTGTTAGGTCCGCCAGTTACAAAATCATTGCTGAAATAACATTAAAATGTTAGTCATTATTTTTAAATTAAACTGACGAATGCCTTGGAATAAAAAATTACAAGCATTTTTCTAGATTTTTGCAGCATCACTAGCGTAAAGCTTAGCCAAACTGGAGGGCAGATGTAAAGACGAGATGTCAAAAGTACAGGGGGTGAGTTATTTTACTAGTCCCAGCAAAAAATGCTTGATTTAAGAGACACCACCAGTTTATGATGTTTCTGAAGAATGGCTTTGGACAGAGCCTTTATAGATATAAGCTCTCAAATTAAGATTTACATTGTACGATTCCATCTTTAAAGAAATTGAATAATTAGATAACATACCTTGCCACAGAGCTCTGACCACTGGAATTGGGGGTCTTCAACTGCCCACTGTAAGTTTTACCAGGATACCATCCATATGGGGTGTGTCCCCCACAAGCTGACGAACTTGATGCATTTGGTGATACTCCCAATGAGCTGTCTGATAAATCTGGTTTGTCGCTACTTCTAACCTGGTCAGAAGGATTTTGAAAGTTGGTGACATACGTACTTTGCTGTAGATTATACAGATTAGAATCAGGTTTGACAGGAAGAGGCTGATGCACGGAAGTCGGGTTCCGAGGAATTTCGCTAATGGTTGGTGGGACCGCAGACCTCTGTGATTGTGTAGATGTTTGGGACCCTTTGTAAGATGATTTTGCAGAACTAGAAGGGTCACTTGCTGGTGATAAAGTCATTCCCGTCCTTGCATAAGTTTGTAACGGTTGAGAATGGAATGCTGTTGGGTTTATGTTTGGCCGAGGTCCTTCTGGCGGTGCTGAAGAACTTCGCAAAAGGGAATCTTGATTTACTTGCTGTGGAAAATTAAACACAGGATCTGCCTCCGATGATGGTTTGTCCGGCTGCGATTCTTTGTTGACGGTGTTACTATTCTTTGATGGTGTCCTCGCATCACCTGATAATTTTGTAGGCCTATTTGTTGAAGATAACTCCTGAAGATCTAGAGTTCTTATACTAGACGAGGTTTTATTTGAGAGACTGTCGCTTATAGCATTGGACATGATTGACGAATCCAAATCACAGAGACGAAAGGATCCCTCGTTACTTATTCTGCTGTTTGGAGGTAAGCCGTTGACTCGATTACTGAAAACTTGAGATGCACCATTTTCCAGTGATGGCGGGTGATCACCGTTATATAAAGTACTTGATCTATAATTGGAATCCGTGAACACGTTGGATGAACCGGCAGACACTCCATGCATGAAACTGCTGTTCCCACTGGAGTCCATGGGCGCAATGCTCGGTGTAACAAACCTAACAGATTCCACATGACTTGCAGCAGTGTCTCTTTTAATTTCTGGAAATGGTATTCCCGCAGACTTATTTACTGGAGTGGAGTGGAGAACCGGTCCATTAAATGACCCCTCCGCCATGTGTCTACTTCGCTGCCATGGTTCTCGTACCCGACAGCAACAGCTTTCTGGAAAGACAATATAATAATTTATAGTCAAATTCACAGCAAACCCTCATTACAGCAAATTATTAGCTTGGAACTTCAGAGATTTAGAATTTTACGAGTACAGGGGTTATCGAATTTGTAGTTTGTAACACCCAATCAATGCTGTTTATCACACCCAACCATAATTTCAAACATGTGCAACACTGTCAGTGAGTCACTGAGTGTCACTGTCATTGTCAATGCGAAGTTTTTAGGTGTTAATCATTCTGACCCAACACACACAAATCTTACTCATTTTGAGTTTTGCAGCATCATCATCAATCCAGTTGAGAAGAGTGGCCACCACAGCAGCTGATCGCATTTCATGGTTGATGCTCAGAGCTTCCAACTGTTGTTTGAGCAACGAACTTTCTTCTCTGATTTGTCTTAATTTCGTCTCAATTTGCACACAACAGTCGCACAAAGACTCTGCACATGGACAATTTCCATTTGGGGTCCTCAGATCAGAATCATTGAGAGTTGCAGGGCCATTTGTTTGCTTAAAAGTGTTCATTTCTCAATAATACTCGTTACGTCTTGTTTACATGTCGGTGTTGTCAGGGTGACGTCCAAAAATTGTTAAGACAACAGCGCACAGACTGGTGACGTCATGCGCACGTGGGTCGTCTGCTCCTGGCAAAAAGTGGTTACGTCACTCAGCTTAGCGTGAGACTGGGAAACATAATTATGTTATAGCATAATTGATCTGAACTAGATATTGTACATCAGGATTCATTTTTGATTCATCTATGATAATATGAAATGCTTAAGTGAAATAGACAATGTGTTATTAAACAACACCAGGCGGCGTTTTGAAATGTTCTACCAATGCGCCCCCTAGCTGGTGCTAAGAAAAACATCATGGCTAAAACACATCAATTGTTAAACCACAGAACTGTATCTTTCTGTGGTTAAAACAAATGATGTTTTGTACATTTCTACATGTTATAATTTATGATTAGGTACATTATTTTTGCTGATTAGCAACTCAGAATTAACTGAGGAACTCGTGTAAGTCAACTGATGTAGGCCTACATGTAGGTCCTATATTTAATCAGCTAATCAAAAAGTGGGTCTGAAAACAGGCATTTGTGGTTATTGCTTCATCAATTTGCTTTGAGTATCCCAAACAAAAATAGTAGGCATAATTAGGCTTATTGTAAACAAACTTTAAACAGGAACCTTGAAATTCTGTGTTGTGGGTGCCACGTACAAATGTGACCTCATTGATAACAAGGAAGTTAACACCTTGTTAAAGTTGTAAAATCATCAGGTGATTAATATGTGGTGAAGCAATCCCTGTGGTCTACATGTTTTAGTGATGACGTCAGAACTGAAGGGTTAGTGTAAATAATGACGTCATCAGATCCTTTTGGGATTGGCTTAAAGGCTAGGGTGATAAGAAAATCGCATTTCAGTTTAATGTAAAAAGGAAGTATAAAATAAAGTTAAAGTGTTCAGGGAAAATGCAGAGAAATAGATAGCAATAGATCGATAGATAGATAGATAGATACAAATATAGATAGGTACATAGGTACATAGATTGATACATAGATACATAGATAGATAAATAGACAGCTAGATAGATAGAGATAGGTAGATAGATAGGTAGATAGATAGATAGATAGAGATAGGTAGATAGATAGTTAGATAATTAGATAATTAGATAAACATTTAGGTAATTAGATAGATAATGAGATAATTTGATAATTAGATAGGACATATAACCTATGGCAATTATGCCAGATGAAGAACGAAAGAAAAGAAAGAAAGAAAGAAAGTAAGAAAGAACAGCTGCTGGTGTCTGCATATGAGGCCAACCATGTGTGTGATATATTCTGTCATGGGCAGCCATATATAATGAGCACTTACTAATTCTCTGTCATAACAGTTTCTCACACTGGACTAATAGAGTACCTGTGTTATGTAATGTTGATGTGTGGGTAGCTGCAATGATAAGAGAGATCAATAATTGATAAATATTGGCACAAAACCTCTCCTCTGTGAGCTTGGATAGCAGTAACAGTTGGTCTTTGGTACAGGCCGGATCTATGATGATTGTTAATAATTATGGACAATATATTTGCTGCTTGAAATTATGTATGCACATTTACAGACAATCGTAAATATTTGTAAAACTACAATATTCCGGATTTAACCGAGCGGAGTTCGTAAATTCTGTGGGGCATGTATGATGTGTTTTATGCATGGGAAAGTAATGTAACAGGTGCATAAATATATAAAAATATATATATTCAAAACTGTATTTGGATTAATTTGTATGGTTTATGGTAATAAACATTATACTGTGTATATTATGCATGCTGCAACATTGTGAATACATGCAATACAGTACAATATATATTGAGAGAATGGGTTTTATTATAAGCATTGTTTTGGCTCAAAAATCTACTATCTTTACCACATGTTGGAATATGAAGTTTCATTAGGAAAACATTTTACTGGAAATCTGTGAGTTTTTTGTCATAAATCTGTGTCAGCCTTCTTTTCTTTTTTTTGCTGGTGTTTTCAAAATGAGCTAGTTGGACATGTTTTCTTGAGCATTCGTGTGTGTAAGATAAGTTGGCATGGGAGTTTAAAATAACACTACATTATCAGGACGTTGGATTAATGTTGGATAATGTTCAGATAACGTTAGTATTACGTTAGGACATTGTTATGATTTCTATGATAACGTTTGGGATAGTTTACAAGCTTTCCAGTGGCCTAGTACAACATTTAAGATGTCTTACTAGTTTTGAGTGAAAAATGGTGATTTGCAGTTGTGCTAATACACCCCAACACTCTATCACAGCTACAACCCTGGAGCTGGATTGGCTGGAGGATTTAAGAGTTGGGGGGCTCTTAGGGGGCTGGCTGGAACCCTCAGTGAATGTACACACTGCGAACCTTGTACATGTAATTCAGTAGCAGTTACTAACCAAGCACCTTGTCACTGTCTACTACCAAGAATCCGTGACAGAATACCGCAATGCACTCTGGGATTGGGTCAATTATGACGTCATATTTGGAACAAACATGTGCCAGATTTCGGTGACTACATACCCACCCATCCGGAACACAGGACTACAATTGAATACAGCTTCAAACGAGGGTAGCTGTTGATGTATTAAATTACCTGTTGCAATCTAATTTACACTAGAACAGGATATACATATATACAATACTATTATATTATGATAAATCAACATTGAGCTGGTTATTAAATTACACATGTATGGATTTAATTTATTATTTACATAAGTGTTAAACAAGGAACTAGATAATAGATATATCATCCGTGATTCGCTGATTTACAGACTGTAACATGATATAGACATATTGGTTACTTATATTTGAATAGGCAAAATACTCATTGACATTTCTGGAAAGTTTATCTGCATATCTCCGTGAACTCGATCATCATACAGTCACACAATGGAATTGAGGAATCTATTGTACTTAGCCATCTTTCTTGCCGTTACTATGGTAACCGAAGGACAATTTCCAGATTATGGCATTGTAGTGGATGCGGGTAGTTCTGGATCAAGAGCTAGGGTTTATCATATTACCCTGGAAGGTTCACAAATCCAGGTACCCTCTATGAAAGAAGTCCACAGCTATAGGAAACGGCCGGGGATTAGTGGATTTAATGACAATGTCCCAGGTATAAGAGACTATATCAAAGAACTCATTAATGATGTAGTAGAAAATAGCGGCATACCAGAAAACAAACGTTCAGGGACCCCCTTTTACTTCATGGCCACTGCAGGTAGGTGCATTGATTGATTGATTGTGTCAAATAATGTAAGGGTATCAATGTATATCTATACTTTGGTATAATCTATGTCATAGTAGGATATTTCATCATTCATTCTTGCATTCATTGAATGACTGAATGATAGAGTTTCATAGCACAAGTTCATAGGAGTGACTCATTCATTCATTTATTCATTCATTCATTGTGAATCTCATTGAAACAATAACCATTTTGAAAATGGATGTTTTTCATGACTGATAGATTGCTTTTATGATTGATTCATGCATGGCATATCTGACTAATTGAGACAATTTAACAAATACCAATTTTTCTTGAATTAATTCTTCACTTTTATGATGGTGTCCATGACCTGCCAATGCACAGGCACACTATAACTAATGTTCTAATTAGGTAATTTCAGTCTCAGGAAACTCGTATTATCCGCATTCTATTAATTAAGAACAGTTTGAACGCTTATCTTTTATGTGTTGGTTAAACAAGCTAATTTTGGGCCCACGTAAAAAATCCTTAATCCAATTTTATCTTCAAGCACATAATCATCAGACGTAATTTATCAACTATAGATGTGTAATTTCTGTGTTTATTGTATGTCAGTACAAAGATAAGATAACATATAAAATTTCCAGATTATGCCTATGTTGTGTGAAAAACTTATATGTGACAATTTGCTGTACTTGGATGATTCGATATATCGGGAACCTAATATTTACATAATATAATATTTGACCTTATCATAAGTTATCAAAGATCTCACTTACATGAATACCATAAAAAGTCATAGACGATTTAATTCAATTATTGTGCATAATTTTCTTTATTATAAACCTCCATTTTTAAGACCACCTCATCATTAAAATCATCTAAGTGTAACAAACCTTAATATTTCGCCACTGCTATACCTCACTATTAAGACCACCCCACAATTGAAAACACAGCATTAAGATCTGTTACTTCAAAGCATTACCAAGGCCACCTCACTTTTAAGGCAAGTAAATATTGATTTTATCCTCATATTTCATTGAGGCACACAACACTTGCTAAATGATACTATTTATTCAATAAAATTGGACAAGAAATATTCAAAATACTGTATAGACAAATATATCTTACCAACGCTATTTCTTACAACTTCTTATATATATACGGAGGCAACCAAATAGAACTAAATACACATATTTTGGAAAGGCAACCTCAGAAATTTTGTGTAAAGTAAACATTGCTCCACTGTAAATTCACTACTTTAAATTACCACCCCAGGGTATGTTGGTATGTGTGCAGTCAAGTTTTATGCACAGCCATAACTCACTAATGTTAGTGATAGCTCCAAAGGTAGCGATATTTACTACCAAGACAATGTTAGGTTGAGGAAAAATTTGTTTTAAAAACAATGATACAATTAGAAAAATCATTATTTACTATATACTTTCATTGTAAATATATTTCTAAATTTTCAACGTTGAGGTCACCATTGATTTTGTACTGATTCAGTTACCAGAATAACTCGTTATAACCATGGTCTGGTGGCTCCATGTTATAAGAAAGTAATAATTTGGAAACCCAGATATAATTTTTATTTTTTATTTTTTTTAAGGGTGGGCAGCATTTAACACAAAGTCATAATGAAACGCGATTGTACAATTATTCTATCAAGCATAATTCATATTTTGATTAATATATTTCAAAGAACAGACACAAATACCTTCAATGAACACATTGAAATAACCATACAGAAATAGATATACACTTAAACTACTTGTAACTAGTATATGTATTATGTACACTACATATATGAACTATCTAATTCGTGGGTGTATATATAGATAAACCATGGAGGTATTAACCAAATATAGGCACACATAAGAGATTGTAATTTTTAATCATTCTCTATTATTCAATTAGGCTATGTAGATAATTTGACCCCTTTGATGTAGTGATTAGCACATTACATAATAACTAAATTTGATGTTAGTATTTTGCATTACCCTCTGAAACAAAAAAACACATTTAGCTAACTCAACTCCTGCACATATTTAAGTAAGACGCTCGCCTGCTTCTCTGAAGGACCCGGGTTCAATCCCGGTCTCCGGCACCCTTCATGAGCATCATCCAAGCTGGATGTCGTACGGATGAGACGTTAAATTGGCGGTCCATTGCACTAGGTGTCTATGCTGAGGCAAGTAAAAGATCCCACCCATGGGGTAAATGTGTAACATGGGTGGCCTCCACTCTCTCACCTCATCAATCAACCCTCGATAGCAGCAAAAAATTGCCTTAGAGGGCTGCTCTTTCAAAATCTATCTATCTGGCTGTCTATCTATCTATCTATCTATCTCTGTGGCTTTCTGTTGAAGTTTATATTTATATTTGACTGTGTTGAAGTTTATATGATGCGCTGTGTATTTTATCTGTTCTTTCTCCTTTTTCTCTTGACTTGATTTTTGGAACACACATGTGGTTGGAATGATTGATAACCAAGCTGTAAATACTTTCTTCATGCATAAAAACACCAAAACCAAGGGCAGATACGTTTTTATTGTCAGGTTTTTTTTAGATCAAGTTATCTGGCAGACATTTGAAGTTTGCTCGTGGATGTAAGCATATTGATTACCTCTCTGCCACATGCAACATTGAAGATAAGTGAATTTAAACAACTTTAATGCAAATCAAATCCAGGAGATTAGTCTACTACATTACAATGTTGAACTGTTATAATGTTGAAATCTACATTTATTAGAATTGAACAATACAATAATTAGAATGTTGATTCCACTGGGAATCACTTAAATAGTCTTAATATCGAGGTGGTCTTTATTCTGGGAATTTTCATGTGATAATTGGGCACCCCATCAATATGGACTTAATACGGATACTGATGTGGTCCTAATATTGGGTGGTCTGAATGTTGGGGTTGCACTGTACAGCCATTAATTCCTGCTAAGTTATACCATGGAGCCACCAGAACCATGGTTATACCATCTTTATTGCTAAACCTGCAAGTAGTTTGACCCAACCAGTAAAAAACCCTCTACTACTAACATTGCTAGTAACAGTATTAGTTGGTGATTGTGCTGTTTACTTTGGGTTTCTCCTAGCTTGGCATTTCGTTGATCAGATTTATGCATGCTGTGCACAGCATCACAGACAAGCCACATACAAGAGGACATCACTATTAAGACCACATCGTTGCTACATATACAGTTGTACTGGTTTACACTGCAGTGTGGTCTCAAGAATAGAGTTTTTCCAGTACATTCGAAAGTTAAAGATTTCTCTGGCTCTTATATGTAGATTTATCTTTAGTTTTAATAACCAGGGGCCCAATTAAAGTGAACCTGGACATTAAGATCACTATCACCTAGGGCCAAGTTCACCATGTGTGAGGTAAAATATAAAAAACAGAGCTCAGTCAAAAGTTAAATTATGAGGTGTCACCTCAAAAACCCGCGACATGAATATGTACATGTTCGTTTTTACTCACATAAGAGCTAACTTAATCAATTAACGAGAGATTCATGCTCGTTAAGCCCCCATTGACCACGTTACCTTCAAATTTGTTTATCTAGATTTTGACTGTTAAATGGCTACAAATAAGCAATTGCAATAGTGGATTTTCACGGAAGGTTCTCTATATTTCCACCAGGTGGCTATGACAGAATACTGCAATTCTATTGGCTGAAAAAGTTCCCACCCTTGGCTGTAATTGGCTGAAGCAAAGTGCATCCAAGCAGTAGTTTGTTTTAGTGCATTTTAATGTATATTTGACACCTGATCATTCAGTTGATTTTTGTTATTTTTCTGAGAAAGTTATATTTATTGAATAAGTCAGTGATTATCTTCTACGTCTGAGAAGCAAAATGAGTAATAAGAGGAGAGGAAAGACTTATGTTCTGTTGAATTCAGGGCTGCTCAGTGAAAACACTCGCTGGTATTGAGACATGGAACTAGTTCACGTTTGAATGTACATCCATGCTACCCTAGGACCTCATTAATTCTACCTGACAACTCAATTTATTACATTTCGAACACAAATTTCTGTATTGTAGTTCCGGCTAAATAGGCTCATGTACACACACAAGTACATGCAATACTATTAGTTTGGTCAACATTTCAATGTTATAAATTTACTGTCAGTGTTGGATGGACCTCTAACTGCAAGTTTGTCTTAGAGCTAGACTCAACTGGAGTCATTTCTTCCTCTTCTGTGGACAGAATTAGCCTAATATCTCTGCCAATACTTCAAGGAAAACACTCCGTGTTATCTGGGATAACAAAAAATCCCAACTGCTAGACAAATAAGTCTGGATAATCTGGATAATCCAAGTGCTGTCGATAGAAGGCGTCTTTCGTCTGGTCCTATGATAAGCTTGAAACTCTTCCTATCATCGTACCAGTCAAACGTTGCCACGCCTACTGAGTAAAAAATCAGTTTTTGCAACATTGAGGTTTACATTGGCACATATATTATTGCTTAACGCTGATAAATATGCATTGCATAAGATGTTTTTAATAGCTTTTGTCAAGATCAATAAAAGTGCTTGTTTAAAAAGAACTGGTCACATTTTTAAGTGTGAGACAAGGAGAAGTCATGATGAGCAAATGTTGGTCAAAGAATGTACCCAATCTCAGCAATATGGCATACTATCCAGGTCGTTGTTAGGCCAGTGTTGACATTGCCCTTCAATGATAACATGCTTTATACCCAAAGTAGACCCTTTTTTATTGTTCTTTGCCGGGATATAACTGGCCAGTTTGGCATGTTATCTCCTGGCTTTGGAGCAGTAATATCATTCATGAACAACTGCTAATATAGGGATTAGCAAAAACAAACAAACACAAACAACGTGAAACAAGGTAAATTGTTCAATCACAACAAATCCTGACCTAGTACACAACAAAGAGTAAATCCTCTTTAGGATTGTTTGCCTTAGAATTTGTTGTTTCTTGTTTGCTGTTGTTGTTGCATAGTTTCAACCATATCACAATTTCGCAAAATCAAATCATCCATGAAAATAGTCCCACAATTACAGCTAAAATATGGCATTATAAATTGCGAAAAAGCCACTATTGAATGCGCATTGGGTATAAGTCAGTTATACACCTTATACTCAGGATATAACATTCTAACGTGGGCAGTTAAATCCCTCGGCTTCGCCTCGGGATATAACTGCCCACATTGGAATGTTATATCCCTCGTAATGGTGTATAACTATTACGTATCGGTCTGATGTTGGACCGATGTTGACCACATAGGGCAATCGTCAACAGGATGTCAAATGCTATCTGGGTTGCGAGATATATGTCGGGCCAACACTGGGCCAACTTGGCCCCAGTGTCGGCCAACCATTTAGAATAATCAGCTAGATGTTTATCAAATTTGATATGTATATATACAGTATTCTAGCATGCAAGATTGGGTTGACATGACACCAATGTTGGCAGATCCCCTATAACATGCTATGTTGGCCTGATGTTGGCTTGATGTTGGTCCGACGTCACCCACGTCAATACAATGTCCAATGCTATCTGGGATGTCGATCTTATGTTGGACGGTAGCAAGTGAAGTTAATTCTATGGATGGGGTATTTTATTTATCTTGTCATAGTACTCAGTGGATATAATTTTGAAATACTACTTGTACTGGTTTGAGGGATGAGAATCAGCTTCATTGTTTCTAAACAGTGAAACAACTCCTGCATTTTCTATTGGAAGTTTTCATACTCAAATACACTGTAGGTTGAGATAGAAAACATTTAATATCTTATCTTTAAATATTGATTAATTTTTTGTGGTTTTGAAGGATCTACTAAAGATAACATGAGTGCTTTTTCTTCAATTTTTTATATCAATATAACAGGTGTCTATGCTATTTATATCCCGGCACTAAAACCATGGAGTCACTAGAGACTCCATGCTAAAACCAAAAATCTATATTTACTGGATTAGTAAAGGGTGGTCACTTGTACAGCCTTCGATGCAGTATTTTGCCACTGACAAAGGTTGATTGATGAGAAGAAAGGGAGAGGTAGTCCACACAATGTTACACATTTACCCCATGGGTGTTGGCCCACCATTACAATGCAGTGGAATGTAATACAATATTGTCATTTGGCCAACTGCATACAAGTAGGGTTTGTAAAATTATTGAATTAGCTTGATACGTCATTAACCTCTAGACATGGTTGCACTAGAGTTGTGGTCTGGTTTCACTTTATATGCACCTCAGTAGTAGGTGCATACTATGCTAATTGACCTACCTGACATACTCAGGTGCTCTCGGACATGACTGAAATAGTGGATTTTCACGAAAGGTTCTCTGTGTTTCCGCCAGGTGGCTACGACAGAATACTGCATTTCTATTGGCTGAAAAAGTTCCCGCCCTTGGCTGTGATTGGCTGAAGCAAAGTGCATCCTAGCAGCAGTATTTTTAGTAATATATATATTTGATATCTTATCATTCAATTGATCCTGTTATTTCCCAGAGAAAATTATATTTATGGAATTTATGACACACTATGCCTGAAAAGCCAAAATGAGTAATAAACGGAGAGAAAGACAAGTTTATGTCTTGCTGAATTCAGGGATGCTCAGTGGAAAGACTCTATTCCAGATCAGGTCAACATTTTTCTAATGTTGGCAACCAATGTCTTGAGCTGATGTTGAGTCGATGGCATGTTATGTTATCTGGGTTACGTCGTTACCCAGATGACGGCTGGACATCGGCTGACAATGGCCCGAAGGGCAGACACCGACAGCCGATGTTGGAACGATATTGACACAAATGCCCATCATTGGCCCTGTATCAGCAGTTTACGTGACATTGTCCTTATTTGGCAGACTATCAAGGCCACCCTTGGTCCTATTAGGATATACTGGTCATAATTGAAAGGTAATCTTTACTGCAAACTACAGTAAAAATCAGGAATACCACTGAAATTATACCAAACCCAACAACCATGGGCTGATAAGTGCACACATCGAGCCAACACTGGGCTGACATTAAGCTACAGCAGGCCACATCGCATACCCAGATAGCATTCCAAATCGGAATGACATTGGCGCGACGTCGGTGATGTTGATATGATATTGTAATGACAGTGGCCAATATGGAAACGATGCTGCGCCGAATCCTGCCGAATTTGAATGCTATCTGGGTACGGGCTAAGACGATGTAAGGCTGTTGCGCTGATGTGGCCGACATCTGGTCAATGCTGGGCCGACGCGGCACATTCCAGGACTGACTTTGGGCCAACATGGAGCCACTGTGGCATTCTGGATGAAATGGGATAAAATTAAGAGGATTTATTGTTGTCATTGAGGAATTTCGGTTAAGGTCTTCTGGATGGTAGTTTACAAATAGTGATAAACAAAACGTCAGTGTCCAAGGGCAACATCATCCGGGTCCCTTCAAACAATGCATGATGGGATATCAAGATCATGAAACATGTAAACAAACCCGAGTGTCATTGAAGAGCACACAATAGCCGGGGGTGAGTGATAACCCATTGTTTAATCTGGTCATTCAGGGGTGTGTCAATATAGTGTCAAATATCCACAAAATGGTCTGACATTATGATAATTATTTAATTTTAGTATTTTTTGTTTATGTGGTGGCATTGTGTGCTTGGGTTACCTCATTGCACTGATCTTTGGATCTGTGGGTTCATTGCATATCATATTCTATGGAAATTTGGAACACAAATAGTAACTTTGATTCAGTACTTCATTATTTTTTTTATTATTTATAGTAATAGGCCTACATGACATTGTGATATATATTTTTAGCCTGGTAATAATCCATTGTCAGTGGTTCAAAGGTTGATATGTATACATGTACAATAATGAAGGACCTTCGATCTTTTTTTATGATGATGTCTATGAAAGCAATTGTTCATGTGTCTTGTTTTATACAACAAAAAATGAAGAAAAAGATTTCTGCACTCTTCAGTAACCTGTATTTAACAGTGTGTAAACTCCAAAAGAAGCAGTATCAAAAATTTTAAAAACCATCACCAAGTGGCTAATATTTCCATCTTCGAATTGTAACAGATCTAGACTTCTGTGACAAAAAGCCCTTAAGAGCACGTGCTTGTAAGAACTAAGTATAACAAACTGTCTTTAAAGGCACATTGCATAATAGATACCAACTAAGCAGTTAGTGGGTGGTCTAATGGTTAAGGGGTGAGCTTAGTTTTTAAGGTCCTAGGTTCCAATTCCAACCTACATATATAACTCTAGTTAATACTGTGTTTTTTTTTAAATACAAGACTGGGTTTTTTTTTGTTTTTTTTTCTGTGATAAAATGTTATTTATCTGTTTATTGATGAATTTTTCGGCAATTAAGTATTGCCCATCTATTAATAATTTATATCGATTTATTATCAGGCAAGTACCTTGGTATATCTCTAGAAAATTACAAAGTTGTTGTCTTGCTACCGTAACCATGGTAACGGAGGGTATTTTCGACAACCACTCAGGTCAGCTTGACAATCAAATGAAAAAGAAAAAAAAAAGAATTTCCAGTCTAACAAGTTCTTTATAAATGTTATTTTCGCGTGTCTCATAACTTCTAGTATTTCTTAAAGTATATTCACTATTATATCCTACACATTTTTTGTTGTTGTGCTTTATCCTTTGATGTCCCAGAAGAGAGGTTACTTGAAAATCAGGATTGACGATAAACCATGAGAGCATTGAAATCACCCAGATATCTGACAGGCAGATCTTTTGTGTGTAGCATCAGGTGGTTCTCCTCAAAAGTGAGGGTTAAAACTTTGTCACATAGAGACCAAATAACTCGATAACAAATTTAGTAAAATAAAATGTCTTTCTTCACAATTCTGTAGTCACATTGAAGGAATTAGAGCATAAATCTTATTCATGAATTATAAATATAAAATCTGTATGTTCAAGTTTTCAACCTATCATATGAGTTGGCAAACTTTTATTTACACTAATTTTCATTTGCGTATTTTAATTTACTTGCACACCAGTGCATATATTATTTTTAATACCAGAAGCCACACATTTTGCACGTAAAATAAACAGATATGAAAATTATTCCTTGTGTGCTCAAAAATAAAAATATTCATCAAATTAATGGGGCTGTTGATGGTGCAAAATCTCATCTTATGGATTTATTAATTTGTATATGGTACACTGCCCTCCAAAAGTTTGGAATCGCTCTGAAAAGGCACATTTTTGACAGTAACATGATTTTAAAGGAAAGGCTAAACTTCTCAATGTTTTTTTATTGATCATTTTATCCTTGTTTGTACATTTGTATATATAGTTTTTTAAATTCTACAGGGCCCTGTTGTAAAACAGACAGTAGTCTGATAAATAAACAAATATTGTTCTTTCCATTTCTCATCATGTCATTGCCAGAGTTATTTAATCATTGCTGACGTAAAGGGGGTTTCACACATAGCCGGATCGGACGCCGGAGCGTCCCGGAGGTCAACTCCGGAATACTCCCGCATACTCCGGGGAAAGCCGTATAGACATCGTGTTCATGTCCGGGATTGTCCGGCATTGTCCGTCATTGTCCGGGGCGCTCCGGGAGCACCTTGGGACTCTGGGGGAAAAAAATTAAACATGTTTAATTTTTCATGCCGGAGTTCCCGGAGTAATTTAATCCGTGTAGATCCGTGTAGATCCGTGTAGATCCGTGTAGACCCGTGTAGACCCGTGTAGACGCCCAGTAGACTCCGCCAATCTCCGGGAATCTCCGTATTGACTCCGGCATGTCTCCGGCTACATCCGGCGTCAACCGGGCATGAATATTTCGCCGCCATTAACGCCGGAGAGTACAAGGAGCCACAACGGATCCACACGAATGAACACGGTGTAAAGACCGGTGATATCCGCGAAGGCACCGTGAAAATCCGGTTCACTCCTCACTCTAAACGGGACAGTCGTGATAGCTCCGTGTTGCTTCTTGTTGAGACCGTATTGACATCGTGTACACATCGTCAAACATTTATTTTTTGTTGACATTTAACAGCTCTTTGATCCCGGAACCCACCGGAGGTAATAAAATGTTACTCCGGGACGCTCCGGCGTCTGATCCGGCTATGTGTGAAACCCCCTTAAGCGACACACCAGTGCAGTGTTAAGTGCATATTAAAACCATCATTAATAAGGAACCATCATAATATTATGATGTTGATTATTTCAATCTGTGGTTTGGGCTGCATGTTATTTTGTGTAATTATTGAGTTATCCCATTTTAACCGAATAAGGAAATAATCCCTAATAGCATCAGCAGCCACAATGTTGTGCCGCCCAGGGCGTTTCCTATCTTTAGTGCATATAATCAGTATCATATTATATATAATAATAATATGTCCGGGATGTCACTTTGTGTGTGAGGAAAAAATAGTTTAGTCCCAACACTAAATATTTTCCATTTTATGTATTACTGACATGTATTTAGTTGCTAGGACATTTTAAATCACATTGTGGGAATGTAAAGGCAATTTAGGTTAAATTGAGTTAAACACATTTTGACAATGCATAGGACTTTATGAATATATTATTAAAATATCATACGGTTTTTTGCGGACCACTGACACTTCAATTTGTGACAATCATGTTATTTTGCCCACTCAGCAAGCCTATCAGAATGCTTCAGTGTCATCCAGCATCAATTGTGTGCATCAACAGAGTATATAGGATAGCTGGATTGGCCAATATAAATGATATCATCCCACAAGACACCATGTTGGCCTCCTCAGAGTCCCCACCATGTAGGGATCTGACATTGACACCACAAATAAGACCCCATTCACCATTTAGAACCAGAATAAGTGCATGATTTGGGGTTCCATCAATCTTAAAGGGAGCACCTCCTTAAAACCATGGACGTAAAAGCCGTCCATGTTAAAACAGACACCCTGCAGGGTGGCAACTGTCTCTGTTAACACACAATAGATCAGCTTGTGTCTTCGAGGGGTAAACAGTAAAGGGGCACATACCAGAGTGAAAGATGCTCCAGCAGGGGGTGCAACATACAACCCACATCAGTCACAAGGGGCATGGAGTCACAGTGACTCCATGCAAGGGGTAACTGATGAGCTACTCAGAGATAACAAGAGGAACTATATACACCATGTCCAGTGCTAAGATATATTGGTGAGAGTCGGTGAATTCTTGTGTTGAGCTCAAGGACCACACACTTGTTGGTGCAGATCAGGGCTGGCCACGAGTACGGTGAATGTACTAGAGTACGATTATGAGTACCAACCCATGCTGAGAGTACAAGTACAAGTACGAGTACAGCCTTTGGTCAATGTACTTGAGTACGAGTACAAGTACTTTCAACGTACTCAAGTACGAGTACTTTTGTTGAATGACTGCAGATTGAGAGTTGATTTTTTAAAAGATGCCAAGTGATGCATTTGCAGCAGCAGCAGCAGCAATAATCATTATTATTATTCAAACAAGGTTTCAGAGAAAGAGAGAGAAAGATTTAATGCTAATTGTCAAGATGATGCTTTTTATTTCCAACTGGGTAATCTAGAGCTTTAAGTGTTTATCATTTTTTCTCTGAGGGTCACAGGTTTGATCTTGGTTCGGGCACTGCATGCTGAGGAACTCTTTAAGAGCTCAAGATCAACTGAGAATCACTGGAGATGTGAAATTGACCGTGCCTCCAATTTGGTGTTCATGCTGGGGCAAGTATACCCCCACCTAAGGGGTACGAACGTCTACTTGGTGTGGACTCCAAGCTTTATCTTCCATTATAAGATTGCTTCAGGCGAAAACAACTCAGCTTACTGAGGAAAAATATATGCATTCAAATGTACCATTTTTATTGGTGTTGACTCCAAACTACATGTAAGGTTCTAATATATGATGTACAGGGCCAGTAACAAAGTTAGACAGATAGCTAGATAGAGATAGATAGACAGATAGATAGATAGATAGACTGACAGCTAGACAGCTGGACAGCAAGACAGCCGGATAGCTACATAGATAGATAGATAGCTACATAGATAGATAGATAGATAGATAGCTACAAAGATAGATAGATAGATTCTAAATCACATAGCTTTTGTCCCCTGTCATGTTCATGGCCCATATTTTCCATTTATTTTTTGGAACCTGGAATGTCAATATTAGTTTATTAGTCCTTAGCTTCACAGAAATGTCAATAATCATGCTTGCACTCTCTTGACCCAAAGTAATTCCATATCTTTGAGTAAATAATCTTCAAAAGCTAATAAAGAAAAGAAATAGACAAAACATGTCAAATTACATAAACTTCCCTGATCACAGAGTTTGCACCAGGGATTGTAAAATTCTCCTTTATGAACAACATTGTGAAGTGCATCTCAAATCTAGACCACCAAATTTTAATTCTAATTCCTAACACATCTCATTATTGAGATCACCTTATAATCAATACCACTGCATTTTCAAGATGACATAGTAGGTGATGAGCCTAATTGTACTGGCCACTATTCTAAGATGTTTAAGAAATGGAATTAACTGATTGGCTAATTTTAGACCCTGCTAACATCACGTTCCTACATTGGGCTGAGCATTTAGTGCAAATTGGAATGTCTAGAAATGCAAATTCTGGGCCAACATCAACCTAACGTAGCTTTTTAAACTGACATTTTGTTGAAGTACCCCATAGCAATTATCAGGTCTCCTCCTTGGGTCTAATGATATTACTTTAATTGGTGGTGATACCAAAGTTGCAAGGTATTTTGATGGCCTATGTTAATCAATGCAATGGGTGGGTGGATTAGGGCTTTACGCCCGGTATTTCTGCACCAATTGGGCTAATTAGGACAGGCAGGGACCATGGCAATGAGACGAAGGATGAAACAGCCATCCAACTTAGGCTCAACCGGGAATCGAACCCGGGACCCAGCGGTTGGAAGCCCAGAGGGCTACCTCTGAGCTAGGCCCCCGCCCTTAATCAATGCAATAAACTAATCCAAAACCTCTGAAAACCTTCAATATGTGCATTTGCTTGGATATGTTGGTTGGTGTATTGCTTGGTTAGTCAGTCGGTTGAGTAAATGACAGACTTGAATGAGTAACTGAATGCACGGTTCATGAATTGCGATTTTCAGTGATATATATGCATAATCTAGATCACCAATGCTGATTACTTGGCTCTTGATTGATTGACTGATTAACTAATTAAGATGATTTTATTTTTCAGGCATGCGTCTTCTTTTGGAGTCAAAAGCTAATGAGGTCATGGAAGAGGTCAACGAAATCTTGAGTGATAGAAGTATTAACCCATTTAAATATCAGCCTTTGAACACTAGGATAATATCTGGAGAAGAGGAAGGGGCTTTTGCCTGGATAACTGTCAACTACCTCGATGGATTTTTTACTGGAGGTGTGTAGCTGCAATTAAAGTAGATGAAAATTGGTTATTATGGAACACCACGTTGACCTAATTAATTTGTATAAAGTATTACACTAAAAGCGAGAGCATTAGCCAGGCATCATAATGGTCACTTTTCTTCATTTTCTATAGGGCAGCACTTACTTCAACCATTTAAGAACACAGCTGCCCCTTTTGATATTATCATACGTACATGGCCAAATGTGCCACGTGCGTTTTCCATGAGAAGGATAAATGCATGGAAAACGCATGGTTTTTAGCTAATTATAATAAGGAAAAAACCATGCATTTTCCATGCGTTTATCCAAATGCATGGAAAACGCACGTATCACAATTGGCCATGTACTAATGCTATTTTACTCCACCATGTGACCTTTTCTATTGTTCTCAGGCAGGGTATAACCAACAAAAATGTTAGTTGACTCCCTCCTGAGTGCAACAGAATTAGTGTTGCATAATAAAGACACTAAAAACAAACAATAAAACAAATGAGTAAATATGCCTAATGGAGTATAAGTTAGTTATATCCCTTCTAGACGTGAGTTAACTCCCTCTTGTTTGAGATATAACTAATACATATAGATATTATATTGACACCAATATGCATTATTTAAGATTAATTCAGACACATGCATATGATGCTTTGCAAAGACTGTTAAATACATTTTTATTATCATCTCTTAACTCAGCTTTGCAATAATCATGATAGTGAATGTAGGAAGTACATGGCCAAATGTGCTATGCGAGTTTTCCATGCTTTTGGATAAACGCATTAAAACGCATGGCTTTCACCTAATTTGAATTAGACAAAAAACCATGCGTTTTCCATGCGTTTGTCCTTCTCATGGAAAACGCACGTGGCACATTTGGCCATGTAGAATACGGTCAATGGAATTTGTTTCAAGGAAATGTCGAGTCAGCTATTTGGTGGGGGCGAATTTGTAACACTCCATACCCATTACACAAGGGTCGTAATATAAACAGTGGGACTAAAACAATGCCAGATAGTTTATAAAGAAGTTGTAAACTGTGAATTATCTGACATTCTGTTGGAGATGTTGCAACTGGGCTAAGTTGAATGAGAAAAGCTCGATGCTTTTTATGCTGCTTGATTTACATAATTGACACCCTCGAAATGCACAGCACCATTCTATTTTGTCCTTTTTTTTAATGAATATGCAGATTTTTTGCCATTCAATCAATATCAACCATGTCATATTCCCTTCATTATTAACATTAATTGCATTGGATTAATTAGATTTTGAAATGTAACAATGATTCAAGGGTATGAATCAGTGTCCCCATAGATATCCAGTTACAATTTTTAATTTCATTTGCTTAATTGAGATGCATCCTTGTACTTAATTTTCACTATGGAGTAACTTGAGATGGATGCTTCCCAAAGAATTTAATTGATTCCCATGTTTTGTTAGAACTTCTTCTTCTTCTTTTTTATATCTGAAACCCTACATACTTAACATATATAAATTACTGTAGTTTAATTGATTGTTATAGCTATAGAAGTGGACTGAAGCAGCTGGCTTCAGCATGTTTAGACCACAGCCAGGTACAGGTCACTACAGACAGCTAGAGTCGACAGCATTTTATGAAACTAACTGTACTTAATATATTGATATGTTAATCATCCTATTGACCAAATTTCTTGGATAAACTGAGAATTCAATTATATGTTTGAAAACCTTATCTTTAATGAAATTACTGTAAATGCGTATATTTTGATAATAATAAGTTGTTCACTTTAAATTTATTCTTTTTCAAGAAAGAGAAGATAGTGTGGGTGTCTTGGAGCTAGGTGGCGCCTCTACTCAGATTGCATTTGTCCCCAAGGGGTCACCACTTGCCAACAAATTTCCTGTTGAAGTTGGAGGAAGAGTATTCCCCTTGTATGTGCACAGCTATTTATACTATGGCCAGGAATATGCCATGCAGTGGTCCAGGGAATATCTCTTCTCCAAAAACAGGGATAAAACAGTGATTGAAAATCCTTGTATTTTACATGGTAAGTTTTGTTTTGTTGTTTTATTGTTCTTTACCAAAAAAGTAATTCACGTTCCAAAATGTATTGTTCTTTACCAAAAAAGTAATTCACGTTCAAAGTGGCTGTTAATAAGAATAGTCATTAAGAGTCAAATTTATCCTAATTATTTTGACCCTCATTAAATGACCCAACTTATTAAATTGTTAAAAAATGTATATAATATTATCATTATAAAATTTACATGTATGGCCACAACTGCATTCAAATTGAAATGGGAAGGTTTTTGAAACAATAACATTTCATTGGCTAGTAATAAATGAATTGAATATATGATTCTATACATCATTGTTTATTTTTCAGATGATTCTTGGAACACTACCATACAAGGAGTTGATATTCACTTCGATGGAACTGGTGACCCCGATGAATGCCTGAAACTTGTGGATGAATATGTCTACAAAGCTGAACCCTTCAGATGTCACCCAAAACCTTGTGCAATTGGTAAATATTAGTGTGTATTGAAATACATTGATTTTTAGTTAAATAGTTTGTACTGATTGTAGGGTGATAAGTTTTGAAATGATACTAGTAAAAGAATTTTGAAAATGAATTATATTGGTCAACTACAGTTTCCTTCTCTCTAAAGTTTTTGTAAAAATTTCGAAAATGGCCTTATTTTAGATGTAATGTCTGTTAATGATAGATTCTAAAGCCATATTATCTTAATCTATCCATGATTCCCATCTATTAGGCTATTAGGAATAATGGTATAAAAACGGCATAGACAGTACTACCTGTGTGATTAACAGACTTTTGCAGAGTTGCAATAGAACCATTAATGTATTGCCTTAAGTAGGGCTTGATAATTATGGATTTTAGGGGGGGGGGGGATTGATGGATAACAGGTTAGTATTAGGTAGTGTGGAGTATCAGTAATCTAGCTAACTGCAGCTCATATAGCTAAAAAGTCACTTTCAACTTCCAACCAAAACCTAATGCCTACAAATAAAACTTATTTCTCTTATTCATTCCATTTCAGGTACTATATACCAACCCACTGTAGATGAGATGAAGGAGTTTTACGCTATCGGAGCCTTTTTCTTTCCGATTCGTTCGTTCCAAATTGCAAGGGAGGACCGCGTAGTCTTGCCCCTGGACATTCTGAAAGGAGCTTATAAATACTGTAGATTGGTAAGTAGAGAATAGATGAAAATCGAACCATACATATATACTCTGAGTCCCACGTGTATAAGCGGTGTACTAAAATGGCTCGCACCATGTGCAGCAGTGAGAACAAACTTCCAAATATATTGGATACTTAGGAACAAAGAGTGCTGACACCTTAATAGGAAAAAATTTAAGATACATCAGCAGAATTACAAATACCAAGTTCTCAAAGCTGTTTGATGCAAGGCAGTTTGTTAACATTCACATGGTGTGCTCTCAGGAAGATAGGTGCATCATCCAAGCCATAAAAGAATTTAGAGAGATTTTGATTGACATTGTTGATTTTCCCCACTCTGAATTTTTAAATTTCCTGTGCACAAAATGAAAATTGATTGATTAATTTGAATTTTCAATGAGTTCTATACCTGTACACCTTACTAGTGTGTGAATAAACATATAAATAAATATATATATATATAGAGTGAGACAGACAAACACTCTGAGAGTATTTTTGACCTGACAGTTCATAAAGCTGTCAACTTTTTATACAATTCGATTGCGTCAACACAGCCACTAACATACTTGGCCTTAGTTACAAAGATTGGCTACACAGCCACTAGCATATATGGCCTTAGTTACAAAGATTGGCTACACAGCCACTAGCATATATAGGCCTTCGTCACAATGATTGGCTATTTAGTAAAATGCAAATCACATTGGTCAATATTGCCAAAGCTTACTTTTTCAGATAGAATATGGTTATGGGGAGGGGTCCCCATCCTAGACCTAGTCTAAGTTCTAAAAATCTCCATCAATAAGATTTTCAATGCACATAGAATATGGTTATGGGGAGGGGTCCGCCATCCTAGACCTAGTCTAAGTTCTAAATATCTCCATCAATAAGATTTTCAATGCACATAGAATATGGTTATGGGGAGGGGTCCGCCATCCTAGACCTAGTCTAAGTTCTAAATATCTCCATCAATAAGATTTTCGATGCACATAGAATATGGTTATGGGGAGGGGGCCGCTATCCTAGACCTAGTCTAAAATCTCCATCGCTAAGATTTTCAATGCACACAGAATATTGTTATGGGGGGAGGGGACCGCCATGCTAGACTTGGTCTAAATTCTAAAATCTCCATCGCTAAGATTTTCAATGCACACAGAATATTGTTATGGGGGAGGGGACTGCCATGCTAGACTTGGTCTAAATTCTAAAATCTCCATCACTAAGATTTTTAATGCACACAGAATATTGTTATGGGGGAGGGGACTGCCATGCTAGACTTGGTCTAAATTCTAAAATCTCCATCAATAAGATTTTCAATGCACATAGAATATGGTTATGGGGAGGGGGCCGCTATCCTAGACCTAGTCTAAATTCTAAAATCTCCATCGCTAAGATTTTCAATGCACACAGAATATTGTTATGGGGGAGGGGACTGCCATGCTAGACTTGGTCTAAATTCTAAAATCTCCATCACTAAGATTTTTAATGCACACAGAATATTGTTATGGGGGAGGGGACCGCCATGCTAGACTTGGTCTAAATTCTAAAATCTCCATCACTAAGATTTTCAATGCACACAGAATATTGTTATGGGGGAGGGGACCGCCATGCTAGACTTGGTCTAAATTCTAAAATCTCCATCACTAAGATTTTCAATGCACACAGAATATTGTTATGGGGGAGGGGACCGCCATGCTAGACTTGGTCTAAATTCTAAAATCTCCATCACTAAGATTTTTAATGCACACAGAATATGGTTATTGGGGAGGGGACCGCCATGCTAGACTTGGTCTAAATTCTAAAATCTCCATCACTAAGATTTTTAATGCACACAGAATATGGTTATTGGGGAGGGGACCGCCATGCTAGACTTGGTCTAAATTCTAAAATCTCCATCACTAAGATTTTTAATGCACACAGAATATTGTTATGGGGGAGGGGACCGCCATGCTAGACTTGGTCTAAATTCTAAAATCTCCATCACTAAGATTTTTAATGCACACAGAATATGGTTATTGGGGAGGGGACCGCCATGCTAGACTTGGTCTAAATTCTAAAATCTCCATCACTAAGATTTTTAATGCACACAGAATATGGTTATGGGGGGAGGGGATCGCCATGCTAGACTTGGTCTAAATTCTAAAATCTCCATCACTAAGATTTTCAATGCACACAGAATATTGTTATGGGGGAGGGGACCGCCATGCTAGACTTGGTCTAAATTCTAAAATCTCCATCACTAAGATTTTTAATGCACACAGAATATGGTTATTGGGGAGGGGACCGCCATGCTAGACTTGGTCTAAATTCTAAAATCTCCATCACTAAGATTTTTAATGCACACAGAATATGGTTATTGGGGAGGGGACCGCCATGCTAGACTTGGTCTAAATTCTAAAATCTCCATCACTAAGATTTTTAATGCACACAGAATATTGTTATGGGGGAGGGGATCGCCATGCTAGACTTGGTCTAAATTCTAAAATCTCCATCACTAAGATTTTTAATGCACACAGAATATGGTTATTGGGGAGGGGACCGCCATGCTAGACTTGGTCTAAATTCTAAAATCTCCATCACTAAGATTTTTAATGCACACAGAATATGGTTATGGGGGGAGGGGACCGCCATGCTAGACTTGGTCTAAATTCTAAAATCTCCATCAATATAGCAATAAGACTTTCAATGCACACAGTTAATATTGCATAGCTGCAGCCAACTTCATAGACTTTGAAACTGTACTTCAGTACAGAGGACGTCATGTGAATCAGGGTCTCCCATTGGCTGTCTCAATCTCTCAGTCAATGGAAATCCTGGATTCACAGGACGTCCTCTAGAGTATAGTCTCCAAGTCTATGAAAGTGGCTGTAAGAGAGATAGTTCAAAGTTTGGGAGAGTTCACACCAGATTATGTAGTCATAATAGCTTAATATCCTCTCAGGCAGTTTGTTCATGCATCACAAAGCCAATATATATATGAAAATATGACAATGACAATGAATGAATGAAATGACAATGAAATGTATTTATTTGACACAAAAAATTAATTACAATGATGTTTTGGATTACATAAAAAAAATAAACATATAAAGGGTCAAGGCTTTATTGTGTTATTTTCTCTGCAGGGATTTGACGAAGGAAAGCAGGTCTCTAAAGAAAGAAACGAATATGTGTCGGGAAACTGTCTTATGGGTTTATACACAGCTCGACTATTTACAAAAGCATATGGTTTTAAAAATGACACGGAGCAAATTAGGGTGTTAAATGACATCAAGGATGAACCAATCAGTGAGTAAAATTTACACATTTTAACGCCATTTTGAGTTCAATGTTTTTTGCTTATACCACACTTGAATTGATACAATCTCATTATAATTTACAAAGTAAGACCACTTGCTGCCCGAGCATAGACGTCATGTGAATCCAGGACTCCTATTGGCTAAGTAAAGGCAGTCCCTCAGCCAATGGGAGTCCTGGATTCATATGACGTCCTCCGGAGTCAAGTTTCCAAGTCTTTGAGTTCCACATTGAAGGCAGTCTGTTACATGCTGAGGGTTTACTGCTGATTTCATAGACGCAGAAACAAAGCTAACTTAACTCCAGAAGACGTCATGTGAATCTAGGACTCCCATTGGCTAAGGCATGCCCTCAACCAATAAAAATAGATTCACTTGTCGCCCTCTGGAGTTTAGTTTCCAAGTCTATGAGTTTAGCAGTAAGGGTTTGTAAGCAACAAATGATTGAAAGAAGCTACCTAACTACTGCTGCTGTAAAATCTGTCATACTGTCTGTCATACAGTGATTAATAGCAAACTAATATGAAAGTTTTCATTGAATCTGTCAATGCGTACACTAATAGGAGTCATAAGTAATATATTTGGACCCAATATAACGAACACTTTATATAATTTAATTACTATCTATTTATACTAATTAACACCCCCTTATATTATCCTGTACATCAGACCCGGTGGTAAGAAAGACGTCAAAAATTATTATTATTTTTTTTTTTTTGCAGTAATGTTTTTTGTTCTTTACTTTCAGATTGGGCAATGGGTGCTCTATTGTATGAAATTTCCAAAACTGCTGATCCTGCCTGTGAAAAAGTTGGTGCCATTTCCGGACAAGCAACATCGAACTTTCATACTCAATATTTGTTAATAATCCTCTTACTGTTTACCTTTCTAAAATATTCATACACTGAAATAGGTTGATTAAGAATAATGCATCCCTTAGCCAATAACTGACAATTCATACTTTGTAAATATTAAAATAATGTTGAGTTGTTAATTGCCATTTATTTTTGTACTTACACTGTACTTACATAGTAGATCTGATAATAGGATAACTGTTGATTTTTTGTTGTTATTTCAATTGCATCCATTTATTTATTCCAAGACTTGCAGATGATTGTTAACTACATTTTCTGACTGTACCTTTATTGTTGGATTTTGAACCCTGGAAAAGATTTAATGGACATCATTTTGAAAGTCTAATAAAATGGACGCATGTGCTCATTTTATCTACATAGATGTGTCGTAGTTATCCATGGTATTAGTTATTAGTGACCCGTAAAACGTTTGTTGCCAGACCAAAACCCTTTTTTTCACTTAAACTTTAGCATGAGCTACCCATGAGCCTGGCCACAACATCAGGGAAAAAAATGGGCCAATGTGTAATTAAAGAGTATGCAAGCGCAACTGAAAGTCTGTAATAGCAACAAAATGCGTGAAATGTTTGTGAAAATGATTACCTACATCCCTGAAATACTGTTTCCTAATTAAGCCCCCCTCTCACATAGCCGGTTTTGCCATAGTGAAGCCGTAGTGACGTAACGGTTACGCAACAGCTTTTTCGCCGGTTTAGCGATGGTTTGTGGCGGGAAAAAGGGTTCTACTGATGACTCGACGGCTTCCAGGGATGACTCGACGGCTTCTAGGAGTGACTCGACGGCTACTACGAGTGACTCGACAGGTTACGGCCAATTATTTATATATAAATAGGGCCTGCATCTCTTGCTCTTCATCAGTCTATCTCTAGCTGCAGAAGAGGAAGGATGTACATGCATCACCCAGAAGATCGAAATAGAGCAATGCTAGTAATAGTTAGTTAGTGTTATTGTTTAATGCCTCATCAGCACCTGAGTGGGCTATGTAGAGGCTCTCTAGGGTAAGAATGATTATCTATAATTGGTAGTAGAAACCAGAAGCATGTAAAAAATCAATAATTGTCTGCGTTGGATAGCTGGAGCAGCTTGTGCAATGCGCACTGTCCTGTTTTAGCCACTGGGGATAGAGGACTTCACCCCAAGTGTTTCCACCCTCACCGCGTGGAGGCCCAGGACCTTCGAGGGCTCAATGCAATGCTAGTAATAGCTGCTCAGGCCCATCATAATTTTATTTTACAACTTGCTTGTATCAGTGCACTAATAACTGAGGAGGAGAGGAAGAGAGAAGAAAGAAAACTAGCACCCATGAGGAGGAGGAGGAGGAGGAGGAGGAGGAGGAGGAGGTTTTGGGTGAAGCCCTGGCTGTTGAGAAGACCTCAGGTGGGATATTATGAGCATCTACTAAATGAACTGCTGCAGGAGGATACCCCAAGTTATACCAACTTTTTGAGAATGGAACCAGCCATGTTCCAAGAGGTCCTTGGCAAAATTGGTCATAGGATTACCAAACAAGACACCTTCTGGAGGAAAGCTTTGGAGCCAGGACTCGGACTTGCCATCACCCTCCGCTATTTGGCAACTGGAGACAGCTACAGGTCCCTCATGTATGGCTTTAGAGTGGCCTCCAACACCATCGGTTCCATAATTCGAGAAGTCTGTGAAGCCATAATTGCTGATGAAATCCTGGCCTGCCCCACAACTCCAGAAGAGTGGAGAGAAGTCGCTGAACTATTCTCTTCAAGATGGAACTTTCCTCATTGTGTTGGAGCCATTGATGGAAAGCATGTGGCCATCAGATGTCCTCCCAAAGGTGGTTCCGTGTACTACAACTAAAAGGGATTCCACTCCATTGTACTCATGGCTCTTGTGGATGCTGACTACAAGTTTCTCAATGTAGACTGTGGAGCTAACAGAGCTGGATCGGACGGAGGAGTTTTTAGCACCACACTCCTTAAGCAAGCACTTGAAGAAGGGACCCTAGGCTTACCTCCTCCTGAACAAATTCGTCCTGGTGAAAGACCTCTCCCATACTTCATTATCGGAGATGATGCCTTTCCTTTGAGAACCTGGCTGATGAAGCCACTGTCCCTCAGGAACATGACAAAAGAGCAGAGAATCTACAATTACTGACTCTCCCAGGCAAGAAGAATTGTGGAAAATGCATTTGGGATCCTTGCAGCAAGGTTCAAGTGTCTCCTGACTACCATGCTACAAAACACCAAGACAGTGGAATCCATAGTCATTGCATGCTGCTGCCTCCACAATCTAATGAAAATCAGGTATCCAACTGCCCAGAACTCCATAGTGGACCGGGAAGATCCATCCACACATCTAATTACCCCCAGGAACTTGGAGGGAAGCTGGAGAAATTGATGAAATGCCACCTACTAGAGGCCATTCTATGCCTGAGACAGCCAAGGCTCAACGGCAGTACTTGGTCGACTATGTTAATTCAGAGGAAGGAAGTGTGCCATGGCAAGATGACATGGTATAAAGATTCCACAAATCAACCCCGGCCTTTTTCAAGGCCACCAAATCCTCCCATTTTAAAGAACACACCATGAACACTTCTTGTGTAAAAAAAAAAAAAAAATAGTTCCTGTCTGACCCACCCAAAATAAGCACCATCCAAGCTTGATTTCCTTCGGAATATTGTACAGTAAATTTCTGGTCCCTTGTACTCTGTGTCTTTACTGAGGCAAGTGAAAAACACCACACATGGGGTAAATGTGTAACATGGGTTGACTGACACCTTCCTTTCTCTCAGCTTCTAAATCAACCTCCTGCTAGCAACAAGAACTTGCCTTAATTAATTTAAGTTAAATGAAATTTTGTTTGCTGAAGAAATATGGAAAGTTTATTAAAGTGTGATAATAATGAAAGACACCACACTTAAGTTAAATGAAATTTTATTTGCTGAAGAAATATGGAAAGTTAATTGAAGTGTCATAATAATAAATTTACTGAAGAAATATAGTGTAACTTTAAAAATATATTACAAAATAATGGACAAATCAATATCTTTTTGTGCTGTAAGCAAAAGGAAATATGAACAAGTAACTTGAATTAAAAAAACAATTTTGGCAGAAATATTAAGATATTTCTTGGTCAAAGTTCTGTGTCAAAAGTTTGGAGGGTTTTGGAACTTTCTTTTTTGTTTGCTTGTAAACACAAACATGTGTACAAGGCCTGCTTTTTTGGGAGGTTTTGGTGGCCTTGAAAAAGGCCGGGGTTGTTTTTGTTGGCCTTGAAAAAGGCCGGTGTTGTTTTGGTTGGCCTTGAAAAAGGCCGGGGTTGTTTTGGTTGGCTATCTAGAGGTTCAGGTACTGCTGCAGATGACCAAGTCTTTTCTGGACTAAGAACTGCCTGGGAGTAGTGGACATGGTGTTGCTGATGAGGCTCAGGAGGAGGAGGAGGAGCGAAAAACTGAGGATGCTGCTGGTGCTGCTGGTGCTGCTGGAGCTAAACTTAACTTGCTGCTTTGGCTCTGAATGTTTCCTTTCAGTTGGAGGAACATTGGCAGCAGTTGTGAATTTAGCTCATCAAAGGATTCCGGGTCGAGAGTCAAACACTCCGCAACGATGAAGTCTCCCATAACCCAAGTTCGTCTCTCATTGAGATTTTAGGGAGAAGGAGCCATATGTTGAATAGTTTCCTGCATAACTCCGGATGAACTTTTTGCAAGGACAACAAGTTCATCAAGTCCACCTGCCTTCCTTTTTCTTTTGTAGGGACCGCCCTTCAATTGCTTGGCAGGAGGGGGCATCCATGGAAATGTCCGAATCGGAAAATATCCTGGTTCCCAGATTCTTCCGCTGCAGTCGAGCTTTCTTCGAGGTCCCGGAGTGTCTTCTTGGTCTTGGCAATCAGCTTTGAAAGTATGCTGCTGCCCTGGCGACTTGGGAATTCTGGTGATGTGGTCCACCAGGAATCCAAAATTAGCACATATCCATTTTTCTTTGTCGGTGGAATTTCTCTTCGCAGTTCCGGATGGCCCCTGTTCATTAGTTTCCCTGCACTGGTCCTCATTGATTCCAGCCAGGTCTTGCGTTGGAACTCATTGCAGGGGACACTCAGTTTGGCATCAATTTCATTCAAGAGGGCCATCTTCCTGCCTGCATCCTTGTATTCCTTGAGAGTCTGGTCATAGAATAGGGGATTGTCACGATACCAATAAGCAACATCCTGTTCGTCATTGGCTGGCAGGAAGAGCTTTTCTTGTTTTCCCCGACCAGCAGTCGAAGTGACATTTCCAGCAGATGCAGCAGCAGAACCATCAGGTGAAGTAGCTGCAGGATGATCAGGTGAAGGAGCTGCAGAACGATCACGTGAAGTAGCTGCAGGATGATCAGGTGATGGAGCAGGAGCAGGCGAAGGAGAAGGTGCAGGAGCACGAGTAGCAGGAGGAGTATGAACAGAAGCACTAGCAGGAGCACTAGCAGTTGTACTCTGTGAATCATCAGTGCTGCCAGCATCTGATGATGACTTCGTAGGAATTCTTGAACGCTTCCTTGCAGGTGACTTTGAACGTCCAATGCGCTTTGTGGCCGACTTTGAAGATGCAGGCTTTTTTCGGGGGTGACTTAGAAGGTGCAGGCCGCTTTGTCGGTTTGCCGTCGGCTTGGAGCCGAGAATCGCGTTGCGTAACCCTTACCTCATACTACGGCAAAACCGGCTATGTGAGAGGGGGGCTTTATAGAATCAGTCAAGATTTGACATTCCGGGAAGATTATCTCATCCACTAAGAACACTTGCGGGTCGAAAAAAGGTTGATGCAATGCCTTCGCGCCTTTCAGCAGGCGCTCCTTTAGATGTATCACTACGTCTGTTTGGCTTTACGACCGTTCAATTAATTGTTTTTTTATTCCGTGCCTGGACCACTTTTATAGTTAAGTACCAGTCATTATAAAAAAAATAAAATTATTGGACATAGTGTGGAAGTGGTCAAGGCACGGATGCGAATTCAGTCACACAGACTGTCTATCAAATTTTGTGTGAAAAAAAGGAAAGAAAAAACCATCTTTCTTTTAATGACCTGCTATGCCTATACATTAGCTCTCAAAGCTGTTTAAATATTAACAATACAAATTTTGCTAAATGGTACTAATCAACTTATCAATACAGGTTCACTAATATTGATGTTTATCATTTCTATCACTTCATGTCTGCAGTTCTGGCAATGATGTATGTCCAAGTTGTGGCCACCTACACCCTCATTTGTATTTGTACAACCTGTTTTTGTGGCCCTTGTGATTATTTTTACCACAGAGGTTTGACCGATCGAAAGTTCTTTGAAAACTGCACAACTGATGTGAGTAAACCAAATGGATCATACATCATGGCAACTGAGTCAGTCCATGCCATCATGGAATGTCTGCAGAAATGTCTGTCTCTTGCTGGATGCAAATCTGTTGATTACGAAGCGACGATTCCGACACAAAACTGTCATCTTTACTACTTCAGACATATGAGTTACTGCAATGAGCATTCCACCATCAAGCACTTCACAATTGTAAGTATCACAGAGATACTACATAAATAGTCAACAAATATGTTACTAGAGAAGTAAGCAAGCATTTTTTTTAAACAGCGGTTTAATATTAAGTATAATTTTGGCATGAAATTCACTGCAGTTTTTTCTTACTACATAATATAAATTTTGCAGCTATTTTTATAATGCAGTTAGGAAAATATTTCAATATTAGGTGTGTGAAACTGTTACAAACAATTAATCACAGAAAAATGATTACTTTCATTATTTAGTCAGTCTATGGTGTGTCAAATCATACATATCATTGAAATTATATACAAGCCAAATTTCACAGAGAACACTTTAAAACAATTCTTGAAAAGGTCACAGATTTTAACAAAGGTAACTTTCTGAAACTGTCTGAATCAACAAAATAAATACAGTTTCCCCGTGAGCATTTTGGGCTGTAGAGCCTGGTTAAATTTTGAAAGATATTTAGAAAGATGGCAAACCATGTGCAAACCAACCTGTTGTGTAAAACCTTTATCCCTTACCAAATATTGACTACTATTAAAAATGGTAAGATACAGTATGCAAACTCAATTCACAGTTAATATGAAAGTCGTAATAATGTATTGCACATTAAAACTGATTTTCTTCCATCTTTGAATTTCATATGCTCAATTTCAACTACAGGACTATGAATGCCCTCGCCTGGCTTTTAACACCTCAATGTATGCAGGTTGCAATGGACCTTATGATCGCCTGTCTTATGACTGCATTGGAGATGCTGCTTTTCGGAGTGTCCCTGGCAAAACTGGGAGGATTTTTAGAAGGAAATCCAGTGGCACATGGTATTGTGCAAAATCGAATGACGCATGTGGTACTAGTTGGTACTGGGGTAGCACTGGTAAGAATGATCTCCCCGAGGGAATGATGAAAGGAAATACCCATGGATTTTGTTGTTAATAGTATATGTGTTACTAATATAGACAGTAAATAACAATATTGGCACTGCTGACATTACACTGGTTGCCCATTAGACGGAGAATCGATTTTAAAATTCTTTGCTTAGTTTTTAAATGTATTCATATGCTGCACCAACTTATCTGTCTGACTTGAAACAGATTCGATCATTTGCTCGGATTACAAGATCATCCAATAGTGACAATATCATCCTCACTGTCCGATTTACAAGACGTTCAACCTTTGCACAAAGGTCATTCAGTGTATATGGTCCTCATGTGTGGAACTCTTTTCCAGGAAGCATCCAAAATATAGACGATTACTTAACTTTTAAAAGCAAATAAAGACATTTCTTTTTTAATCTATTTAAATATCATTGTACAGCGCACTTGAATTACCTTGGTAAATAGTAGCGCTATATAAATTTAATAATGATAATAATAATAATTATATTGCAAATAATAATATTGCGATACCTGGCAAATAATGTAAGATTTTCAAATAGTTGTGGCAAAAGAATGATAAGTGATATTTTGTTCAGAAATTTAATCTTCTAATTTAAGCATTACTGATGCTCCTCAAAGACACAGCTAAAACCTACTCTGTATAATATTCAGAAATAAAACCTATACTGATTAATTTAAACCGTTTTTTACACATTCTTTCCATTTTTGTTTTCTATTGTGCATAAATGTGTTGTGTATCACAAATAAACCTATTTAACACATTTTTGTTGTTGTCAATGATATATTTATAATGGCTACAGTTATTTTCATTAAAAAAAAGGCCCGTCAAATTGAACCCAGACAAAGCTAGACAACTGCTGCTGTATCGTGCTACCTGCCACTATATAACGGAACTATCTGGCTATAGTTGGCTACTCAAAGCTGGATCTAAAAGTACATATTTATGATATATTAGATAAATTGCTTACATTTGCCAAGGTTTATATTTTTTCAGAAGGTATTGTAAGCTAGGAGTAGACAGAAGCGACTGGCTTTAGCAAGTAATAGCTACTGTCAGGAATAGGTTGCTACAGCTGTATGGAGTTGGATCGTCTTATATGAAACTGTGTGATTTATACATAATGCATAGCAAATTTTGTCAGCCAGACCTTAATTGACGTATGACACCTCACCCATTATTTACTAATGCTGAATTTCTGATGTGAGACAGAATATTACATGTTTAGTAAGGAGCAATATTTTAGCTCGTTTGATATTCCTCCTACATGGCATGCTTTCTGTTGCTTCAAAGCTTGCACAAGTATGAAGAAAACTCCCTCGTTCAGGTACAGCCTTATAAAGTTTTCTTTCTACACCTAGTATTCTCCTGTAAACTAGCTAGCCATACTTATAGTCAAATGTTAATGACTTCTATGGTAGTCTTGCGTGAGCGGCACTTCAATGATGCCTTGTGAGAACTACCAATCATATATATATCTATACATATCCACACATATTTCTACTATAATGACAATATCCATTTTCTCTGTTTGTATATATATGGTGAATAAACGATTGAACTTATGGGTTAAAATTTTATTAACTTCAACTACCCTACCCCCCCCCCCCCCCATATACATACAATATCTGGTGAAAGAACAATATAAGACAAATAACTCTAATCCCTAATGCATACTTTTAAATTAATCGTTGTTGTTTTGAGTAATTTAATTATACATAAAATAACTGCCATTTTAAGTGGATATGATAAAAGAGTCATAAAGTCAAACTTGTGGACTAATACAGCTCATCAAAGTAGCTGTTATAAAACTGATTATCGTATACTACTTAAATGTTAAACGACCATGGCACGCGATAAAAATGAAGGCATTAAATATTTCATATGTTTTTGTAAAAACAAACAATAAAACTCCAAAGTTGCAGGATGGCATACCTATTGAGGCATCAATTCCTAAGTTCAGTTCTTAGTCCAAATTGAAAATCTAAGAGGTTCAGGTTGTTCACATGCCGGCTAACTTATCTCAGACAATTGTCACGTTTCCAATGCTGCCCACCCAGTAAGCAAAAATGATTAAGGACTGATGTGTTCTTCCATGCAGCATTGTTACATTAAATTATTAACCTTAAGGCTGTTTAAATATTAACAATAAACATTTCGTTTAATGGTACTAATAAATCAATCAATACTGAACAGTAACTTCTTTGTTCATAACTTTCATCTCTTTATGACTGCTGTGTTTGCGATGGAGTCTTTCCAATCTGGGGTCACTTACGTGCTCATTTGTATTTGTACAACTTTTTGTGGCCCTTGTGATTATTTTTACAACAGAGGCTGACTGTATGTTTTTGGAAAACTTCACAAATGGCATAAGCAAACCAAATGAATCATACATCATGGCCACTCAGACGATTCCACCATGGAATGTCTCCAGAAATGTCTGTCTTGTGCTGGATGCAAATCTTGTAGAACTGTCATCTTTACTACTTCGGACATATCAGTTACTGCAGTGGGAATTCCACCACTAAACACTTCATAATTGTAAGTATCACGGATATTGCAGTCGACATTTTCTAAGTTATTGATAATTCAGTGAAGTAGGCATTCAATTTGCTAATTACTGCTTATATTAAGTCACATGATTTCTTTAAATATCTATAGTGTGCTTATAATAATGTCAAATAAAACTTTTTCTGTACGTTTTGTACAATTAAGACATAGTGAATTAAATATCAAGATATGAGGCATTAGGTTCCAAGTCAGGTGCGTAAATTTAGGGATACTGCCTGGTTGAATTTTATTTTAAAGCGGAACTCATATACTTAGTAATTAGACTCCAGATGATAACATGTGAATCCATGAATCGTATTAGCTAAGGTAGTCCCTCGACCAACGGAAGACCAGGATTCACATTGCATCATCTGGAGTGGGTGGGGGCTCAGTGGTAGCGTGCCGCTAAGGCCTTGCAACCGCTGGGTCCCAGGTTCAATTCCCGGTAGGGCCTAAGTGGGATGGCTGTTTCATCCATCATCTCATTGCCATGGTCCCTGCCTGTTCTAATTAGGCTTTACGTCCTGTATTTCTGCAGCTGATGGGCTAATTAGGACAGGTAGGGACCATGGCAATGAGACGAAGGATGAAACAGCCATCCAACATAGGCTTGACCGGGAATTAAACCTGGGACCCAGTGGTTGGAAGCCCAGCGCACTACCACTGAGCTAGGCCCCCCACTTGCAGTAATACAGAAAGTAAAGCCCTAATCCACCCACCACCCACGTCATCTGGAGTTTAGTTTCTAAGTCTCTGAAATCTACTGTTAATAAGAAAATGAAAACAAAAATAGTAAATTTATAACCCATTGCAGATGTTGACTACTATTGAGAATAGTGTGATACAGTTCACAGATAACTTCATAACAAAATGTTTCTCTCAATATGAAAGTAATAAAGGTCTTTCATTATTGCACATTCAAAATAGTTTTCCTTACACCTTTGAATTTCATATGCTCAATTTATATTACAGGACTGTGAATGCCTTGCCTGGCTTTTAACACTTCACTCTATGCATCTGGCAAAGGGCCTGATGATCACCTGCCTTATCGTTCCTGGCACAATTGGCAGGACTTTTAAAGGGAAAACACTGGCGTATGGTCTTGTGTAAAATCTGATGATTGATGTGGAACAAGTTGGTACTGGGGTAGCATTGCAACAAATGATCTCCCTGAGGGTGAGACTAAAGGACAAACTCATGGATTTTTTTTGCTAATATTGTACATGCTTCATATAACCTGATTATATGATATTGTATTATGATGACATAATTATGATGGTAAAAATCTGGCGAAATCAGTATACACCTGGCAAAGAGTAAACTGTTTTCACAACAAGCGGTGGAAAATAGTGTTTGCACTGCCGTTTCAATATATTAGCCACGTACATCGAACACTCTTTGCTAAATTTCACACATATCCTGGTTAAATAGTCAAATCAGTTTAATTAGTGGCGAGCCCTTGTGTCCGTCCGTCAGGTAAGTAGATTTCCGTGTGTGTATGACTGTTGGATAGGCTGATCAACATTAAGAAGCTCACTGAGGTGGAACCAGACATATGATTAAGGGCATGACGATTGACCTGTTGAAAGCCAATAGAATTGAGTTAAAACATGACATGGTTAGTGAAACAGCAGTAAATGAACCTGATTTTGTAAAAGTAATTTTCTAATATCAGTTCTCAACTCTTAACTTATGTACGGTCTCTCAGAAGCTAGACCAAGCAATAACACCCTTTTCACACAGCAGCCATGTTGGCCTTTTTGCCTCATTGACCTCTCTTTGCACTCAGATATAATGTTGTGACATCATCAGTAGACAATGGTCATGATGAGGTCACAGAGTGCAAGAACAATGGTCAAGTAATGACATCATAATATATGACGTAATTAAAATAATGTCAAACAAGGCAAAAATGCCAACATGGCTGCTGTACGAAAAGGGTGTATAACTCTTCTTAAACATGCTGCCAGCTATCAATAACCCAACAATCGGCAGCTGTCATCTAGTAGTTAAAATAAAGTGCTCCATAATGACCAATAATAACAACTCTTGTTAATTCTAAGGCCTCATAATTACTAGTATATATGTTATTGCAAGTCATTAAGTAACACAAATCACTTATTATTAAGTAGTTGTGTTAATGCTAGTATTTGACTTTAATTAAACAAAACGGTATCTCCAGCATACCTTTAATACTTTCTGTGATAAAAGCCACATATGCCTTTTGGCATCAGGCTGCCAGATAGATCTGTATGTATAATTATGATTATGTACATGTAAAAATGATAGTTTTGTCAATAAAATCTTGACGGTATTAATACTGTCGTCAGCAAGTGCCTGTGTTTAAATATACATAAAGCTATCAGTTGTGGTTTTGGATATTAGTTGTGATACTATCAATATATTTTACAATTATCATTTAAAAATAAAAATATTTGGCGAATATTTCTTTTGAAAGTGACTAAAGAAACGACAAATAGATCAGAACTGACCTCTCTCTGTCAATATTTTTTACTCATATATACACCAGATGACTCTAAACAATATGTGGTGCCACCTACTGTAAGGCTTTGCGTTCATGTGGGCATTTTCAACATCTTGGAACATATCCCTTGAACAGTGGCGTATGGGGGGGGGGGGCGCGCATCCGTTGAACAGTGGCGTATTTAGGAGGGGTATGGGCCATGCCCCCCCCCCTTTAGTCTGGAGCAAAAAAAAATCTAAATCAAGGCTACACGTTGCTCGAACTATAGTCCACGAAACACTATTTAGTGGTTAGATTGGATGAATTTTACCAACATATAGCACAAAAGAACTATATGTCATATGGGCACAAAAGACCATATGTTAGGACATATGCGGGGCATTTTGCGGGCACATTCACATAATGCCATTGCCGCATGTCATTAAAAAATGCCCTGCTTCTGTAAAAATGCACAGCCATACAGGGATATATGTACACGGATCCGCCCCCTCCCATCTTCCTAAAGCAAGGCCTCTGTAGGAAAATGTCATCCCCTCTTGATATAACATTTTGCTACCCTCCTCCCTCAACGAAATATTCAGGCGTAATGCCTGTCAAATGGGGTGAAACTCCTTTAAACGGTACATTTTATGGTTTATCACAGCCCTTTCTGGCCCAGTAACACAAAACTGCACACAGCTAGAAAATATCTGGTCAGGTTATCTACACTAATGGATTTTAAAACGCATAGGTAAAACATGTTGTACAAACCCGAGATAATGCGTTTTTAAAGTCCATTAGTGTATATGACATTTCATGAGGGAAATGTGACAGTGAAAAATCATATATAATTGTTCGGGGAGCTTATTCCTTGGATTCAACACAGAGCTAAATTGCCCTAAAATGTGATTTCTCTGTAACCACAGAATACAGAACTCCAGTTCTGTGTTTGTAAACATGCTCAAATTTATGTTTAGCCATAGGCTTCCAATTGAGGTTGTGGGGCTCAACACCCTATAGATTTTGACCCGCCTGTTCATGGGACAGGTATCAATTCAGTGAATTGAATTACACCCGTCCTACCAGGCACCAGCCATAATACTTGTCCAGATCTGGCACCAACATTCTTGCTAATAGGGGTAAAGACCAATAAATATAGAGGATGTGAATGTTATTTGTAACAATATAGATTTTTATTATGTGTTACAAGCACCTGTCTTGACCTTGCCCCCCCCCCCCCCAACAAATAGGGAAAAAAGGTTCATGTTTAATAAAGAGGTAGAGCATTGACACCTTTGAGAAGGAGAGTGGTATTTTGGTTTCAAGTAAATTTTCTGTCTTTTCTGTCAATTTGACGGGTCCATCGTCCTGAATATCATGTGATAATATCCAGATAAGAAGGATATTCAAATAGTCCCTCTGGAATGCCACTATATTTCTCTATTTCAATCTTATGACCAATAGTTGCTTTTAAATTGTGTTAATGCTTGTGACAGGGCAGTTCATATAGACAGTGTCACAGTAATCGATGAGGGGCATAATGAGGGAATTACACAGTAAGAGCACAGTGTCTTGGTCAATGAAAAAGTGGATTCGTTTCAGCACACCCAGCCTCTGTCTGATCTTTTTCAGGAGGCAGTCGATGTGTTTTTTTTTAGCTCAGGCGTGCATCTAAATGTAGTCCAAGGTATTTATATGCAAACAGATGCTCCATTTGCTTGCTCACTGTTTATGTTTAGTTCGGGAAGAGATGTGTTCTGAAGTCGGTTTTGGCTTCCAAATAGGGTCCACTTGCACTTTGACACAATTGATTTTCATAGAACCACTTGGAAGCTTTATCTAGGTCATTATGAAGTTTTCTCTTGACTTCATCTATATTGCTGGACAGATAGCACAGGGCCCAAGATGGATCCCTGTGGCACTCCATATGAGATTTTTAGGTCCTTAATTAGATGTGATTGAACTGGTCTAAGTTGATACCATTGATAAATTAGGCTGTTGGCCTGTCCCGGACAGTTGGACAGATACTAAAGTCAAGCTCTGTGAGGAAAGACTCTCATTTTAGTGATTTAAATTTATTTAAATGTATATATCATGGTTGGAAAACAGTTTATGCAGAAAATGTCTAGTGAATTATGGAAAAAAAGGTACTTCTGGAAAGCCCATAATGATTCTTTTTGCAGTAATGTTTGAACATTTCCCAGAAACCTCTCCCCAAGCACTCACATCAGCAACTCCAAATGTCAGGCCCCCCTTACCTAATTTTTAGATACGCCCCTGGCCCCCTGCTCTTGAAGATCGGGATTGGTAGTATTATAACTAACAATCAAGAATGAAAAGGAAGTTTGAAGTTAAAGTTATGACATTTCAATTTGTCTCAAGTCAGCGGCATTAGTAAATAATTCTTTAGGCCAGGTGCCATATTACATTTAAGATCGGGCTGACAACACGTTCTGGCTTCCAAATAGGGTCCACAAGCTGCTCTAGGGTTGTATCCAGGTCATGTTCTACCACATCATTAGGAACTGATGAAATATCAACAGTTGGGTTTCTAAGAACCCTGGTTATATACTGATCCGCATTAAGATCTTCATCATCTGAGCTTAAATTTACTTCACACATACCATGTCTAACAGGGCATCCCACGAGAAAACTAATATTAGTCATAAACAAATGAAAGAGCATAAATAGCCATTTAAATGCTGTTATGAAGTTATTGATTAGGCTTCTAGGAAAACATAACTTTTAATAGTAATTATTTTTTTGCAAGAGTATACCAAAGTAATAGTGTTATTCATACATGAAGTTAATTATGTTGACATGCAGTCTCAATAGAAACATGGGGGCAATTCCACATGAATACATGATTTGCTATATTGATATTTGGCAATAGATGACATGTTATTGGTAACATTTCACAGCTTTATGTGTTTAATTGGTAACATATACTATTTCATGACTTGCTGGAACAAAAGCATACCTAGTCATAGCAATTACCATCCTGTAAATGAAAAATGCATCAAACCTAATAACCAATTTGGCTTACAATATTTATCTTGACAACACTATTAATTTCAAACACAACAAGGAGTGCAATGAGGTTGCTGGAAGCTGGAGCTTGCTTCGTCCTTTTTACAATATGTTTTAGTGGACCTTGTGATTATTTTTACAACAGGGGTTTGACTGACCGAAAATTTGTTGAAAACTGTACAGCCATTATAGGCACTCCAATTGGTTTGCAAATCATGGCAGTTGAATCAGTCCATACTACCATGGAATGTCTGCAGAAATGTCTTTCGCATGCTGGATGCAAATCTGTAGATTACATCATGACGACTCTCACACAAAACTGTCAACTTTACTACTTCAGACATGTTAGTTACTGCAGTGGTAATGCTTCTGTCAAGCACTATACAATTGTAAGTACTCAGTACCTTTTTTTCATATTGTTATGCTCTGCTAGTAATTTGACATAAGAACTTATGCCTGCTGATCAGTTGACATTCTACATGTATGTCAGGTCAGCATTGCCCAGATCCAATCTATGTCAGGTCAGCATTGTCCAGATCCAATCTATGTCAGGTCAGCATTGTCCAGATCCAATCTATGTCAGGTCAGCATTCTCCAGATCCAATCTATGTCAGGTCAGCATTGTCCAGATCCAATCTATGTCAGGTCAGCATTCTCCAGATCCAATCTATGTCAGGTCAGCATTGTCCAGATCCAATCTATGTCAGGTCAGCATTACCCAGATCCGATCTATCAGGTCAAAATTGACAATGTAACATGCTATCTGGTAACAGCTAATGTAACAGTGCAATTTCACAATTAAACCTGTAAAAAACCTTAATAACTGATGTGCTTTATTAACTATAAAAATGCATATGGTCTTCATCTGAAAAAAAAAATAAAAAATTTAAAACATGTCATCACACTTTTATTCTGTAGCAGTGTAGATAGAATAAGCGAAACTTACAGGGATAGAATAAAGTTCAGCACACACTTTTAATGAGCAGGAGTTTGATAATATGATCTCATCTCTTGTTTTTTGGACCATTTTACCAGTGCAATTGATAAAGTCAATGGAAATTCAGCCCATCAGACTGCTCTTCTGGTTCTGTCATAATTTTCAACACATTAAATACAATTAATAAATGCATCCACAGGTGTGAAAACTTGTTCAGACCACTTTATATGACACACTATTCTCATCCCCGGAGGTGATCTCAATGTTGCATTGCTGAGATGGCTAAATGACTTGTATGTAATTTCTCATCTTTTACTTTCCATATGATTTCCATACCAGGATTACAAGTGTCCTCGGCTGGCTTTTAACGCTTCAATCTATGCAGCTTGTGATGGGCCCTACACTCGTATGCCTTACGACTGCAATGGAATGGCTGCTTTTCGCAGTGTTCCTGAAAAGATTGGCAGAATTATGCGTCATCACCCTTCTGGCATATTGGCTTGCCATGGGTCCGATGCAAAATGCGGAAATGGTTGGTTTTGGAGCACTACGACTAACTCCGAAGTACCAGAGGGCGTTGTTATGGGAAACAAACATGGATTTTGTTGCTAACCTCGCCTCTATGCAGCAGAAATTGTACCTATTGGATTTTTTATGACATCTTTTGAAACATTTCATGAAATCCAATGATCAACATTGTTAGTATGGATCTTTCAACATCAGAACTAAATTTCCTAAAGGAAAAAATAAACTGTTCATATTAGTCACAAATGGCATGGATCAGCCCAAATTTGACAGAAAATTTCAACATTTATCCAGCTTAAAGAAACATGTCTAGGAATTGAAGAAATAACTTGAAATTTGCTGTATTCTCCATTGTAATTTCTGCTGCTTCCTTGTGACCATAACAAATGGCTATTCGGCATAACATTATCATGGCAAAAATAGACTTCATTTGTACAGAGAGAGCTATTTATGAGTTAGAAAGTTGGGGTTTGACTTTTTGGTGACATATCTATTTTGGTAACATATATATTGTGTGCTTCTCTATGACATATATGTAAAAATAACACAAAAAACCCAGTTTACCATAATAATTTTGGATTATACTATATATAAAGATGTTTACAGCAAATTTCAATGACTTGGAAACAGAACTCCAGAGGACACATGTAGGTACAGGACTCCCATCAGCAACGATACTTACTTAGTCTGCTGTAAATGAAATACAATGTTGTGATGCACTCTTCTGATATCACATTAGCACAATAATTTTTTCAAGTTTGCATGCTTCATTTTTCTCTTTTCACAGATCAATAATGACTATGAAAATGTATATTTTAGGTTTGAATGAATTAAAATGTAAATTCACTTTTCTCATACCACCTCATTGACCATTGTAAAATCTGCAGGTTTGAATGAAAGACAATGTTATGATTCTCACATATATATATATATATCTCCCGTGAAGAAAAAATTTGTGTGAAAAATCTCCAAGGGTACCCATTGCACAAGCGCGAGATTGACATTTTTCTGAAATATTCAATAACTGTGGGTCACGTGACCTGCAGCTTGATCATCTGGCCTACGGCCTCTCGGCCTTCGGCTATTATTCGCTAACATCTTCACCAATAAGTGTTATCTGAACTGTGAATGTCTCCACGTATGAGTGAATTGTCAACATGCATAATTATTCATTAGTGTCATAACATAATCAAAATTCACAGGTGTGTCACCAATAATTCAATATTTTGTTATGAACATTTTTACCTTTTCAAAATAATTACTCACACGTATTATCGTAAACTGTTAAGAAATCAATAAACAAGTAAGTTATTACAAAACTTCTCACAAATTAGCTGCATAATACGGAAGCCATTTTAGGACATGACCAAAAGAAAAAATAAAATTGTATAAACGAAATACTAAATTGAAAAAACGAAACACTAAATTGACAAAATGAAACTAAATTGTAAAAACGAAATACAAAATTGAAAAAACGAATACCAAATAGTTAAAACGAAATACTAAATTGAAATAATGAAATATTTAATTGAAAAAAAAAAGAATTAGTAAATTGTAAAGACGCATTAGTAAATTGTAAAAACGAATTAGTAAATTTTAAAAACGAAATACCAAATTATAAAAACGAATAACTAAATTGTAATAATGAAATGCTAAATTGTAAAAACAATTTACTAAATTGTACAAACATAATAATTGCAGAAACAAATAACACTAAATTGTATAAATAATTCAGTATATTGTACAAACAATGCCAAACATGGATGATATCGGAAGGAGGACTTTAAGATAACTTTTCCCTTCAATCTAGGAGGGACCCAAGATAGATAGATTTGGGAAAGTGCAGCCCTCTAAGGCAAGTTTTTGCGGCTATCGAGGGTTGATTGATGAAATGAGAGGGTGGAGGAGTCCACCCATGTTACAAATTTACCCCATGAGTGGGGTCTTTTTACTTGCCTCAGCATAGACACTGACTGGTTATCAGGGCCAAATAGATTCCAATATGGCTCAAATAAAGCCAGTTAATACTAATTTTATTATACCTTCCATGTTCATTCACAAACTTCCATGTAGTTTATGTGACCGCAAAACAAGTTTAGATATCTCAATCAGCTAATTTATTGATATTCAGAGTTTGTTAAGTAAGCCTATATTGGGTTATTAAAGTATGGACTCATATATATTGGGGCCTGGGGGTTTATCATATGACTAGATACAAAAATGATTGTTGGCAATTAATATGCAATTTGACAATATGCAATTAGCATGGATTAAGATATCATTTAAATGTAGCATTGGTGCAATTAAAGTCAACTACAAGAAATACTACTGGAAAGGGAAGGGAAGGGAAGACTGGAGCCCGATAGAAAGAGTTTGGTATACGGACATCAGGACTTCACATTGTGAAACAAAGTTATTTCCGCTTTTTCCAACACATACTTTCAATGCCGTTGTCATAGTTTATTTTGTACCTAGAATTTTCTAACTTAGATTATTGAATAACCCCGCCCAAGACAAGTCTTGTCATAGGTCGCATAGTATACAATATACTATTTCGTATATACAATTTAGTATTTTGTATATACAATGTACTATATCGTTTATACAATTTACTATATTGTTTATACAATTTAATTTTTCTCATGTCCTAAAATGGCTTCCATAGTATAAAACAAATTTCATGATAAAAAAACATGTACATACGTTCCATACATAGAAACTTATTTTCTTGGTCTTTTCGGAAAGTCAAATGATCCATTGAATGATTTACTAACAGCGGTGAGCAGGGTGTGGCCGTTCCTCCTCAAATTTAAAAAAACTGAGGGAGCCAGCCCGCCTGATAATTTTAGGTGATGAGGTTGATCATGAACATTATTTTCATCAAGTTTTGTTAAATTTGAACAACATTTCGGTGTAGCAGTTTGAAACAAGAAAATTCTTAAAAAGAAAAAAAGATATCTGGCAATCTTTACCCTGTCATTTTCTGCATTTATTTATTACTACGGAAAACTTATGTAAATAATTACACCTTGTTAAAGTGTAATAAATATATATATAATGTGTGATAGCAGTAAATACGTTATTGTCAATTTGATGAAAGACAAAAAAAATTCCACTGAGCTGGATTCGAAAAAATGTCACCACACTCAGGATTGCGAGCGCTCTATCCACTCTGCCATCAGATCTGGTTGTTTTTTTTAGTGTAGGCCTCTGTGGTCTATAAATAGCTAACATGAGCAGAGAACTAGTGATGTGTTAGCTTGTTTTACTGCAGTAATACTCCATAGATACAAGTTCAATTATGCCTAAATCTTTAATTTATAAACTCATGAAGTTGTAACCAAGGACTTTATCCCAAAATTAAGGTGAATACAGCCTAGGTTAGTTGTGCATGAGCATTTCTGGGTAGAATACATTAAAATAAGTGAAGAGGCCCCCGACAGGTTCTTCAAAATTGAACAACCAATCAAATCAAAGAGTCTGCAAGACTACCCCGCCTGGGTCCTTGACCTAATTTCTTTCACCCACCAAAGTTAGTCTTCATAATATATATCTGGCATTGAAAGAAACCATATCAGTCATAGATATATTGTGTCATGGGTCTAGTGTGCCATAGTCATGCACCTAGCAATATTGTCTAGGCCTGTGCAAGACAGTTTAGTTCAGTGCATGAACACTAGGACTGTGCAAGACAGTTTAGTTCAGTGCTTTTGTGTGTTTTGTGTTTGTGATTAGGGCTTTACATCCTGTATTTTTGCACCAATTGGGCTAATTAGGACAGGCAGGGACCATGGCAATGAGACGAAGGAGGAAACAGCCATCCAACTTAGGCTCGACCGGTAGTTCAGTGCATGAACACTAGGACTGTGCAAGACAGTTTAGTTCAGTGCATGAACACTTTGCCTGTGCAAGATTGTTTTAGTTCAGTGAAAGAGCCCTAGACCTGTGCAAGGCAGTTTAGTTCAGTAAAAGGGCCCCAGGACTGAGTAAAGGAAAGTCACTGGGTGCAACAACGCAAAACAACCCTTAAATAGCCCAGGATGGCTACAATTGGTTAAATTTTGGCTAGTATAAGTAAGATGAAGTAAACAGCAAGAATCAGGGAGGGGGAAGGCCAAGAGAAAGGCAGAGAGAATCAGAGTAGGGGAAAAGGCTGGCACAGAGATCATAGCAGAGAGATCATAGCAGATAGGTAGAAGTGGTCTGTGATGTATGGATAATGTCTGTGATGTGAAGAAAGACTCAAACTGGTTCTGGTGTTCCCTTATTCCATGACACTGCAAGGGACACAGCCTGACTTCGGGCAGTCAACAGGTCCACCCGGACCTCATCACGGAAGCGAGAAACACCCCCTCAGGAACGAATTAAGCACTACAACACACTAGACGCCAGTTATAAAAACATAACACCAATTGAGTCAATGAAGCCTCAGAATGCTGAAATCAACATTATATGTAATAACATCTATGACTGCATGTCTATCTGATAATACTCCAATGGTCTGATACTAGGCAGTGTATTTATCATTTATTTCATAAAAAAAGTTTACTCATATACTAGCCAGAACCGACCTACATTGCATTTGATGCGATGTAGGGTCAGAACGACTTGCATAGGAATTCTTGGAAGTTGAAATTTACGACACATTTGTCTCAATAAACACGTTAGCATACCTTATCTTGTCATTATGTACACTAGTACTGCTCTGTTTACTCTCGGCTTGCACTCAAGATTTTACTGAAAAAGCCAGTGGTACCATCATATTCAAGAACACTTTCAAATTCACATTCGCTTCGTTCATGCTTTCACCATTGCAAGTCACGTGACGGTGGCGCCACTGGCAAAGAAAATACTAAAAAATGCCACTCACATTGTCAACGCCCCTAGTGGACCATAAAATTAATTTGAAAATAGCTCTGTCAAGTCCGTAGTTTTCTCAATTTCACAATTAAAATAAGTTAATATACCATTTCCACACGATTCCAGTGTTCTTTGGGTCTAATGAAGCTTAGATATTTATCTGCACCATTGCATCTACATAATCTGTGTTAGCGCTGTGATGTCGCCGGAGCCCTCTAGTGAGTTTTGATGGAACTAGGCGGCCATGGCTATGATGGATTATCAACAAAACATGAATACAAAAATGGCACATAAATTGATTAAAATTGGAAGAAATCACCATATCTGAGCGAGAGACAATAGAAAAAAGGTATGTTTAAACTTAGAGCAGGTGTATTTCGTGTTGCAAACGTTTATTGAAAGGCTAGTTCCCACACAAATCAAAATTCCATATTTGTTCATGTATGAAGTTGTAACCCTGTCCTGTGGACAAGGGACATGTAGCTACTCATATACCATATGTTCATGGCACACTTAGTGTTTTAATTTTATAAATTGTGCTTTTACAGTTGCAAAGACAGTGATAAATTTTCACAATGGGATAAAAAACTTTTTAAATGTAAACTGTAACCTGAAATTGCTAAGTTTTTTAAAGTAAATGCTAAAAGCGGGAAGCTGTATACCAAATGTCTGATATTGAAAGTGACGGGGGGTGGGGAGATTTATTTGATGATTTGTTCTGGGATAGAACAAATCATGTTTCAGCTGGCCATTAAAAGCCGGATATAAAAGTACATGCAGCATCATCTGATTCATAGGTTGAGAGTTACAAATATTTGTCATTTCTTGTTGAACAGATGCATGTCTATTGCCCATACATGATTTATGATATATTAGAAAAATTCTTACATTTATGAAGGTTATATTATTTCAGTGGTGGTAGACGTATGCTGGCCATAAGCTAGCATTGGACAGAAGCGGTTGGCTTTAGCCAGTTATAGCTACAGCTAGGAATAGGTCGCTACAAATGTCTAAAGTCAACCATATTTTATGAAACTAAGTGTATTGTGTGCATTACAACAGGACTTGTGTGGTAGCATTTTACAATATAATGACAAGTTCTACTGATGATATGATTAAAATTCAGATCAATAATAGCATTGCTGAAATGTGACATCACCAGACAAATTGTTGCTAAAAGTCAACCCAATTTTAGAAATTAGGAGGTGGGGTTAGCATTCTGCTATTTTGCAACATCAATAACTGCCTCTATGATCTTATCAACCAGGTGAAAAGTTGATGGGCTTGCAGTTTATATGGCCTTAATATGTGGCGTAGTATGAAGAATGAGTTTTTTTATATTAAAGATGGAATATTAGCAACATCTCACACAACCAAAAATTTGAATTTTAAGCTTCTTTCTGTATGACAGCATTTGGTTCTGTTTAATAACCTACCACTAGCACAAAACACCTACCACTAGCACAAAACTACATCGGATATTTGAATACTGAGTAAGGTAAATGGATCTAGTTTTGGAAATTTTGAAAAATTGTTAGTAAGGTAAATGGACCTAGTTTTGGAAATTTTGAAAAATTGTTTGCTATCTCTGGTGTAAATTCAAGTCTTGGCATTTGTAATCAGAATCTTGAACTAGGCCAGTACCTTAAATATGTCTTACATACCAAAGGATACAAGAAATTTGATTTACGGCTTCTACTGTACCACAATATTGACACTTAAGTACCGTTCACAACAATTTTCTAATCCAATGACAATGAGGATTGCTTGGGGGAGAGTTTGTTGGACATTTCATGACAGAATTTTTTTTTTTTAAGAATAGCTCCACTTAGGGATTTTTCATATAATCGCTATATCAAAATACATAGTAAACTTCATTTCCAAACTGCCACACCTAAACCTTATCAGAATTTCCTGAAACTTCACAATTTTGCTATAATAATAATATACATATAACCTCACATGTAAAAAACATTTGGCTGAATCTGAAGACATAAGGGGACCAGCCACACCCTAGCAGTGAAATAACCAAATTACATCCAATTTCATAGAATTGGAAACTATACTCAAGATGTTGTCAAGTGAATCCAGGACTCGGATTGGCTATGGAAGTGTCTCAGCCAATAGGGGTCCTTGATTCACATGACGTCCTCCGGAGTATAGTTTCCAAGTCATTGAAATTGGCTGCAAAGGGCAGTGGCTCAACCATGGTAGCAGTAGTGAATCAACTACCCTCATGCAACTTAACATATTATCACAGTGACTGATTGGGTAGACAAATCATACAAAACGCCTTTAATTTTTCACATGTGATTTATCGAAAGTACATCAAGGTTACAATAAAGAAACAAGAACCTTTTCACTATTTGCTCACCAAATAATTAATTAAACATTAACTTGGTACAATTGTGGGTATATATAGTGCTATAGTATATAATGATTACACAATAATATTGGTGCAACTACGAAAACATGTTAATCTATGAAATTTAATCACTACTGATACAATTGTGGAATACTTGTCCTTCTATAAAATCAAATAATCACGCAAGCAGCAATCAATTTGCTTATATAATACATGTAATTCCTTGCTATTACTTTTGGCATAATGCGAATATAAAATGCCATATAATTCCTTGCTATTAGCTCTGGTGCATTGGGAATATGCAATGTAATGTAATTCCTTGTTACTTTTGGCGCATTTGGAATATAGAATGTCATGTAATTCCCGGCTATTAATTTGTGTACAGTTACGAAAACTAGGTCATGCAATTCCATAGAATCAACAACAAAAGCCATGGACATTACCAATCATCCAGCCTTCTGGTAAGTCTTTTTTTGCTTTACTTCCCCAGTACCACTGATACCCACACTTGTCATCTGCTCTTCTGCAATCCCATTTACCATCCCGTCTTCTTACTAATATCCTGCCAGCTTTTCCAGGCACATTTCTAAATGCAGGATATCCATTGCAGTTGTAAGTCATGCGAGTGAAAGGTCCATGGCAGCCGGCATAAAAGGTTCCGTTGAAAGCCAGACGCGAACATTCAGCACTCTGTAAGTATATTGATGGTAACTATTGACATTCATATTGTAATTCTATCAAGTCATTTTTATCCATTTCACTATAAATAAATATACTGGAGAAAAGTGCAGTTTAGCCGAACCATATTTATGACCATATTTAGCGAAACTCATTTCCAAGCATATTACGTCATATCCTTGAATTTAATGTATGATGTCACAAACTAACGAAGGGGGTTTTCTTGTCTGCCTAACCCCCCAGCCTACCCCAACTGTTACTCTAATTGTGCTGGAACTTTAAACTTGTAAATAAAACTATATATTTCATATTTCATTGATGCCAAATGTGGGCTTAAATGTGGGTCCGCTATATTGCACTAAACCAAATACATCATCTTTATTCATTTAGCGAAAAGTGACAACTATCTGCAAAACACATACTCGACCTCAAAGGTGAGCAAGTTTTTGTCATTGATGCACAATTACGTGTCAAATTTCAAATATTTATTCAAACACAATTTAGTTAATTCCACTTCCTCATAAATTAAATTCCAAGGTTACCTCTATCAATTTGATGAAAGCATCACTGAAAACATTTTTTGATCAACACTATCATACCACGAAATATCAATTCACCATTTCATAATGCTGGATGGAAGAATCCACGAAACAGCCACTGAGGTGCCTGAAGTAGAAGAGATGACAACTTTTCTCTGTAGTTGATCTGATGTAATCAAAAGATTTGCATCCAGTAAGAGACAGACATTTTTGCTGGCATTCCATAAGGCTATCAACCGATTCTGTGGCCAAAATATCTGATGCATTGGGAAATATTTTGCCAGCTCTACAGTTCTCAGAGAAATGCTGGTCAATGAGTCCTCCTGATCGTTTGTAAAAATAACTACATGGTCCACTTTGGCACTTTCTGATGACATTGAACAGTATTAAGAATGATGCTACAGCACGTGACGCTAACATGGTCCTAGCCATTCCGAGATCACTATTTCAATGACAAACCTTAATGGAAATATCAATTTTACCAGACCAATTAAGTAATTAAGTGAGCCTAAATAATTAAGCAGTCTTTCATTTCAGAAACAAAGTGCCACTTGTATTATTGATCTGTACCTTTCTTCATTAGCAAATACAGTCGTTATAATTATAGTAACGACTATAATTGTTAATATTTTACAAATGTCCATAAACAACCATTTGGCATTCATTAACAGTACAGAATATTTCTTGAAGTATCAATATAATGACCAATTATAGTTATTTGGTACTTATTGACTACATGTCTTTGAAGGTTAAATACAACTCACGCAAACAAATATTTTCTTTTTATTATTATTCTTTTGTGTAAAACATAGTGGAGATATATCAATGTGACTATCAGCACAATTAGATGATACAGTGATACTGCACGGAATTTCATGAGGTTAAGTGCATCAGTGCTATTGGAGACCCAGCTCAGCTTCCAACCACTGGGTCCCGGATTCAATTTTCGATGGGGCCTAAGTTGGATGGCTGTTTCATCCTCATTGCCTCGACGTAAAGCCCCATCCACCACCCACCACACCCACGCAATTTGGATAAAAACGGGAGTGATTTAATATATATAAGGTGGGAATGATGGTCAATAGGGTCATTTTATTGAGAATACGTTTGAAAATCTGAAGTAGAAGGTACTCGCATGCGCATAACTTAGAGAATTTTAATATGTCTAATGCGGCCGAACCAGTGATAACAAAATGCACTGGTTTAAGTGCATTGCCTTGTGTAACCCCGTCATTGAGATCATTCCTTATTTACTGGATGTGGTCTTATAACTATAAGGCCTTATGGGGTCATAATTTCAAGAAACCTCTCATTTTAAAGTTCTAAGCACGTGTATGTCTTATACTCGTGCGTGTATGGTTTGGGTTCTTATAGTGTTCAAACCCAGGCACAGCATGGAGGAACTGAGCAGATCCTTCTTTAACCACTGCTTCACTCCTTCCAGGTATAAATGGGGAGGCACGTTTACTAACTTTCTGATCCGCAGGATTTTCAGCGTGGTTATGGGAAAGCAGTACAGTGATTTAGATGGCATGGAAAGGCAGATAGGCTGAGATAGATGCTAACTGGGTGGTACATTTTATATTTTGTGTAAATTTAGGCAAGTGATGAACAGCAGCGATATCTCTTTGCTGTTATGTACAGTGCCCCATGTTTGTTGCTAAGGTTTAAGATCTTCGTCTCATGGGTTAATTACCACCTTTCAACAAGTAGTCCAGAGCTTTGAGAGAGTTTGGAAAACAGGTTGTCCAAGGTGAGAAGTTCTTGTTTCATGGTCCTAGATCTCAGGTTAATTAATCATCATACAATGTGGAATTTCTTTTTCTCATGTTTTATGAATTGCAGTGTTACATACTCAAACAAATACCCTGGAGGTATCGTGAAATTCAATGCCAATATTTTATTCATGCAATTGTACAACTGTGCATTTTTCTTTCAATGCTTTTGACTACAGCTATTTATCTTAAGCTTCAGTGACAGAACAGCCTGAATAAATATAGCTTGAGGTGAGTAAAACTTTGAGCATTTATAATTGTTATTTCAGTGTTATTCAAACTTTTAAAATAACAATGACAAGTACTGGAGCAGAGACAGCACCCTGAGGCAGTAAAACAAACAAAATCAGTTTTCAATGCATTATAAATGGTTTTGGCAAAACCAAAGTTATACAGTTTGTCAATATGAGGAAAGAGCATGTCAAGTTATTGGTTAACATCACAACTCCGCTTGCATGAAACCACAAGCCCTCCAAAACAACACATACAATATAGTTTTAGACTCGGACACAACATTTATTCTCCTCACGATGCATAAGTTTTAATCATACAGGAGTGTGAAGAAGACTATAATGGTAAGCTCACAAAATCAACCATACACAAAAACGAGCAAAAAAATTACTGATATTAGTTGATAATCCTCCAACATAAAAAAAGATATCCTAAAATGAAGTTGTATTTTTTTTCAACACTACACACTGTCAGAGAAGCTGGCATTTCTATGCACTTGACCACATGTACTTCAAGCCTGCCTTATGAATATTTATTTTTAACCATACGTTAAGTATATTTATGTGATCTACCTAATATATTTCTACATCATTAAATAACACTTTACAGTACATAAATGAAAGTTCCGGAGCAATATTGAGCAAATTGTTTAACCGTATGGAATTCCGTTACTGATTTAATATTAACATCAACAGCATATAAAACAGAGAGATGTAAATTAGTGAAGGTAGCTGTCTGCATGAAACTCCCAGTGGGACATTCTACACAAATCTTTTATTAGTCTATCATTGATTATTCTAAGGATTGACCATATGGTTAACTGACATTGTATTTGACATTTTTAATAATCACGCCTCTCCAAAGCTTCAGGGTATAGAATTATTGATGTTTTACAGTATTTTGTCTGAAGAATTGAATACATATTAATGTATTGCACTAGAGCATCGTTTATTACAGGCAACGAATGTCTAGCAGCAATTGGATAACTCAATAGAGTATTGAATTAAAGTGACAGCCATTACAAGGAAACAACTGCAAGATAAAGAACTTACATTGAAAGAAAAATGTTTTATTATATTTGCAGATTCAGCAAGATTAAGTATTTATACCAAAAAAAAAAAAAAAGATGGTGTCGTTAAATTTGCAGATTCAGCACTATGGAACAATATAAATAAAGAAAAAAAGTTTCATTCACTATCATTTATCATGTTATTGTGTGTTATTCGCCTGAAAGGTTACCACTGTGTCAGATTTATAGCGTATTCATCAACAAAATGCAAAAAGTGTTTGCTCATAAATCTGAACTTTCTTATTCCTATTGGCCAACATTTTCTACCAATGTTAGCTATAGAAATATTTTACACTCATAAATATGTTTCATTATTATGAATATGATGACAACTATATAAGTTGACATGAGGACACCAAGTTGCCACTGAGGTTTGGGTACTTGCAACTTACACACAACTTCAGAACCAACATTTAGGCACATTTAGAAAGTCTATGTAATACCAGAGAATTCGTGTTTTATCATAGGATTAAGTTACACACAAATGTATATTTCTACAATGAAGGCTTCTATTAACATGATACTTTTACTCGCTATATTAAGATATACTACAGGTATGAACACAGTTGGTTATCATTATATTAACTCCGCTTTTAACACCAGATCAACATGGTTCTGTTTTTCTAAAACTGATTATAATAGTGCCGAGACAGCTACTGAGTGTGTATCAGTCTGCATGCAAAAAGCAGATGCTAACAACACTTTCTGTTCAGCAATTAATTACAATAAAGTAACAAAATCCTGTACTGGTTGCTTTCAATGTGACCCAAGTACTCCTGCAGCACCAGTGACATCTTACACAAAGACTGACTTCAACAGATATCTGCTGTACCCTAACTTCGACATTGACATCAACAAAGGTAAGATGATATAAAAATATTAGTGTAAACTAGAAAACTTGTAAATGGCAGTTTTTTCAAGTCTATTGGATAAGCCATTGTTTTAGTTTGAATTACTTACGTCGAAAACATTTAAACTTAACACATTTCTGTGACCTTCAGGATTTGTTCAAGGACACTGCAATTGGGTCAAGGGATAGTTCTATCCTAGGCCTACCTGCAGAATTTTTTTTCAAGCCAATCAGAGAAAGTGAGCATAGGGAATAATAATAATAAAATTTACAAAAACAATAGTCCATGCCGATACCTAATAAAGACAGCAGTTTCTGTTAGTTTTCTTGTGTTGTTTGTTGTTTGTGTGCATGTTCACTGTGTGTGCATTTGATATAGTTTTCATAATTGCATGTGTATTACAATTGTATTGTCCCAATAAAAAAAGTTGTATAAGTTAATTCTGTTAAACATTAATGCAGAGCATAGGGTTTGTGTTTTGGTCCTGACTACTGATAATACGTTTGAAGACAACTGTAGCCAGCCAAATCCAATGGGTCTTATCTGATGGGCAACTGGACACTTTTACTGGTGCCTTGAGAAGATTAGATCCAAAAATATATTAAAAATTGTAATAATGCAGGTTTCTTGATTACCATATTGTGGAGGAATAACTCTCCCCCCCTCCTCAAAATTTAAGCCTTCACCATATTACTTTTTTCAGAAACCTGATAAGATGTATTCCAAATCTAAACTCCACATAAATATTTATATTTTCATATATATCTTAATTTTTTGAAGACCATGACATTTTACAAGATGGCTCATCTGCACGCTCGCCTAGTGATTAAAATCGCCGTGGATGGCGCGAGCTGTCAACTTGTAGACAGATGGTTTGTTATATATGGCCAATTGTGCTACCTGCGTTTTCCATACGTTTGGATAAACACATCGTTTATGCCTCATTATAATTGGCTAAAAACCGTGCGTTTTCTATGCGTTTATCCTTCTCATGGAAAATGCACGTGGCACATTTGGCCATGTACAAGGCCGACATCAGAATTGAAAATACAAGAAGAAAATCTTTATGTATTAACTGCTGTTGTATCAAGTTTGTAAGTTTGTGGGTTTGACTCTTGTTTTCCAGATCTAATCTTCTACCTTGACTTCGACACAATCCCTCCAACAATTAACAATAATCCACAACTTATCGCTGGCGTAAACGTCTCTGCAGTGTACTTTCCAAACCCATCATGGACAACAGGCGATGCAATATTTTTGGACCAACCAGAAGCTCAGTGTCTTCACAACATGACACTTTGTCCCGATGGTCTGTCATTGTCTTTGTGGTTCCGACTGGAGGGCATCACAGCGGGCTATCCGAACATTCTTCGAGCTTTGTCAACATCAATTGGATGCACGCCAGACATCACTCAGCACAAAAACTGTTGGTTTGCGTAAGTAAGCACATACATGTTATTTAGATTCAGACTGACCCCAACAGCTATTTTTGACTAGCCAGTCTGAAAGTTTTACCTTGCAAATTAAGCACCTTTAATATGTCATTTGGACTCACCACTTTACCAACTCACACCCGAAAAATTGGTTAAGTCACCGCTTTTTCTTCGTACCTGATGGTTGAATTTGGTGGTGAGTTGGAAAGTCGGTGAGTGGTCTAGTATTCTAATTTGTCACATTACATTACTCATAAAACAAAGCTGACTGACGTATCAACTATAGCGGTCAATCTTCTAGATGTATAAGATATTAGTTAAAGTCTTATTCATTGTGGATCACCCCTAGTCAGAATCATTTGATGTGGCAATACAGTCATCATTACTAATGGCATACACTTCGGCCGATACTTGTTCTCATTGAACTGCTATTTGTTTATGTATTCAATCATTGGTTTATCTGTGATATTCAAATATTGGTTTATCTGTGAAAAGCAATAGTGTGAACGGGGTCCATAACTTCAGTGAAGAAAATAGTGGATTTTCACGGAAGGTTCAGTATATTTCCAACAGGTGGCTACAACAGAATACTGCAATTCTATTGGCTGAAAAAAGTTCCCGCCCTTGATTGTGATTGGCTGAAGCAAATTGCATCCTAGCAGCAGTATTTTTTAGCGCATTTTAATGTATAATTAATATCTTATCATTCAATTGATTTCAACTTTTTCGTGAGAAAATTGTATTTATAGAATCAGTTAGTGATAATCTACTGTGTCTGAAAAGCAAAATGAGTAATAAGGAGTGATGAAAGACTTATGTCCTTCTAAATTCAGGGCTGCACAGTGAAAAGACTCTATTGTTAAGTGGTCCTACCACAAAATAGTCTGCTATCTGAACCATTGACATCCATGTGCTGTTTCTTACTCTGACGTCTATAGATGTACTTTCAGATTCCACCACATTGAAACGAAGAACAGGACGTATGAAGTGAAAGGTAATTATGCTTGGTCATGGGGTATATGGTACCACATTACAATGGCTTACAAGGATGGCATCGGGTTAAACGTTTACCTCAATGGATGTCCGCTCGGATCAGTTCCAGAGGCAACAGCTCCTGGTTATAAACCACCATCAGCAGTAAACACGCCTCAAAGGCTCACCCTGGGATGCGGAATGCAAGATACACTCAAACATTGCACCAATGTTAAACTGGATGACCTGTATGTCTGGCATGGCTATAAATCTGCTCTCTTTGCTTATCATCTTTATACACTGTATCCATGAGAGGTGACAATGTATCAATGCTAGTCTGGACTGCAACTATACTCGGGAAGAAAAGGCTAAACAAATTGTTGTGTTTAGCCTGCTGTAAAATATGGTGTGATGTGGTTGGAATTAGGTAGGACTCTGAATACAAGAGGTGATTATGTAATACTGGACAAAAGGACTTGGCTTGAATTAATAAATTGTTGCAGAAAAGTAGAGTGACCACTTTTATTCTTTTATTCCATATTTTCAATGAGTGTAAAAAGTTTGACAGTTAAACTCATCACCAAGCAAAAATGTTTTATTTATACAGCAGAATCATGAACTGCAATTTTATTTTGCATGGTCTCACTGTGCAACCTTTTAAAAATATTAACTTATCAACAAACAGCAGAAACTTTCACTTATAAATTGACTGTCTTTGGTCAAATGTTGCTTAAAATCCTTCATATAGCTTTATAAGGCATATAAAATGTTTGTAAACCTAACATTCTTAAGGTGGAAACGCAACTTTATTTCACATATTTTGGAGTGAAGCACGGTCTATGACTGCAACTCTTTATTATTTGAAGATATTTAAAAGGGTTACCCAATCAGAGCAGCTGTTTTTCATTGGAGCCCTTTGAGTATTTAAAACAAATAAAAGCAGAGAGTACAACAGGAAATAAAAACAAAGACACCATCATAAAACCAAAAGCAAATTATAGAAATAAAAACATATATATAGATTCAGATATATTTATTTGACTTAAAACTGGTATCAAAGAAAAGAAAAATATTACAATCATGTTTATTATAATTTGCATTAAGTGGGGTGACCCCTTTAAGTATATATATACATTCTTCCACAATACTGAGAGAGTTGACAGGGTTCAGGTGCCAGTTGTTAATCCATGCTCGCAACTCATTGATGACATATGTCAGTAGTTTCAGCCAATCTTACACACCTTATAACACATATTCGATTTTCAGCCAGTGGTTTAGTCCATGCTGGCAAAACATTGGTAACAAATGTCAGTGGTTTCCGCCAAACTGACACACATTATAACAAATTAAGTTTTTATTCAACCTAATGATCTTAAGTGACTCTTTAATAACACTTTAAACCTATTTATTTCATGACAGTCCTTATTATCCTTCGGAAGTTCAATACATGACTTTGCACCCCTATAAAATCTTCTTTTATTTACATCAGTCATATCTGTTTCCATGGCTACATTACTTGTAAAATATGTTGGTGCTAATTCATGGATGCTTTTAAAGATATTTAGATTCTGAAAGTATAAGATTCTCTGTTCAACATCATCCAACCAAGTTCTTTAACGAGTTCATTTCCCTCTTACATTCACATCGTCAAAATTTCTTGTGACAAATTTAGCTGCATAGTTTTGTAATTGTTGTATTTTGTTTAAGTTATAATTCGTTGTGGGTCCCCAAAAGAAATGGCACAATCAATACTCGGTTGAATGGCAGATTTGAAGATCTTAAGTACATGGCCAATTGTGCTACATGCGTTTTCCATGCGTTTACAAAACACATGGTTTTTGCCTCATTACAATTAGCTAAAAACCATGCGTTTTCCATTTGCTTAACCTTGAAAGTTTTGATACTTTGAAGTACTGTGTTTTGCACACCTTCTTGACTTGATTATCCCATGTAAGGCATCTATAAATTGTCAACAACTCTGCCCTGAAATAAGTGCTTGTGTTTCCATACACCAGCATCTCAATATCTTACAAAATATGAAGATATTTTGCTGTAAGTTGATGATGCAGTTCAGCTCTTTGTCCGATGACCAGCAGGCTATAGTCAGACAAATTATACTACAGAACCAGGGTGTAATCTCCACCATGATTTTTAAAACAGCCAGGCAACTAAGATTATATAAATTTATATATGCCAGTCAATCTAATGTAATGCAGGCGCAACTTTCTAATGTATGATTGAGTTTTGCATAGGATTGCACAATTTATCCACCTGCCTTATATATTAGATAGTTGGATGGGTGATATTATATTCAACGTGTTCATATTTGTGGTCATTCACCTTTATCCTACTTAGGTGGCACTGGATAGGCATCACTGGAAATACTTCCATACACAATTTACAGTGGTGGTGGTGGTGGATTAGGGTTTTACGTCCTGCATTTCTGCACCTGATGGGCTAATTAGGACAGGTAGGGACCATGGCAATGAGACGAAGGAGGAAACACCCATCCACCATAGGCTCGACCGGGAATTGAACCCGGGACCCAGTGGCTGGAAGCCCAGCGCGCTACCACTGAGCTAGGTGCCCACCCCTACACAATTTACAGAAATAATGGTAACATTAACAAACTCTTTAAAGCAAAGCAAAACTTTACATTTATTCTGAACAATTTCTTTCTCCTAACATTTTAAAATATCAATCGAAGAATCTCATTACAGTGACTAACAAGTAGATAGATGTTTAAAAAATAATTAAATATCATTAAACTAACAAAATAGATAAGGCTTTAAATATGGCAGTCATCAAACACACTCATCTGTGGATGTCGCCAACTGTCAGGTGCAGCACAGCAATTATTTACAGCAGAGCTTCAAGATAGCAATGCAGATCCAAGATAAACTGTCTACCTTAAGCTAAAAAACCACTAAGATGTTAGAGAAAACAAAGATTTTACTCAGATACCTCCACACTAAGATGAAACTTCAGTCTATAAATTTGCATTGACATCACACTATTTTATTGATGTGGCTCAAAGATTATTTGAAATTAGTCTAGGAACTCACTGACAGTACTGTGTCAATAACTGGGTAGCTTATCATATATGGCTTATATAGATTCTGAACAGCAATGTCAACAAAACAAAGAAAACTGATTGACACCAAATCTGTGCTCAAACAGATGGTCTGATTGGCTGGTGATCTAACAGATGATCTGATTGGCATGTAATTTATAACAGATGATCTGATTGGCTGGTGTCAATATGAGATATATAACATGATCTGATTGGCTGTTGTTAATATGAGATAATCTATAACAGATGATCTGATTGGCTGGTGTCAATATGAGATAATCTATAACAGACGATCTGATTGGCTGGTGTCAATAGGAGATAATCTATAACAGATGATCTGATTGGCTGATGTCAATATGAGAAAAATGCTTATTATCACTACAGAATGGTTCCAATAGAACAGATTTCTTTTACGTCAGGTATAATGAATGAACAACAACCAACATTGATTATAAATGAGTCTAAAATGTTGCATCGCTAAAATTACAGAGGAAATCATGTTTTATTTTCTTTACTACCACCACTAACTTGCCATTAAGACCAGTAAAAGTTACACTAAAGCCCCTGTCACACGGGCCGGTTTTGCCGTAGTGAACCCGTAGTATTACGTAATAGTTATGTAACAGCTCTTTCCACCAGTTTGGCGACAGGTTCTGGCAGCAAAAAGGGGCTGGGCAGCACCCGCCGGGTTACCCGCCGGGTGCTACGGGTAACCCGCCGGGATAACCGCCGGCTGTCACGGGTTACCCGCCGGCTTCCACGGGTGACTCGGCGGGTTCTACGGGTGCCTCGACGGGTTCTACGGGTTACTCGGTGGGTTCTACGGGTTACTCGGCGGGTTCTACGTGTTACTCGGCGGGTTCTACGGTTTACTCGGCGGGTTGGAGGAGTAAGCCGGCGAGTAGTAGGAGTAACTCGCAGCTTCCAGGAGTATACTTTAAAAGGCTGCTGCTCCCCTAATATTAGTTCGATTTTCGTTAAATAAGAACTAAAATTGTAGTATAGTTTATACTGATTCCATACCTGTTTTCGGAACGAAACTATACCAAATATTAAGCGAGTTATTCGTCTGAGAAGGTAGCTAGGTTGGCGGAGGCAAACAGTGGTGTTCTCGCAGACGTCCGCGCCGGGACTGTATCAATGCTGAGCGCCTCTTTAAAAGGCTGCTGCTCCCCTAATTTTAGTCCGATTTTTGTCAAATAAAGACTGGATTGTCGTATAATTCATACTGACTCCATAGGTGTTTTCGGATTGAAAATAGACCAAATATTAAGCGAGATATTCGTCTGAGAAGGCGGTTGTCTGGTGGCGGCTGCTGCTCCATTAATATTAATCCGATTTGTGTCAAATAAATATTGAATTATAGAAGAGTTCATACTTATTCCACACAGAATTGAAAATAGACCAAATATTAAGCATGATATTCGTCTGAGAAGGCAGCAAGGTGATCTGTGTATGTTCATGACTTGAATGGTGTGGTCAATATTTTTTACCATTATATATACATTGTTTGGATGAGCTTTATTGCAATTAATTTCTACTCATTCTGCCAACTGGCCAATGGGAAGGACTTTTCCTTTGGTTTTGTAATGTCAATTAACCTATATATGTAATAGCAATCTGCCTTGACCGTTATGTCAATTGCTATTAGCATTTGGAATAATACAAAGAATGGGGTAAATCATGCTTTTTCATCAATGATCACAAGCATGAAATGAAATCATTGATCACAAGCATGAATTGAAATTCTGAATTGACTGTTATGTCAATTGCTATTAACATTTTGAATAATACAAAGAATGGGGTAAGTCATGCTTTTTCATCATTGATCACAAGCATTAATTGAAGTTCTGAATTTCAACTGATTCCTGTTTAATATGCATATTAAAGAGGGAGATTGTTTTGATCATGGATGGAACATGCAATATCAATATTAATTTCAGTTGGATTATTTTCAGAAACAACAACGAAATATTGATAATTTATATAAACTAGAGTATATCTATCTATAGATAGTTGTTATAGCTCCATAGACATCTTTATCAAGTCGGAATTTTATTGGCAACGAGCAAACAAACATTGTTTTATTTTCGTGAATTATTGATAGTAACATATTATTAGGTGAAGATCTTATAACTATCTGTCTATCTACATATCTATACTCTATGAGGTATTACTAACTTTATTAACAAGAATATTCTTGTTTGTGCCTAGTATACTCCATTAATTTTTCCCACCTTAACTATTATATAAATTCTACACATTTCCCTGAATAATTCAGTCTTTATTTGACGAAAATCGAATATGTAAATAGACAGATAGTTTAGAGAGACAGATAGATTTATATGCTTATTATATAATATAGAATATCTAGCTTGATATTTGGTCCATATAAGTACATAAAAGATAGCAAATAAAATCACAGATCAAATCACAAATACTAATTACAATATCAATATTAGATTTAAATTTTACAAAAATATACACAAAAAGATAAGAATGTTTACATGTATAAAAAAAATACCAATATACAAATATAATCATTGCCTGGTAATTACAATACAATACATTGTTTTTAATTAATGAAAGCAATTACATCTTTTTGTAATTGTGAATGACAATCATATTACTGTGTCATCTTTGAACAAACTATGAAATGACAGGTCAAAGAACCCCAATTTAGGCAATTAGGCAATTGACACATGTATTGAGCATTTGCTGTATTCTCTACATCCATTCTTTATATCATTCAAAATGCTAATAGCAATTGACATAACGGTCATGGCAGTTGGCAGAATGAGTAGAAATGAATTGCAATAAAGCTCATCCAAACAATGTATATATATCATGGTCAAAAATATTGACCACACCATTCAAGTCATGACCATACACAGAGCACCTGGCCGCCGCCAGAGAACTGCATTCTCAGATGAATATCTCGCTTAATATTTGGTCTATTTTCAATCTGAAAACATGATGGAATCAGTATGAACTATGCTACAATAAAGTTTTAATTTGACGAAAATCTGACTAATATTAGGGGAGCAGCAGCCTTTTAAAGAAGGGCTCAGCCCTTCCTGCATTGATAGTCAGGGCGCGGACGTCTGCGAGAGCACCACTGTTTGCCTACGCCAACCTAGCTACCTTCTCAGACGAATATCTCGCTTAATATTTGGTCTATTTTCAATCCGAAAACACGTATGGAATCAGTATGATGTATACTACAATTCAGTCCTGATTTGACGTAAATCGGATTAATATAAATGGAGCAGCAGCCGTCGCAAGACAACTGCCTTCTCAGACAAATATCTCGCTTAATATTCGGGTTTTTTTTTAATCCGAAAATACGTATGGAATCAGTATGAGCTATACTGCCATTCAGTTTTTATTTGAGGAAAATCGAACTAATATTAGAGGAGTAGCAGCCTTTTAAAGTATATACCTGCCTACGCTGACGCTGGTAGCAAAAAGCCGGCGGGTTACCCGTGAAAGCTGGCGGGTTACCCGTGAAAGCCGGCGGGTTACCCGTGAAAGCCGCCGGGTTACCCGTAGAACCCCTCAACAAGCCGCTGAGGTGAAATTAGGGACGAATAATTTGCCGGGTTCTACGGACCACCCGCCGGCTTCCACGGGCCACCCGCCGGCTTTTACGGGTCACCCGCCGGCTTCCACGGGTTTTTTTGTTTTTTTTTACACCCGTGAGATTTCTACGGTTGTGCCATGCAAGCATGGCACAACCGGCTACCGGGCCGGGTCTCGCGGCTTGGCCAAGCGTCCCACGGGTGCTTGCCGGGTATCCACGGGTATCCGCGGGTGGCCGTATTGGGGCCGCCGGCTTCGAGCCGGGTAGCGATTTCCGCAACTATTACGTAACACTACGGGTTCACTACGGCACAACCGGCCCGTGTGACAGGGGCTTAAGGGAGTCGTAATGGCGATGTACCACTGTAATTAACATAAATTATAAATCTGTTGGAACGAGGTATGCACTGAAAATGTTCATAGAGGGATTATTTAAGAAGGTATAATTTTCCTTTATAATTTAAACTGATTATTATTTATTTATTATACATTTGCCAAGCAAAAAGATCAGACTTGTGGTCACGCCACATGTACAAGTCATCAAGCGTTTCATTGGCACACACTCGAAGACCCGCTGAACGCACACCGCATCCAAAAGATGTGTTCAGTGGTTTGACATTTGCAGCCGGAGCAACGTATACTGAAGCTTGAGTTTCTGTGACTGCACCATAGAAACAGCCATCCAAGTACACAGCAAGTCCATCACCATACTTGTAACTCATCACCACATGGTACCAGACATCAAGAGTAAATTGTTTGGCAAGTATTTGAACCTGGTAGTCTTTGTTTCTTCCGATGTTCGAGAACCTGGCATGAACATAAAAAAGATTCACTTTTTTTAATACTCTGAGCAGAATAAGGCAGTAACTTGCAAGCTCAGCAGCAGTAGCAAGTCTTCTAGCTAATAGGTACGATCAGACAATCTTTTGACCAAATACTGAACACTGCATGCAACTTCAAAAAATATATTCAAAGCATTGCAAATATATGGAAGCTACGGTGTATCGGGACCAAAGTAATTCTTAGCGCATGTTATGAATGTTATTAAATGTACAAATGCAAATTATTTCCTGATATGGTGAAGCCTGCGAACTGTTTCATGCAGCTCTAATCATTTGAAGTTTTAAGTGTAATTATAGGAAGTTGAGCATCACACCTGGCATTTTTACTGAAATATATTTAATATTTTATTCATTTATTTTATTCATTTATTTATTTGTATTTAAAATGGTAGCCCCATCAGCACTATCAGTAAAAACTGTTTTTCATGTGGCCCATAATACAATAAAGCAAAAATGTATATATAAAGATGAAATATTAACTATAAGTACATAAATTAACTAAAATAAGAAAATATATATGTAATCATAAAACATGTAGAAATAAGACAAGATAAAGTTACATTAAAAATATATTGTTTTAACTTCCTTTTAAAATCATTGATATCATAAATATCTTTTAAAAATGACAGTAAACTGGATATACGTATGTATGTTTTAGAACTAATTTATATGGTCTTTTACTATATTAGTTTAAACTGGTATGTTGGCTTCACAAGATGCAATGAATTTTGTGAGTTATCTATGTTTATTGTGACCATATCTAAAACTTTATGATGTATTTGCTATATCATGTCGTAATGAAACTCCTTGTGGAATGCCAATTGAAAGCCCTCACAAACTAGATACGAAAATTACTTTACTTGAACCAGCATGTGTTTCGGTATGTACCACCCGTGAAAGATTGACATCCAATCGACATAGACTCAGAGCGAAAAGTACTCGGCCAACCATTAGGAAGAGAATGCATCTTAATCCAGTAAGCCAAGCTGAGGCCATCTTCGCAAGACGACAAATTATGCATGCAGAATGCCTCAGATCCATACAAGACCAGAGCATGTCCACTCTGCCAATCGATGTTTGGGAAATGGATCCCATTACCATTCTTTGCAGCATTCAAAGTCGGATTACCATGGACTGTGACACCAGCTGGGATTGACTCAAAGTCATAGTGAAGCACAACAGCTGAAATGAAAAGATAACCATACTTTACCATATTCGTGCAAACCAGTTCATATATTTTTTATTAACATTAAAAGTATATCAAATGATAATAATTAAATGAGAAGATGCCATTCCGATGGAGACCCCTTAAGTTAGCAGGGCTAGTGCTTATGAGTTTAACCCACTAAATAGCATGTTTTTCCTTCTTTACTAGAAGCAACTCTGTCAATGCAATCAGACCAATTTTTAACCAACTATTAGGGTTGCATATCCGGGTAATTTGAGACTTGAAAAGTAATTCTTACTGGGTTATTTAGGATTGTAAAATCATTATAACTGATTTATATGGGACTATAAATGTTACAACTGGTTATTTGGGATTGTAAAATCATTATAACTGATTTATATGCTACTGTAAATGTTCCAACTGGTTATTTGGGACTGTAAAAATTGTTATAACCGTTATATAAGGGCATGGTCCCTGGGTATGGTCCCTGGGTATGGTCCCTGGGTATGGTCCCTGGGTATGGTCCCTGGGTATGGTCCCTGGGTATGGTCCCTGGGTATGGTCCCTGGGTATTGGTCTACGTAGCCAAACAAATTTATCAGACCTTTTCTTTAATAACTGCTCATTACACAGGAGAGAGACAGTACTGTAATGAAAAAAAAATCAGGCTGGCAATTTTTATACTAACTCACCATCCTATCATTAAATCGTGCATATTAAAACCAACTTAAAAACTGCCTCACAATCAAGACCATTATTGTATATACCGAACTGCATGGCATTGCACTTTCACTCTCAGAAAATAAATTGGGTTAACCCTAATGTTTAGTAGAGCCCAATGTGAAATTAAATCCAACATAGGAGTAAACTTCTGTCCTATTGAGAGTAAATTTAGAGAGTAAACTAATCTCCAACAGACTCGGAGGGTAAAGTAATTGGCCAGCCACCTGGAAGAGAATATAGTAGCAAAGAAATTATTACTACCAGACACTGAGAGTAGACCACCGATGGGGTGAAAATGTACCACCAGATGTCACTGAGAGGAGACCGTAGCAGCACTCTCGTAAGTAGGACGCGCTATGCATGCTGGTGGGAGTAGGCAGACTGTTTAAGGTCTAAATGACGTCACGAACAGAGAACACTGGCATATTATGACGTCACTGGACATAGATCATACTCTCAGCTTTTCTTGACATTACAAATTGGCAATTTGCTTCATTCACGCACTATTACACAGAAATCACTTTGAAATATTTTAACTGAGGAAACTGTGCACATGACAGAGAGCTATTTCAAAATTAAATTTATTATCCACTAGGGGCATGGAAATGTGCACCTACTATACCCAGAATGCCCAGCCTGCTGGGAATTCAGGGGGGGGGGGGGAGGTTCGGGCTTTACGTCCTGTATTTCTGCACCAGTTGAGCTAATTAGGACAGGCAGAGACCATTGCAATGAGACGACGGTGGAAACAGCCATCCAACTTAGGCTCGACCGGGAATCGAACCCCGGACCCAGCGGTTGGAAGCCCAGAGCGCTACCTCTGAGCTAGGCCCCTGCCCCCCCCCCCCCCACAACTGTGGTAGAGATTTACTAATTTGTAGGCATATAAATGTACTAGAAAGCCCACAATAATACATGTACTTGAATAAACCTTTTTGCATCCATCCTGACCTGCATTAAAATGTATCGGATTTAAAATTGTTGTGCTATTAATTTCAAATGTTCATCATCCACTGCTACTGCATTTTGTCTCCCTGTTCAGTCAGAGTTCAAAAAGGTCACTTGCTCAGTGATGTCATGTGACCTGCCATTCAGCCTCGTTTCATTCAAGGGATCGGGCAACAATGGTATGAATGGTTGCTAGCATATGGTTGTGGTGGTAGTAGTATTGTTATTGTTTAACGCCTCATCAGCACCTGAGTGGGCTATGTAGAGGCTCTCTAGGGTAAGATTGATCATCCATAGTTGGTAGTAGAAACCAGAAGCATGCAAAAAATCAATAAGTGTCTGCGTTGGATAGCTGGAGCAGCTTGTGCAATGCGCACTGTCCTGTTTTAGCCACTGGGGATAGAGGACTGCACCCCAAGTGTTTCCATCCTCGCCGCGTGGCGGCCCAGGACCTTCGAGGGCGCAAGCATATGGTTGTAAGAGAGTGGTCATGTGACGCACAGCCACGGTTGCTATGGTGAAACAGGACCTTAATCCATTCAGCCTCTTTCTGAAAGTGATGGCGGCCATATTGGTAGCAAGCATGTGCCTACTTCGGTGGAAAGTTGGAGAAAAAAGGAGGAAAAGTGTGCAAATAAAGAGTTGTAATGGTCACAGTTAGTTAGAACCGGAGAAGATAGAAAGAATGAGGTAGGCCATGGCAAGATCCAAGGCTGAAATGGCACAGCGCATTGACGCACAAATTTGAGGTTACTCTCTTATATATATAGATATATAGTACACTGTGTCAGTAAATGAGAGTTATATTATTTTTACAGTTAATTTCATTGACTTGGAACTAAACTCCAGAGGACGTCATGTTGATCCAGGATAACCATTAAGGCAGTCCATCAGCCAATGGGAGTCCTGCAAGTATTTACATGACATCCACTGCAGTTTAGTTTTCAAGTCTTTGAAATTTGCTGTAATGATGTATTAACCAGTGTGGTCATTCACGTCTGTGCAAGGTATTAGATGGTGTAGGCCACTGCCAACTTTTACGGTACTAACCAGAGAAGTCATATTAAAGACAAGTCCTTTTTTAAAATGCCTTGACTGGCCTTCACTATCAATATTAGCCTTTGAAAAGTCCTGGGCTTCCATTTGCCCAAGTTTTGCCGTACACTTAAGCCCAGGTCACACATAGCCGGTTTGGCCGTAGTGAACCCGTAGTATTACATAACGGTTATGCAACAGCGTTGCCGGGTTGGCGACGGATTCTGGTGGCAAAAGGGGTCAGGGTATCATCCGACATGTGTCTCGCCGGGTTCTACGGGTAATCCGCCGGGTTCTACGAGTGACTCGACGGGTTCTACGGGTCACTCGGCGGGTTCTACGGGTCACTAGGCGGGTACAGCCAATTAGAGGAGCAGCAGCCTTTTAAAGAAGCGCTCAGCTCTGCCTTCATTGATACAGACAATTGTCTGTGCATGTATGTAAGATTTATGAGCAATAACTGCACTTTCTTTTATTGTAATACAACTTGCACAGACAATTGATGTAGAGCTGAAGTGGCTCATGTTATGTTGATCAGTTTGATCTCAGGTCATTTTTGCCATCTGATTTTGGCTAAAAATAAAAAATATTTTACTGTCCTATTCCAGGAAATAACAGACAATATATTTACAGCCATGGCCATAAGTTCCCGGACACTTGCTAGCCTATAGATGGTGACGATGGTGCATTTTTATCTTGCATCATACTTCGTATAACCCTTGGCTAGGTATAACAACAATAACATTAAACTGAAAATTATTTGTTCTTCGTGTTATTACTTTGTCAATTGTACAATTGTTTATTTGGCTATTCAATCTGTAACTGTTATCATTGTTGAATAAACCATATATACATGTCCAAATGTGCCACGTGCGTTTTCCATGAGAAAGATAAACGCATAGAAAACACATGGTTTTGCCTAATTAAAATGAGGTGAAAACCATGTGTTTTCCATGCATGCGTATTATCCAAACGCATGGAAAACGCACGTAGCACATTTGGCCATGTATATATATATAATGACTAGGATATTGCAATGGCCTGTATGTTGGTCAGTTTGCCCTCCTTTTTGTCTCTCTGTCAAGCACACATACCTTAGAGGAAGACCTTGAATGGGTTACAAATTTGACTATTTTTAGATCACAAGTGACAAACTCATCCAAACTTCACACAATTCCTGCTGGCAAAACATGTGGAAAAATGAAGCTCCTCCCTCTCACCAACCATCCGTAACTTAATTTATATATTAGAATGATTGTAGCACAAATGTGTTTTCGGGACAGTTAATATGATACCTAAAGAAACTAATTCAAGAAGAAGTGCCATATAGCAAAAAACTAGATCAAAATAAAATTGGTTTAATGAGTGCGAAAACTATTGGCCACTGCTGTTAGTTTCATCCCATGTTAAATGTTTTGTTTACTTAATCTGCTTTGTATTTCTATTCATACAAATAGGTGATAACCTGTATGAATGTACATAGTGAATGTCATCAAAGTTTTAAGGGGGCTGAAGTTATGTCACTTTACCCTGAATGGGTATTCTCCTTTCTTGCACACTATAATTCCTAAATATCAGATCAATAAAAAAAAAATTCCTTTGATTAATGACCGATGAAACGAATGTAGGAACCTGTGAAAATCACCAATGAAAGGTCAACCCATAAAATACCTGAATATTTAAATACATGACATAATGAAACAGCAAACATCATATAATCATGAAATTTTATCAGACAGGATCTGCCAAAATTTATCGATAAGGTTTTAGAGATGATTGTCAAGTTGACAGTTCTTATCTCAAATCTTGGAATTGACTATGATATCCAACAATTTATAAATTATCAAAATAAATGTTCAAAACATAAACACAGATGCTGTGATAGTTATGCTGAATTTTTTTTCATCTGAAAGAGTGAATGGAATTATTCATTCCGGGTATTTGATCATTCATTCAGGGTATGTCATCAATTACATATTAAATATAGGGCCATTGAAGGTGCAGGGTAAAGGGTAAGGGTAATTGAAGTCAATGACATTTTAACCTAAAACGTCATTAATGTCTGAGTATGGCATGGATATATAAGTATGCTTAGCTAGGGTTGAAGGTGTGTACTTTCTTATATCTTTTCCCAATACAAGCTGATGTAGCTAAAGATAAATTAGCTAGTAATATTCATCACATTACACTTAATGTTGCAGTAAATTGCACAATTGATCGATCTTTGGTGAATATTTTGGCCCATAAGGTACATTAATCTAACTGAAGAACATCAACAAAAATGAAAAGAAAGACATCATACTATGGAGCAGTGTCCGCATCAATATCTACATTTTCTTCGGAAAGTTTAAAATAAATATTTTACATGTAAAACATCACCTGCCGTGTACAATAACTCCACTCAGGACAAGAGAAAATATGCTCATTTTTTCTGGTCCCAGGACCAAACTTTTGTTCAGTTCAGTTTATATAAATATTTCTTCTGATCCTAGGACCAAACTTTTGTTCAGTTCAGTTTATATAAATATTTCTTCTGGTCCTAGGACCAAACTTTTGTTCAGTTCAGTTTATATAAATATCTCCTCTGGTCCTAGGACCAAACTTTTGTTCAGTTTATATACAAATATTTCTCCTGGTCCTAGGACCAAACTTTTGTTCAGTTCAGTTTATATAAATATTTCTTCTGGTCCTAGGACCAAACTTTTGTTCAGTTCAGTTTATATAAATATTTCTCCTGGTCCTAGGACTAAACTTTTGTTCAGTTCAGTTTATATAAATATCTCCTCTGGTCCTAGGACCAAACTTTTGTTCAGTTCAGTTTATATATAAATATTTCTCCTGGTCCTAGGACCAAACTTTTGTTCAGTTCAGTTTATATACAAATATTTCTCCTGGTCCTAGGACCAAACTTTTGTTCAGTTCAGTTTATATACAAATATTTCTCCTGGTCCTAGGACCAAACTTTTGTTCAGTTCAGTTTATATAAATATTTCTTCTGGTCCTAGGACCAAACTTTTGTTCAGTTCAGTTTATATAAATATTTCTCCTGGTCCTAGGACTAAACTTTTGTTCAGTTCAGTTTATATAAATATCTCCTCTGGTCCTAGGACCAAACTTTTGTTCAGTTCAGTTTATATACAAATATTTCTCCTGGTCCTAGGACCAAACTTTTGTTCAGTTCAGTTTATATAAATATCTCCTCTGGTCCTAGGACCAAACTTTTGTTCAGTTCAGTTTATATAAATATCTCCTCTGGTCCTAGGACCAAACTTTTGTTCAGTTCAGTTTATATACAAATATTTCTCCTGGTCCTAGGACCAAACTTTTGTTCAGTTCAGTTTATATACAAATATTTCTCCTGGTCCTAGGACCAAACTTTTGTTCAGTTCAGTTTATATACAAATATTTCTCCTGGTCCTAGGACCAAACTTTTGTTCAGTTCAGTTTATATAAATATCTCCTCTGGTCCTAGGACCAAACTTTTGTTCAGTTCAGTTTATATACAAATATTTCTCCTGGTCCTAGGACCAAACTTTTGTTCAGTTCAGTTTATATAAATATTTCTTCTGGTCCTAGGACCAAACTTTTGTTCAGTTCAGTTTATATAAATATTTCTTCTGGTCCTAGGACCAAACTTTTGTTCAGTTCAGTTTATATAAATATCTCTTCTGGTCCTAGGACCAAACTTTTGTTCAGTTTATATACAAATATTTCTCCTGGTCCTAGGACCAAACTTTTGTTCAGTTCAGTTTATATAAATATCTCCTCTGGTCCCAGGACCAAACTTTTGTTCAGTTCAGTTTATATAAATATCTCCTCTGGTCCTAGGACCAAACTTTTGTTCAGTTCAGTTTATATACAAATATTTCTCCTGGTCCTAGGACCAAACTTTTGTTCAGTTCAGTTTATATACAAATATTTCTCCTGGTCCTAGGACCAAACTTTTGTTCAGTTCAGTTTATATACAAATATTTCTCCTGGTCCTAGGACCAAACTTTTGTTCAGTTCAGTTTATATACAAATATTTCTCCTGGTCCTAGGACCAAACTTTTGTTCAGTTCAGTTTATATACAAATATTTCTCCTGGTCCTAGGACCAAACTTTTGTTCAGTTCAGTTTATATAAATATCTCCTCTGGTCCTAGGACCAAACTTTTGTTCAGTTCAGTTTATATAAATATCTCCTCTGGTCCTAGGACCAAACTTTTGTTCAGTTCAGTTTATATACAAATATTTCTCCTGGTCCTAGGACCAAACTTTTGTTCAGTTCAGTTTATATACAAATATTTCTCCTGGTCCTAGGACCAAACTTTTGTTCAGTTCAGTTTATATACAAATATTTCTCCTGGTCCTAGGACCAAACTTTTGTTCAGTTCAGTTTATATAAATATCTCCTCTGGTCCTAGGACCAAACTTTTGTTCAGTTCAGTTTATATACAAATATTTCTCCTGGTCCTAGGACCAAACTTTTGTTCAGTTCAGTTTATATAAATATCTCCTCTGGTCCCAGGACCAAACTTTTGTTCAGTTCAGTTTATATAAATATTTCTTCTGGTCCTAGGACCAAACTTTTGTTCAGTTCAGTTTATATAAATATTTCTTCTGGTCCTAGGACCAAACTTTTGTTCAGTTCAGTTTATATAAATATCTCTTCTGGTCCTAGGACCTAACATTTGTTCAATTTAGTTTATATACAAATATCTCTACTGGTCCTAGGACCAAACTTTTGTTCAGTTCAGTTTATATACAAATATTTCTCCTGGTCCTAGGACCAAACTTTTGTTCAGTTCAGTTTATATAAATATCTCCTCTGGTCCTAGGACCAAACTTTTGTTCAGTTCAGTTTATATATAAATATTTCTCCTGGTCCTAGGACCAAACTTTTGTTCAGTTCAGTTTATATACAAATATTTCTCCTGGTCCTAGGACCAAACTTTTGTTCAGTTCAGTTTATATACAAATATTTCTCCTGGTCCTAGGACCAAACTTTTGTTCAGTTCAGTTTATATACAAATATTTCTCCTGGTCCTAGGACCAAACTTTTGTTCAGTTCAGTTTATATACAAATATTTCTCCTGGTCCTAGGACCAAACTTTTGTTCAGTTCAGTTTATATACAAATATTTCTCCTGGTCCTAGGACCAAACTTTTGTTCAGTTCAGTTTATATACAAATATTTCTCCTGGTCCTAGGACCAAACTTTTGTTCAGTTCAGTTTATATACAAATATTTCTCCTGGTCCTAGGACCAAACTTTTGTTCAGTTCAGTTTATATACAAATATTTCTCCTGGTCCTAGGACCAAACTTTTGTTCAGTTCAGTTTATATACAAATATTTCTCCTGGTCCTAGGACCAAACTTTTGTTCAGTTCAGTTTATATACAAATATTTCTCCTGGTCCTAGGACCAAACTTTTGTTCAGTTCAGTTTATATACAAATATTTCTCCTGGTCCTAGGACCAAACTTTTGTTCAGTTCAGTTTATATAAAAATATTTCTCCTGGTCCTAGGACCAAACTTTTATTCAGTTCAGTTTATATACAAATATTTCTCCTGGTCCTAGGACCAAACTTTTGTTCAGTTCAGTTTATATAAATATCTCCTCTGGTCCTAGGACCAAACTTTTGTTCAGTTCAGTTTATATATAAATATTTCTCCTGGTCCTAGGACCAAACTTTTGTTCAGTTCAGTTTATATACAAATATTTCTCCTGGTCCTAGGACCAAACTTTTGTTCAGTTCAGTTTATATACAAATATTTCTCCTGGTCCTAGGACCAAACTTTTGTTCAGTTCAGTTTATATAAATATTTCTTCTGGTCCTAGGACCAAACTTTTGTTCAGTTCAGTTTATATACAAATATTTCTTCTGGTCCTAGGACCAAACTTTTGTTCAGTTCAGTTTATATAAATATCTCTTCTGGTCCTAGGACCTAACATTTGTTCAATTTAGTTTATATACAAATATCTCTACTGGTCCTAGGACCAAACTTTTGTTTTGGTGCAGTTAATCTTACCTTTCATAAGAGCTTCTTGGTAGTTTGGATAGAACAAAAAGTGAGAGAAGCTTGTTGATGGAACAGGCGAGATCGCAGACATATCACCTCCACAGAACAAACAGGTACTGCATTTCTCAAGACTGGAATCAAACTTGAATGCAGAGCAGAAGCTGTTGCTGACTTCACGGCTCCCCCCCAAACATTGGATCGCACATTCAGTCGATGTGTTAACTTGGTAATAGTCAGTTCTTGAAAGGCAAATCAAATTGCTCTTGTGGGAAGCCCCATTGAAATGGTTCCCTTCCACTGCGAAATATATCATTAGAGCAATTGCCACGATGTTCAAGAAATGCGCCATTCTTTGCAAGTTGCAAGACCCAAGTCGTGCACGAAATGAAAACGACGATCAGTGTAATCAGGTTTTAAAAGAAGTATCGCTGGCACTATATAATTCAGTATGCAATGATTTTTATCATTTCTGATAAAAAATTCATGGACATCAATGATAGCTGTCAAACTGGCTCTTCCATTTGATGTTACAATAAGCTGATTAAATATGCTTACACCTGTCATTGCCAACTTTAAACAAAGGTAGCTTGGACCAAGATCAAACCTGAGTGAAATGTAATTGTTTGAGTTTCAAAAATACATATTTCCTCTGGCAACATAGACCAAATTGTACCAGACATAACTTCTACACATGCATGATCAATCAAACTACTTTTATTTGTCATGTTTTAGTCCTTTTTAGTTGGCAATTGATAACAGAGAAGAAATAATTGTTTTAAACTTCATCAAAATCACCTTGTCTCAGGCCCGGCATCCAACAAAAATTATTGCAGATGCACCAATTTGTTGTTGATATTGAAAATAAACACATTTTTACAGTAACCTAGTTTCCATCAATCCACCACAATAGGAAGCATCTTATATTTACATTGATCAATAATTTTTTCTGATCATCATTATAACCTCACAGCCCAGCAAACTTATTATGTACATGTTTTGTTAGGTTTACTCATCTAAAGTAAATTATTCAATTTCTCTGACAGCCTATCAGCTGGCTTATGGTATCAAAGGTTTAACAATGAAGTTACAGAATAATAGATGTTCATGGGCTGAGTTTACACAATTCTTGTTCCGACAAGCGGACCATTCAGAAAAATTGTCTGAACTCAAAAAATATAATCCAATTTTATGTTATTTTTAAGAGAAGATTTCTTAAATCTGCACTCAGCCTATCAGCTACATAGCTTACCCAATCATTTTGTTTAACTAGGTAAACTAACAAAAAATTTCCATAATTAGGTCGCTGGGCTGTGAGAACACAGTGTTTAGGGCTGTTTCTCGAGCCGCTTCACATCCTAATATTACAAACAGTGATTTGATCAGTGTTTGGAGTTGTGACCAATAACATTGATAAAATACAATACAGATACTCTACTGTATGGGAGACAGAAGATATTTCATGTGAAAAGATATTTCCTTATGTTGCCAACTATCAACCAGGTCAAAAATAACTGAGAGGTTGTTAGGCTAGTCAAATCTCTCTCATCTAGAATGTCTTCGATGCTCGTTTACCTCAGCAGGTCAATACTTCAACCACGAAGCCACTGCTTTAAACACCGAGTTGAAAATTGAACCAATGTTTTCTGGCACGAAATCCAATGCATTACTTAACCAAAAAAATTAAATCTCCAAAAACTTTAACATCAAGATATATAACTTGAATTACCATTTTTCTTTTATTTGGGGGGGGGGGGGGAGAGGGGGCTATTGAACAAACGTAGCAAGAAAACATTATTATTTCCTATATAACTCCTATATTTCATTTTATTGTGCAACAAAGATATAGTACATGTACTTCCACAAAGATGCAACGAAGATAGTACATGTACTATCTTTGCTATGTGTGTGTGTGTTATTAGGGCTTTATGTATTTCCAGTTGGGCTAATTAGGGCAGGCAGAGACCGTGGCAATGAGACGAAGGAAGAAACAGCCATCCAACTTAGGCTCGACCGGGAATCGAAGCCGGGACCTAGTGGTTGGAAGCCCAGAGCACTACCTCTAAGCTAGGCCCCCACCCTACTATCTTTGCTATACATTATGTATAGAAATGCAATAATTTCAATTGTAAAGTACCCAGTTTTAGTTTAATTTCGGCACACGAAGACAAATGTTTCCAAACAAGTTATGCCTCTAACAACAAACACACCATTTTATATAGATTATCATAAGAATAACTTTTTGATAACAATGCACTGAATTATAATATCAATATTGCAAATGGCATAAAAAAACATGACATTGATTGCATCAAAACTCATAATAGACAGTGACACGCCATCTGTTAAGTTCTCCACATACTCATGCCAAAATTCTGAGAAAATATTCACAAAATCTATATACTGTCAAAACAAGATGGACTTGTCACAAAACGACGTTTTTATTGTCTTCAGTATCTTCACTTATCAAAATAAGTATTAGGATAATACAGCATAATTCATGCACAGAAATGCATCAATATATAATACTCAAAGCAGGCTTTTTGTCATACGACTATAGAAAGGCATGATGTAAATTATACAGACATCTCAATCAAATCATAAATTTAACAAGAAATGATGAGAAAGGTCTTTGGTAACCAAGGGGGGGGGGGGTGGGGTAGTTGGAAGTTACTGACGTTTCAACATATAAGGTCATTACGTCAGACTATGGGTGGTGGGTAAGAAGGGCATATTTCCTGCACAGAAACGCAACAAATATCAACAGCCACTGAAAGGTATTATCAATATTTAATATTAATTTACTAAAAGAAGACTTTAAAGGCAAGGATAAATAAGTATGGCTAGGTAGTGTGCACCAGAATACTAGGTTTAGAAAGAGAACATAAGTCTGTATCTATGAATGAGGGAGTTTTCTAATAGTTATGCCAGCTCTGAAGCAACTGAAAGCATGTCATGCGTAATTTTTCGCAGTATTTTGCAACAGGCTGATAAATATTCAGTTAGGACAATATAAACACCTTAGTGCCTAATATCATTATTTTACATCATTGAAAATAAGTAATTAGGTTTTTATCGGCAATGACTAATTCATTCAGTTATAACACTTAAAACGTTGAAAAGCAGAAGTTTAAATTGCTGATTTACTGCATGAAAATGATGATTGCTGAAAAATAACAGCAAGTCAAGATTAGTAATGGTGTGTGCACTCATAATCTATTAGCATACAATTGATGCAGATAGGCTAAAGTGCTGTATAACCGTGTGCACGTAGAATACCACAAAAAATATAAAGACTGCTGCAGAATGCTTGTCTAGGGTCAGGTGCCATGTGCATATTTTACATATGGTTGAGTAGTCGTGTTGTAAGTTGAGATCAATTTTGGGCTAAATAGGGAGAGGTATACAGGGCAGCTGGATGGCGTTCGGATGAGACATTAAATTAGCGATCCCTTGTGCTCAGTGTCTTTGCCGAGGCAAGTAAAAGATCCCACCCATGGGGTAAATGTGTAACATGGTTGAACTCCTCTATCTCTCACCTCATTAATCAACTCTCGATAGTGGCAAGAATATGCCGTAGAGGGCTGCACTTTCCATATCTATCTATTTATCTATCATACTGTAGAGTGTAAATTCACAGAGCCCCAGCTGCGAGGCATGGCCACTAGGGTTTGGGGTATTCACCCAGTGTTACCACCCTTATAACAAGGAAGCCAATACTTTTTAAGCTAAAAGGAATACATACAATAAAACACCAAACAACAGTTATCAAGTGACAATTACCAACTGATACCATGTGAAAATCTATATAAATGTATCTGACAAAGGCGAAATGATGATAGAAGTCAGCACAACCCACTATTATTTAATGGGAAAAGAGGGTGAAAAGTCAGAAGGGTAAGATGTCACTGGCCGATTACGCATAATCCCTGGATCCGATTTTTTATTTTTTCATTTTGTAGTCTTAACATACTTTTTTGGCAGTAGTAAGGTATTTAAGGGAAGTCTCGTGTGATCTGAGAATTACAGGCCGATCTTATTTCTTCCATAACTGTGAAAAGTCAACTTAAATTTTCAAAAATGCCTGTTGGATTAAGATGTCTCACTGTGCGAGCAAAATATGTTGGCACAAATTTTGTTGCAAATAAGTCAGTGCTTGCCGTTATATTCTGAAATTATACCCAAAATAACCTGATGCAGTTTGGTTTTGTCAGTTTATCATGTGACATCTTACCCTTTTCTGGGTAGGGTGGGAGCCTAGCTCAGTGGTAGCGCACTGTGCTTCCAACCACTGGGTCCCAGGTTGATTTCTGGTCGAGCCTAAGTTGGATGGCTGTTTCATCCTTCATCTCATTGCCATGGTCCCTGCCTGTCCTAATTAGCCCATCAGGTGTAGAAATACAGGACGTAAAGCCCTATTCCACCCACCCACCACCACCCTTTTTTGGGTTAGGATGTCAGTTGACTTGACCTTTATAAATTATGAAGTTATCACCTGAAATACTGGGTAAATAGACAAACACAGTGGTGCAGACAACAGGCATTAAATGCAGTAAAAGATAAACATAAATCAAACAGAATGAGGTAGTACAATTGAGGTGCATGAGTAACATAAATGTTGGTAATTAATTTAAAGTTAGATTATTCCTCATACCATCATTGATCAAGACCTCAACTAATACTAGACTACATAAGAAGGATAATAAAAGCACAATTAGGTGACAAATGAGTGGGTGGGAGGGACGACAAAAACTCCTGCAAATTGTGAATGTTTGTTGTCGCTTCAGAAGCTGAGCAAAGACTGAGGCTGTAAGGCCAGGAAGCAGAGCACTTAAACAATTAAATTTGAAGTGTACTATAACCGTTTGAAATTAGATACACCCATATGGCTAGATAGAGAAATAGAGGCCACTTGTTTTACAATGCGGGGGTAGTCTAGGAATGGAACCCAGGACCCAACCTTGGCAGGTCAACACTGAGTTAATCTTTAAATGCAATGATACTTTTTATTATGTTATTATTTTAAATATTTATTGTGAACAGTTTTGAACATATTTTATTGATTTTACGGTATACAAATTGTGTGTGTGATTTGGGCTTTAGGTCCTGTATTTCTGCACCAGTTGAACAAATTAGGACAGGCAGAGACCATGGCAATGAGACGAAGGATGAAACAGCCACGGTATACAAAATAAATTATTATTATTACGAATAAACTTTTTCCAAAAATTGTTGTTTTAATGTGAGGAGGCCTTAAAAGTGAGGTGGGGGGGGGGGTGGATTAGGGCTTTACGTCCTGTATTTCTGCACCAGTTGAACAAATTAGGACAGGCAGAGACCATGGCAATGAGACGAAGGATGAAACAGCCACGGTATACAAAATAAATTATTATTATTACGAATAAACTTTTTCCAAAAATTGTTGTTTTAATGTGAGGAGGCCTTAAAAGTGAAGTAGTATAGTGATGTAGTCTCAGCATAATTCCATAGTACATTCATGGAGTCATAGTACATTCATGGAGTCATAGTACATTCATGGAGTCATAGTACATTCATGGGAGTCATAGTACATTCATGGAGTCATAAGCATAATAGTCCAGTAAATAAATAGCAGAGGTTGGACAAAATTGCTTTATTTTGTTTCTCAAATGAATTTGGCAGGAAATTATGTCTTCTAGCCAGGATAAAAAATCTAGCATGATCTGCCCTATTCCAAGATGGCCGCCCTAAGAAGTTCCGAATATAAAAAATCAGCATATCTTCCAGACTAATATCACTATGAATGCAAAAATTGTGTCTAATCCTATGTTTTCAGGGTCAGGGAATTCATTTATGGTATTTTTAAAAAGATCCAAATGTTTAAAGGACACAATTATGAATAAAAACCCCTTGGAGCAGGTTATATATCAAGCCAACGTTTTAGCGATGAGCACCAATTCAGTTCACTGTGAAGAAATCATGCATTTGAAGTTAGAATTTTAATTTTCATGCCTTCATTTATCAACTTGGGAGTCTCAGAATTCAAAAACATTTGTTCATAATCAATGAAAACCTTCATAAATTTAGTAGTATTATGTTTTTCAAAATTATGTACTAATATGTAGCAATTATTGTACATATAACCATTAAGTTGGGAGAAACACAACTTCAAACTTAAGTTCTATCTAAAAGTCAATGCATTTAAACCTTTAAAAAGTATAAATTCCACAAATTCACACCACCTAAAAATAACAGCTATTACACAATTTCAAATTTATGAAATAAACATTTCATTGCTATGGTCTAGTCTGAATGAACCCAGAGGTGTAAATCACATTTCACATGTCTAGTCATCTATTGGCTCTGCTTCAGTGTTCACTGTTGCATTAGTGCAGGTAATCCCCTTGCAGTGACCACAAGCCAAGGTGCACAACAGTCCATTTTTGCGACAGGAGCAGGTGTTTTTGTCACACTTGCCATGACAGTTACACTTAATGAGTTTCAGCAAGGATGCTGGAGCAGCATCCTTCTGCATCCTCACTGGCTTCAGCTTCTCCACATTCTGGCTTTTGTGGAGCTGCCAGCCCCACTTGGTTGGATCAAGATCATTGCCCAGCCAAGTCTGTACTTGGTGGTAAACTCGGTAGCTATGGTACCTGGCGGCATCTGTGGTGGGTGGGAGGGATTCAGGGGGTAGATATACTGATCTTGACGCCACTTTGCTGCTGAACCTTGCTGCTCTTTCAAAGTCAAGGCTGTTTCCAGGCATACAGCCATACAAGACTTCTAGAGCTGCCTGACCATGCTTACTGACTTCATCCTGCTTTTGATTTGGTTTCATGAACACACTGGCATGGTCCTTGAGCTGACAACATTTGCCCATTGCCATGACCTTCCCTATGCCATATGGCCTTGACACTGTATCACACCCAGTGATCGCATGTAGGAAGAGCAAAGTAGCAGTAAGGTCAGGGTCTAGATAATTTTGTAGGGTCTGAATGTTGATGGTTTTGGTGGCTGTTTGCAGGAATATGACATGATGTCTGGGACTGAAATGGTGCAGTAGCAAGACCTGCAGGTCCGTGTCCTCCCCGACTACTGTCACGGATCTCCTCATGGCCATGGTACATGCAGTTGATACAATGTCATAGTCGGCATCTCCAGAACTGTGGTGGACCTTAACTCCAGCTTTTTCCAGCTCACTGCCAATGAAGTACAGAAATTTCTGTTTGTTCCTTGGGTTTGCGAGGAATGCCTTCTTCTTCATGGTCAGCTGCATTGTTGGCTTAAAGTTGACCTCTGCGCCAATGCTGTGGGAGCTTGCACGTCTTTGGTGTGCTTCATCCTTGGTAGAGGGACCACTCTCATAGCCATCAAATACCAAAACAGCATGACTGTAGTGGCGATTTACATACTGCACATACAAGCTTGACAAGTTGGCATAGGTTGTCCGGCTGGGCCATGGTAGTCGTTGCAAGAGTGCACCACCATCAAGGATGTAGACTACATCAGCAGATAGACTTTCCACACAGGATGGCACCTTCTTCACCAGGCCTGTCTGAAGACTGGCCTTGTCTGGAAGACGCATGAGGAGACTTGTGTCGAACAATGCTGTTGGATAAGATGACAGTTCATATGAGAACAAGCTCTGCGTGTCAATGGTCCCTGTGCCAGCTACAACAAGCCGCTGGAACAACTGTTTAGGATCAATTTCCAGGCGTTCTCCCTCAACAGCAATGTAGGTGGAGGAGGCAAGTGTGGTGACCTGGTCCTTCTTGCAGAACTTGTATTCTGCTACTGATTTGCCAAGCATTGATTTCACAATGGCCTGACCAACTGAGTCTGCTCTGTCAGCATTCACAGATCTGTCACCTATGAGTCCAGATGAGAGACTTCGCAGTTCCCTTGAATCCCGGGAGAATGGTTTCCGTTCAGAGAAGTAATTCAGGATGGTCTGTAAATCCTTGGCATCTCTGGCCATCCGAGCAGCTGACCTGTCCTTGTGAACATCTGCATCATTGGTGTCTTGAACATCAGTTACCTCTCTCATTGCCTTGTTTACCTCTGCACATGCTGGAGTAGAGAGCAACCACATCAGACTAGTTGACTGCTCAAATCCCCGACCTCTTGTAAGACCACCCACCGCCTTAACATTCCTCATGAGCACTTGTTCTATAAACAGGTCACTGTAAACTCCTGCCCAGCAGCGGTCGGTTCTTCTCAAGACAAAGAAGCCATCAACAAACTTGTTGTATATGTGGGGATGAGCGTCCTTAAGCTTCTCCATCTTGTGCAAGTACAGGACAAGGGACTTTGTATAGTTATGGTGTCCTGATGCGGCAAGGTAGGGCAACATCTGCTGCAGAGCCTGAAGGTACAACGCCCAGTTTCCTGTGCGACCAGCTCTCATAAACGCACGGAGAATAGCAACTAGTGTCATGTACATGAGCCATAGCTTGGCTGTGTGGTGTTCACTTAGAGATTCACGCCATCCTGCAGAAGCTACTCTGAGTTGTGACACAGAAGCAGATGACAGAGCTTCATCCAGGGGGAGGATGTCTTCAGAAATTTGTTTGACAAGACGATCTATTGCTTTCAGAACTTCTGCACCACTCTGACGAGCTGAAAAATAACACCACAACCATATACCACCACCACAAGCACACTGCCCTACACATATGTGCATCACCATCACCATTAATTAGTGCATCACTGAAGCAATTTAATATACATGAAACTAAAAATACAACATACAGACACAAGCGGCAAACTCATCATCTTCATGCTCATCCATCATATCTTGCCCTTCATCATTCACCTTTACATCCTTGTCTGGTTCAACTACATCAGAAGCAGGAACAAGACTATCTGAAACTAACACAGCACCAGACTTTTCAAGCATCTGCTCTAGGGGACAACATGTTACTCAAAATAAACACTGCAAAAATACTGGCATCATGTGCAAACAACAAGAAAGGAATATGCTACCCTCTATCTGATCATCAGAGCCTGAGTCCTCCTCACTGAAGATACATGGTACAGGGACATCAAGCATCTGTGCTGTGGCAATCGTGTTCAGAGCAGCATCCACCAGCAGATGAGCCCTAACAGCTCGTGCCACGGCCTTCCCAGACAGCATATGTTCAACACTGCCTTCAGCATAGACTTGAGCCATGGCCTCCTTCAAGCCAGAACCAGCCATCAGACTGCCAATGGAACCTAAGAAACTCATCTGTGAGTGGAAACCACCCAGTATGAGGATGATCTGGTACAGGGGACTCTGTCTTGGCTGTGACTCTATGACCATGTAGGCTATCCACCACAACTGCTGGTCGAAGGTGATGACTGGTGTAGTATTGTACCTGCTGGCATGGTCAACGACATACTCCAATGTGGAGCGGACACAGGTTGGGTCTGATGGTGTCAGGTCTATCATGGGGAGGAAGATGTCCCGAGCTCTTTCCAGGATGTGGCAGGTTCTGATGCAGCATCTGCATGTAGCCTAACCACATAGGCTGTGGTTGTGGAAGGTGGAAAGCTACTGTCCACATGATATCCAGGCTGTCATTACAAATGTCATGCTGAAAGACCTCCACCTTTTCATATACAATCTGAGACAGGACTGCCTTGGGGTCTTTCTGTTCCACCAGGTTGACTTTGGCCAGACACTTAACAACCTCCATGTCCACCTTGAGCCGTGGGATCTTCCTAACACTCTTGATAGCTGGAGTAAATGTTGCCATTTGTCCCATGACATGAACTGACCCATAGCCATCAAGGGTTCTGGAGGCATGGTCCACATTATCTGCCTGATACTGCAAGAAGGACCCTGTGATGTCCTCTGGCAGATCTACTCCTTGGACTACTGCAGCATTGGTTCTGTATTTGTTGGCTTCCGAATATGAAGAGCAGAAGCCAAGTTTGCTGATCATGTCCACTAGGTCACGGTGACCATATTTGTGCTCCAAGGTTATGCTCAGACCAACTTGAAGGGGTGGGAGAAAAGATCTTGGGCACATTGACTGCATGATAGATTGGCCTACAGAGGCCATGTGCAACTTCGCATTCTTGCTCTTAATTATGCTACCTAGGAGCAATTGCAGAGAATGAGGCAGGTAAGCAATATTTGCATCGACAGGACGCATATCCTCTGAAGTAGGGTACTCGTCACCATGACGCTTCATGGACTTAATCTCTGTTCTTATAAATTTCCCAACAGTTTCAATAAGTTTGTCCATGTCAGAGAGCTCTTTCATTTCAGTTGCTCTGTCGTGTGCTTCTTGTATTATGGACTTCAAATTACATGTCAGAGTTACAATGTTAGGGCGTTGTCTGATGGTGGTTATTGAAACCCTTGCACCATAGTGCTTCTCCAGCTCTCGCTTCAGTTGCTTGGGACTGTAGACTTTCTCCTCAGTCATGCCACTCTCTCTTAGCATAACTTGGTGCAGGTCTTGCAATGTGATGGTCTCATCATCATTCTCTTCCAGATAGTCAATCGCATATCTCAGAGCATTAGCTTTTGATATGCTTTGTGGTCGACCAACCTTTCTTCTCTTGATGGAAGAATTTCCATCTTCAGATGCAAATTCGGGAGGTGACTTTCCCTTCATGAACAATTCCTTGCAGGTGTGGTGGTATAGGGCTTCCTCAGCTGGTAGGTCATTGACTGCAAATAGACGAGATTGGACCTTCAAGGCCCAGTCATCTTTCCTGGTATTACACTGAGTTATAACATTCTCCTGAAATCCTAGAGTCAGGACATGACTATATCTGTAACTTGCTTTTGTTGGGTTTTTCTGTGCAAGAGATATTTCAACAAACACCCCACAAAATAAGCAGTGAGTTTTAAAATCAAAAATATCTTGCTCAGCTGATCTCAAAGTAGCCCTGACCACTTGAGAAGAATCACGCTTTTTGGCAGATTTAATGGATATTGGATTTGTGTGCTTGCTTCGGCACACTTTGTGCACAAAGATGTCATGGTTTCTATCAAAGACCAAGTCTGGGACATCTAAGTCTCTCTCTTTGTTTGCTTTGTTAATACCAGCACACCCCTTCTCTGTCAATTTAACAAAGTCACTGGGATGGTCAAAGTCAATTGCTTCTCCACAGATGACACATGCCATGATCTCTATTTAAAATTACTGTGTCGTCTAGTTAGTTTTTTCACCCTCCACCACAATCATGCTGTTATTCCATGCACATGCAACCTGGAGAGAGAAATTAAAGTTAGTAATCTACAATTAACAGAATATGTCAAATAATGACAGAGAAGGCATGCTAGGATTTACAGAAAGACAAAATGAAGTACAACAGATTTTTTTCACAAAATTTACATTAGAATTGCAATTATCAGCAATTAGGGCCAATACACACAAAAAATTATATGGTAAATGCATTCCTGGACCTGAAAAACATAGGATTAGACATTTTATTTGCATTTATAGCAGTATTTCTTTGGAAAATATGACAGTTTTCAGTATTCAGGACTTGTTATGGTGGCCATCTTGGATTAGGGCAAATTTAGGGTATTAGCAGTGAGCAGATCATGCTAGATTTTTTATCCTGGCTAGTAGACATAATTTCCTGCCAAATTCAGTTGAGAAACAAAATAAAGCAATTTTGTCCAACCGGAGTGAATTTTTTTACTTTATTTACTGGAGTATAAGCATGGAATCATAACGACTCCATGGTACAATACACCACAGGCCTAAATTACCGTTTGCTGCCTTCCGCACTCGCTCTATTATAATAACCTCAAGGTAAACATCGTTCATGGACCAAAGAGAGGTCTCCGGCCCTAATGTCACAAATTTCCACATTTCGGCCCATCAGAGAGCAGCATTTCCTTCAGCCCTCACTGATGATGTCAGTGTCGAAGGGATTCGCATTCAACAAAATGTGCAACTTTATTCGGGAATTCCCCCTCATAGCAGCATAGGAAGCCCTTTAACTTTCAGTATGTGAACAACAGTTGTAAACTATATTTGGGACAATTCTGTGCTTTAAGTCTACGTCATGCCATATTTATCACAGAAACACATCGACTAAGTGTTAGCATAAGTTGGGTGGCTGCATGGCTGATGGATACCTCTAGGATATATAATACAGGCCGCCATGTTTCGTCAGCTGAAGTTGTGAGATCAGTTATTTAGGCCTGTGATTACACCAATTCAACAACAAAGTCATGATGACCAAAATGCCAGGTAGAACTCAATTGACAGGTTAATGGTAATTACTGATAATGGTTGGAGAAAAATATTACCCTGGGCAATCACAGATCCCATTTTTCATGATTAAAGCTTAGATTAATCTAAACTGTATTATTTTCCTATTTCCCATATTTCATGATTAAAGTTTAGATTAATCTAAACTGTATTTATTTTTCTACTTTGAAAAACGACAATTGCATTGAAATTTACATCCTCATGGACATTACAATAAATCAGGAACCTTAATAATTTTGATCAATGGTCGGATCACGTCACATTTTGATGGATGGCGTGGATCGAATAACAGATTGATCACATTGTCAGACGTTTAACTGGAATGATAAATGCGAGGATGCTTTTGATTTCATTTATCAACATATCAATAAAATACATTGAATACAAAGCAACCGTTCAACAAACTCGTATTAAGAAAATACAGCACTCGTTAACGAACTCGTATTAAGAAAATACAGCACTCATTTCATTATTTGGTTTGCACAAGTAGCCAAATAATTCGGTACATTCTGCCAGTCATTAATAACCGTTTGAAATGTTATTCCTAAGCCACTTCGAAATTGCGTAAAAAATGTTTCGGTAGGCAGTATTTGTTAACTATTTAAAAATCTGTGTTGTTCGTTTCTGCTCACACTTCCATGTTGTAGCTCGTTACTTAGATTACCCTTCACGCCAATATTCATTACTTCCCATTGATGGATAGAATATGCTAAAATCCAGCGTTCTACCTAATGAATATTCTGTAATTCTTGAAATTTTATTGCTTTCTGTATTTACATTAATGTCTCTTTCATGTTATCTTTTAACTGAATGACATATGTATCACTTATATTTTACATGTCAATAAAATCTATATATAATGTCTTTAAAATTACCCCTAAGGGCTCAAACCATACACCACTAATCAAGCATTTTCTTTATGCCCGGTTTACTTGCTCGGTTTTCTGCCTGGAGCCAGGACTACAGAAAATACCGAAGTAAATGAGAGCCAGCAATCACACCATCAATCACCAAAATTTTATTAGATGAAATTCACATACCATAAAACGAGTACTTTCAATTGGTGTAAAATATGGTATTTGATTTTTCTAATTTATTTGCTGATAAAATCACATACCTCACATTAGGAGGCATTTTAACAATTCAAGTGCAAAAATACAACAAACTCGTAATCTTATTTTCACATACAGTACATTTCTTCATACAACTTTTTTCTTCATACATTTCTTTTCATTTTTCTTTTCAAAACCTCTTTTCTATTTTCCTTTATTCTCAATTTTTTCTTGTCATTATCAAGCTTTTCTTCATTTCATTTTTTCTCTTTTCTTTTTTATTTGCATTGATAAACCCCCCAAACATTTTGTGCAATACTTCAGAAACACTCTGAAATGACACTAAGTCACTTCAGAGTATTTTTTGAAGCCAACAAATGAATATAATTATCTGAAAAGAAATTACATTAGTAAAGAGATGATTTTCTCCAGTAAATGGGATCCTCGGGAGTACCTGAAATAAAACTGCTAATTACCATCGTCTAATGCAGGTCAATTGCGCAACACCAACTTTCATACAACTCGGGAGTGAGCAAAAATGAAGATATATTTGGAACACCACAGGTGACCACAAAAATGTTGAAAAAAAAAACAACCCAATAAAGACACTTCTTTACACAATAACACTCTTTACATAAGGACAACCCTGGGATGTAACACTAAAATACTACGATCCTCAGAAAAACATGAATTGTGCTCACTCCCGAGACACACCACAGACACAACGCGTGCACACAATGTTAGCATCATCTAATAACATAGGACAGACAATAATTTTTGTCATTATTTCATTACCATGTCCAACTGTAGGCGCTCTACTATACCTCCTCCGTTCAGTTTCTGTTGTAGTCTTATTTCTCACTGAAAGAGATCAACTTACAACCTCGAAAATACCATGATTGCAAAGTGAAAAACAGATCCATTATGTCAATGAACAGTTCCAATTAATTTACACATTGAGAACAGTAAAATTCAAATAAAATCCAATGTGTACAAATTCTCAAATCCTTAGTTTACAGGGATTATAATTTTAAAATTCCACTAACAACTGCAGATGAACAATTTCAAGAGAGTGAAATGAAGATAACGCTGTTTGTTATATGTTTTTTTCCTTCTCAGTCCATTTAGTAGCTATTATGCCTCAACAACTAAATTTTTTCCCTCTAAAACTACATCATCACTCCTATCTTTAAAGCCCAATTTTTAGAGTAAACAATCATCTGAAATAATCCCATCACGATTATGGACAATGACATGCTACATAAAAATGACCGATTGATAAGTGTTGCATGAAGAATGAAAATAGAAATGCGTCTTTCTTAATGATGACGGTTTGTATTTTTTCCCGCTTGCTTTTTTTTCTTTTAATGAACTGATTCTTTGTGCCACGTATTAACTCTCAATTAGTAAGGAGTAAACCATGACGCTCGACGACCCCTGCAAACCAAATAAAGTTGTGTCAGAAAACCATCACAAAAACACAAGTGTATCTTTAAGACAATATTTACAGTATAAAATTGGATAAAACGAAATTCAAGACGGCCATGTAGGAGTGGATATCCCTGTGTATATATCAGCAGCATAAAAAATAAGTAAAAAGTAAAGCAACACATATGTAATTCTGCTGAACTGATAACTGTTTTCAAGACATGTTCCTGTTGAAAAGTATTTAGAAATAAAGAAATTACGACGATGAGATCCTACTATGAAGATAAAGCCATACTTAACTTCGTAATATCACAATTCAAAAATAGCTGAAATTTTGATTACAAAATTTGACTCAGAATTACTATTTATCAAAACTGTTCTTTTGTTTATAATAAGCATAAATGACACAAAGTTTCTCGTCAATCCAATATTTTTGGCATATTTTTATAAAATGAAGTAATTAACACTAACACTGCTTGTACTACATTAAATGCGTTGTGTCATACAGATGCCGATACACAATCAGAAAATGTGAAACTTATTTTCTTATATCTAGAATATATCATAACACAAGCTCTCAACAGCAATACATACCTTGAAAACCCTCTGCCTCTTCCTCTGGACTGATAACCATAGTATAACTGTGACGCTCGACCCATACCACCCCGATATCTCGAACCCCTCGGCCGTCTGTTCGTAGTCGATATTCCAGGCCTGTTGGTCCGCTTTGATCCAACCTAAAAGCAACGATGAAGATGAGTGAATTGGTAACTATGGCTAAATTTAAAGGGATGTGATTGATCAGTGATAAAAAACCTGAAAATGTCAGGATGAATAAGTGCTTGCCATTATAGAGGGGTCTGGGGGCATCCTCCCCTCCCCCGGGAATTATTTTTAACAAATAACAAAAACAATGCCATTTAAAACTATCTGAGGGGCAACTTCTAGGCATTACAGTTGGCGATACTCGTTGTCAGAGCCACTTCTCCCTCCCCCCCCCCCCCCAAAAAAAAAAGAAGAATTTGCACGTATCACGAAGGTCAATTTCACATGCCAAAAAAAACAGATTTCCGGAAAAATCACATCTCTGTAAATTGCATTTTAACACTGTCTAACTACAACAGATTAAACATGAACACACTATAGTATGGTTTAGGTACTTTACTAGTTGGTAGACCAGGATTCAAAGGAAAATAAGTCCATTTTCCTCCTAGGCAAAACAATTCTAATGCCACCATCGTACAGCTTTATCACACATAATACTCGCCAAATAACTATGTCTTATAAAATCGAATGTATTTAAACTAAGCTTATTATCAATACCAGATCCAATCCAAATAGCCACCTCAAGCCAGAACTCCTATCCAGTCTGCTTACCTTTATTTGTCGACCTCTGAATAATGAATCGTCTAAAGCCATGGCAGTGGTGACCGAATCCTTGTCAGAAAACTCCAAATACGCAAACCTAGAACAGAAAATAAAGACTATCAAACTGATGATAATTGTTAAGTTAACTACACCAATAGGTCTTTTCTGACTTCTAAATTTCGGTAAGATTTATTTATTCACACACACTTTCAACATATTAACATGCCAGCCAGGACGTAAGACTACATCTCATCATAATGTCGCGTCCGCAGGGCAAAGGGTGTGACAACAATCCCAGTTGGGAAGCAAGCAATTTGTACTTAATAAAGCAATGCAATGTGATATTTGATGAAAATTAAAGAACTATGGCGTTTGCTGACAAGTCAAAAGTAACTGGAGCAGTGATTGAAAAGCGCTCCCATAACAAGACTGTTCTGTGTATATTGAGTTCAAAGATCGTGCAGCTAACTTATTCTTCTGATGCAAATGAACATACCCTTTTGGATGGCCGGTATATTTGTCGCAAAGTATCGTGACCCTGTTTATAGGGCCACATCCATGGAAGTGTGCTTCAAGTTCCTCTGCTGTGGCTCCATAATCAACCTGCATAATCAAGGGACAATCATATATTATCACTGCTTTCTGTGAACGAAAAAACTTTTCAAAACTTTCCCCTGTGTAATTTAACTTGCTTGAGCAAGTATCAAGATGAATTGTCCCATTCAAAAGAGCTTAATATGAAAAATTGAATACAGGTCATTTCGTAGACACGCAAAATCGTCGACATGAGGGTCAGGTACAAATTCGTTAACAAACTCGTGTAAATTCGTGAGCGACAAAGTTGACAAACTTAAAATCACTGTAACCAACTCGTTGACAATTCAATGCAAATTCGCTGACAGCAAATTTGGGCATATACCATTTCGTCGGCAAGTCGGTAAACTCCAGAGGGCGTGACAGGTAGTGCACAACAGGGATTGTGGAGAGCGATGCCGATGGGCAGGAAAAAGCAACGGTTTTATTTTGTCAAACTTGCAATTGATCACCTTATTGATATATATTTATAAAAATACACTGAATGGGTTTTGTGTTGTTTGTTTCGACTTCAAAAATATGAAATTGTTAAACATACAGTATTAAAGTAATGTTGTAAGGTGGCAGCACTGCTACGAGTATACTGTTGCGACATCTGGCGAACTTGCGTGAACTAAATAAAAACGTTGTCAACGAGTTGGTATAGCCACGTTTTTCTGTCAACGAGATTGTCGTCCGAGGAAATAATTTGTCAAGGAGTTTGTCCACCTCCTGTCGACGGGTTGGTTGTCAACGAATTGGTTGTCGACGATTTGGCGTGTCTACAAAGTGACTCGATACCTGAAAAATTCAATCAACACCTAAGTTAGGCATTGATTGAATTTTGTAAGTATGTTTGGCATCCTAACGTGTATCTAATAAATGTTTCCAATCCGCTCTTCAAAGACAATCCATATTTGACGAGTTTGTTCCCCAACCATTTCAACTGCGTTTATATTTATCCATTTCACTTGCGTATTAATTAAATCAAACAACCATAGATAATTTTTGTGAGAAAATCAACTAATTTTAGATTAAGAATGCCGTGTCACTCCCTAAACATTCATCAAAAGGGTATTTCATCTCCCAACATAAGTGAAAGACCAGCACATACTCTGAAATTTCAAACTCATCATACTTACATTTCCTACATATATCGAACGGGCGTCTGCTTCAATTTTCTCCTCAACTGATAAGTTTACTGGACTCGCTAAAATCAAATACAATTCAACTTTGAAATTTCCACCGACTGTTACAGAGCACTCAGTAGCAAGGCCTTCTCAATCCTTTACAAGAGTATTGATGTTATTTTGCCAATATTACAATCAAATAAATCTTGTGTCTGTCACATAAAACGTACTTAAACTTGTATTTGATGAGGTGTTGCTCATGTTCATTTGTTTTTCGACCTCACTCTGCATTTCTTTTAATTTTTCCGCTTCTTCCTCCATTTCTTTAACTCGGGCTTTAATAGCTTCCAGTTCCTGAAAAAGAATATTGGGCCTTATTACTAGAAGTTGCAAATAACAGAATATAATGAGTATTTTTTCAGTATAAGTTTTACAATGCAGCATTATCCCCCAGTAACAATGTAGCATTCTACCCAGTAACAATAGTAGGAAGTTTGAACTAAAAAAATTTAGACTATCAAATGTCAACATTACAAATTTATAAATGCTAGCAAAAAGCTGTTTCATTTTGAAAAGGATATTTATTTAATCATTGTACAGAAATAGTTTCGACCATAATATTGCCAATGGTAACTTGTGAAAGACCTGCAAATGGTTATCTTTTACTATACTGATTTTAAGCATGCATAATTGATTTTAAGCATGTATAATGCAATTAACTATGACACGACCCCTCTGATTAGAACTCAAAAATCACTTGTTAATGTAACTTTTAGTTGTGGTCACGTCCGTTTAATAACAGGCCAAGGAAAAATAAAGATTATCTATTACAAGCTTACTATGCATTTATTCTCATCAAGTATTCTTTCCACTAATTACTGTGTATCAACATTTCATTTTACTGCTTATCAACATTTCATTTACCTGAATTCAGAGTTTAACAATGTTTAATATAAGACAAAGCTGTGCATTCATCTATAGATTCATCACTATATAGGCAAACTTTAATATGTACAAAGCATCACCCATTTATCAAGTTTACTGACTGAATATACAATAACAAAGCCATTTCTACAAGTTCAACTACACCAAAACAAAACTGACGCCAAAAACAAAACCCCATTCCCCGATTTATCGCCCAGTGCCTAGAAGACATAAAAACACTCACAGGGTCTTCTGCTCCATCGCCATCACCTTCTCCGAGACCCATTGAGACATCTTCCCCTTCTACTGAATCGCCAGGGTCATGACCGTAAACAACACTGTCGTCACCGAAAGAAAAGTCCTGTTCAGTTTCGTCGCCATTTTCCGCCATAGTTGATTTTGAAAAAGCCGGTCACAAACTCCTGGAAAATATAAATAAATAAGAAGAATAAGACATAATCTAAAACAGAAATGGATAAATATTGACCATTAAAATATTTCTGGTGATATTTTGCGAGCTGATGACTCAAATTAAAGGCAGATAACTCACGATAAAATACAAGTATCACCCTCGCTAAAAGGACGCTTCTTTTCTCGGCGTCGATACTGTAGACCTCAGCGCCACCACAGACTGTGCTGCCACCTAGCGGACACTGCTCCCTGGTAACAATCCACTATTATATTCACTGGTTCCCGCGCCTGTGTCAAGCATAAGGTTGTCTCGAGGCCAGAACCAGCCTATTATATTGATGCATAATCAAAAACACCTAATACCTTTCTTATTTTATTGGAGATTTATATTGGCAAAAAAATTGTAAAAAATAATAAAAAAAATCTTTAAAAAAATGTGAAAGGGTAACTTACTTTTTTAATTATAAAATTGTCGTTGCTTAGTTTTTTTTTCTTCTTAAATGCAACGCTGAGGTAGCCTTGGCTAATATGGAAAATAAATGTTGTGCAAGTAGCAATTAAAAGGTAAACGATTTGATCCTGTCTTTTCAATGTTAACTTTTTGCTTTCATCCTCAGGAGCATTGTATTGTATTAAAAATGTAAAAAAAAATCAAAAAAAACTTTGAGTTAATTGTTACAGAGAAGTGTTTTATTTAATCAGCTACTGCTTTTAGGCCGCAATTATTAGACGCATCATGCTATTAAGATAACCCCAAACCTAAGAGCAGTACTGCTATATATAATATTTTTACCAATTAATATGCTATTGCCATTCTTACTTGGTGAAGCCCAATAAATCCAAACCAAATAAGTTATGTGACTTACATGTGTGTCTATAATTGGGGCAATGTAATGTATACAAATCATAATATCAAATTCATTGGCAAACAACTAACAATATATATAGTACTCAAAGTTGTTTATTTAATATTCACACAGCTTGCCCATATATATGTAAAGCTATGTAATTACATGTGGTTATCACAGTACGACTTCACATGCAATAAAATCATCCTACTGTAGCTTATGTTCTTTGTTTTATTGTCACCACCGACTGTAAATAAAGTTTTATCTTATCTTGTCTTATCTTATCTTATCACATTTCTTTCTATATATAAAAGAAAGTTGAATCATGAATGTAAGGGATGTATAGCAGCTGTATAGTTCAGACAAGTTGTTTTGACCGAGACTTTCCATTCTCAAGTTGGCAAATGTTTTTGCTGACACAGTTGGATAAATTGTTCAACTTCGCTCGCTGAAATTGATGGTTTGGATCTCTCCAGTGCTGTGAATATATCATCCTGCAAAACGCAATAACATTTCAATAGTAAGCAATATCATAATAAGTTGCCCAGCAGAAGGCTGACATTTAAATATCAAAGACCATGCGAAATGGTTAAAAGCTTCCCAAAACTAAAGCAAAGTTATTTCCTGAGATAATAATTTTTAACTACATATGGGTCTCCAAGGATCAGATAACCTCCAAGGATTTATTATCATAATTTTAAACTTTTTAGCACAATGAACATCAATTAATATTGATTTATAATTGCAAAAGTATCTCATTTTTACTATATATATGTCCAAAAATCTTAAAGAGCAAGATATAGCCAGGTTTTATCATATAGCTAAATGCATATTTGAACCATAATTCAAATACACGCTTATTTATTGCTCCCACATTACATTTATTGCCTTAATGGCGAGATGGTCTTTACAATAGGTAAATGAGTTAAAATTACGAAATGTAGTTGACTACCATGCATTGGAAGTCTGACATATGACGTGGTTTCAAAAATGCATCAAGATGCTCACATTTTTAAAACTGCTATTTGTTATTTTACTATACCTGGTTAGGTGTGGGGATCATATTTTCTAGCTGAGGGTCATCCAAATCATATGTGTTTCTATTTTCATCCTAAATTACAATAAAAATGTGAATAGCAAATAAGAGAATGATATAAACATAACATAACACTCCGAAAAATAATCATCCCAAAAAGCCAAACTTTGGCTTGTTAATTGCTTGTCCCCCAAGCCATACCAGTGTGATTAAATGTATACCTCTTTCAGGAATTTTCGTATTGGTTGCATGGCTGCATCTCTGACTACCACTGTGATATCTGCTGGTGTATACCTGAATAAAAAAAAAGCAATGAATATAACGCAAAAAACAATACAATTGGACCACCTTATGACCTCACTATTTGGAACTTTCAAACTAATAATTATCAGTTCCCTCCATGTGGGTTTGGTGTAAAAGATAGGAAAAATTCACTAGCTATAACTGGACCTTTGTCATAATTTATTAGTGTACTTGTTATTTATAAGTAGATCAGATTGAATTATACAATAAATATTATCTACATAAATTATCATGGTCAGTCGGTTGGTTGGTCAGTCGGTCGGTCAGTCGGTCGTGGTTGGTTCATTGGGCGGCTGGTTGGCTGAAGAACCCATTTTTAGACTGATCTAAAGCATTGGTAACTTGCTTCACAGCAGAACATTTAGTACCTTACCCATCTGTTCGTTGCACTACTTCTTCAATATGTTCAGGTGTAATTTCAAATGCAGGGTTAAAGCCCCTAATATCTTCTTCCAACATGGCTTTTCTTTCTTCTTCATCTGGCATTCCAATATAAACTTTGAAGTCAAAACTGAAAATAAATTCTTATTGAGAAGTACAATAAAATTTCAGCAAATTAATATAATATCATCGGATGTAATTTATTGTATTTATTGTTCCATTCCTGATTTATTATTATTAAAAGTGCATGGTCGTCTGGAAAAGTCTTTGGTCAGCTCCACTTAAGGTCTCAGGTTCGATTTCCAGCATGATCTGGGAACTCTGTGTGGCGAGCATCTTGCTTTTATCATCTATACCCAGATAGCATTCCAAATCGTTTCAATGTCGGCTCAATGTCGGAAATGTTGAAACGATGTTGTACCAATGGCGGCTGATATAGAAACAACGTACGTTGGCCTGATTTGGAATGCTATCTGGGAGGCAGAAAAAAGTACAATTTAGCTCATACACATGACAAATTTAATTCTTCAGTGTATATGCCATTTCTATATTGCCCATCATGGGGGATGACGTATATCAGTTATCTGATGGGTATTTGGGTGGAATAAGGCGTTACGTCCTGTATTTCTGCAACAGTTGGGCTAATTAGGACAGGCAGGGACCATGGCAAAGAGATGATGGATGAAACAGCCGTCAAACTTAGAAATCATATTTAGGGCTTTAAGTCCTGTATTTCTGCACCTGATGGCCTAATTAGGACAGGCAGGGACCATGGCAAAGAGATGATGGATGAAACAGCCGTCAAACTTAGAAATCATATTTAGGGCTTTAAGTCCTGTATTTCTGCACCTGATGGGCTAATTAGGACAGGCAGGGACCATGGCAAAGAGATGACGGATGAAACAGCCGTCAAACTTTGAAATCATATTACTTAGAAATCCCAGCAAGCTACCACTGAGCTAGCCCCCACCCCTCAGTTATCTTATTTGGCATTCCTGTATAAATAAAGGATTTTTGAACTTTTGAACATCTCAGCTGGGTGTTGTTTGTATTGATAATGTTAAACTGTGGTGAGTCCATTGAATTATGGTGGGGCAAGTACAAGACCATGCAGATGGATGGATGGATGTTGAAAGTGCAACCCGCTCAGGCAAGTTCTTGCCGCTACCAAGGGTTGATTGATGAGGCGAGAGAGGATAAGCCCACCCATGCTACACATTCACCCCATTGCTGGGATCTTTTACTTGCCTCAGCATAGACACTACAAAGGACCGCCAATTTAACGTCTCATCCGAACGACATCCAAGCTGGGATTTTGCTCATGAAGGGTGAACCCGGGTCCTTCAGAGGAGCAGGCGAGCGTCTTACCACTAGACCACCCAGACTCACAGAGTTGTTTCAACTTTTGTATTATGGAATCTGAGTCGTATTGTTCGATCATAACGTCTCCCTGCAGCTTGTCATATTTAAGCTGACTTCACAATGTCTATCTAATAATAGTATCTATCATTTACACACCTTTTAATAATATCATCATGCAGAAGCCAAGGCTTTTGTGAAGCTCCCACCAGAAGAGTCCTTGCCCTCTTTGGTTCACCTGTAAATTGATCAATTCAATTATACATATATTCATTAGATTTTGTGATTGTTCATTGTTGTTGGGTTACACACAGTAAATATACATCTTTATCCTAAATTTGGCAAGTTCTTGCTATCGAGGGTTGATTGATGAGGTGACAGAGAGAGAAGGAGTCCACCCATGTTACACATTTACCCCATGGGTGGGATCTTTTACTTGCTTCAGCATAGACACTGAGTACAAGGGACTGCCAATTTAACGTCTCATCCGAACGACACAGGCTGGGATGATGCTCATGAAAGGTGCCCAGGCCTGGGATTGAACCCGGGTCCTTCAGAGGAGCAGGCGAGCGTCTTACTAATAGACCACCCAGCCAATATTGGCATGCCACCTGGGAAGGTCATGTGTACTTATATAATAATGTCATGTGATAGTTCATACAGAATGAGAAGTGGCCTAATGTTCGTCACCCGATTTGGCATGCTCAGTATCGATTCATTTATGTTCATAGAAAGTTAGGAAAAAGGCTGAGGTATGTCGGTTAAATGTTACAGCAGTGTTGCCACAATGTTGGCCACAATGTTGGGTCAATGTTGGGTCAATTTTGGGTCAATGTTGGGTCAATGTTGGTTCAATGTTTGGTTCAATGTTTGGTTGATTTGGCATGCTCACTATCAATTTATTTTTGTCATATACAGTTAGAAGAAAAGCTGACATATGTCTGAAATAACATATTCCACATCAGTCTATAATGTCTGTTAAATGTTGGTCCTGTGCCAGCAAAATGTTGGCCCAATGTTGGCTCAATTTAGCATGCTAATATTCTCAGTATCAATTTACCTTTAAACAGAGAAAGGAAATCCTTTTTGAGATTAACACATCTTGGACTATCATCTTTGCTGATAAACTCCAGGTCATCAACAAATATAATCAAGAGGTCATTGTAGTCTATATGACCTGAGATGATGTCTTGGAGAGGTCTGGTGAATTAGATAGAAAACAATAAATTGTAATTAATGGTGAAATACTAAGAATTATATTATTCTTCTTTTTAAAAATTTAATAACATGTTCAGTTTACTTGTGGTTTAATAGAATTTTTTTTTTAAACAAATTACTGGGAATTGCTAAACTTCTAAATTTTCGACAACATTTTAAAACAATATATAACTAAAATAAAAAAATAACGTATTTCTAAGCCTGTTTTGTGCATACCTTTTTTTCTGGCCTTATTATTTTTTAATCAAGATAAACTTACTGCACATATATTATGATATATATATATATATAACGGATCCCTACCAAGTTTATTTATCTTCATATTAAGGACACCACTCACGTAATGTCATCAGGATCGATGAATCTTTGATGAAAGTCTATGGCAGTCACTCTGGTGTATTTATAAGGTTTTGGAGAATATGTATTGATTGCTTTTCCAACTTTGAATGTTTTTCCAACTCCAGGAACCTAGAATTGATGCATAATTAAAGTTACAGGGGGTTTTATAGCATGTACATAACATAATCATAGCATTATTATCTTAATTGATATCTTGATGATAGCTAATTATATCATAATAGCTAAATATCAACAGCTGATCAAATGAAATATCTGTCAAGTGAGTGTATTAATTACCTAATTAAGTTGAAAATTGAAAGTAAGGAATAATAAGCAATTGCAATAAATAGCAATTTTAATAGTATAGGAAACGAATATCTATATCAATTATATTTAATCAATCACTATGTATTATATATTGATTTTAAAATGTATTCAAAATGCAATTACCCCATATATCAAAACTGAAGCAATATGTCTCTGGTTTCCTGACTCTGAAGCATAACAGAACATGTCATTTTGACATCATTATAAACAAAATATAGTACATGCCATATACATGCACATGTGTACGATTGAATATCAAATGGAAACTCACCATTTGTCAAATCTTGACTATCCAACAATGACACTGCTCCTTTGATAGCATTAAACACCTTACCATTGGTATCCATGGTTACATTTATTTGTGTAATTGTAGTCATTTATCAGTTATACAGGACAGTAAATACACTGCACTTGTGGCTGTGAAGATAACAGTTCTTCCTGGCACACATGACTATGGCTGGAAAATCAATGAATGGTTGCAGCATGACTCTGAATCACAGTGGTCTCTGATGAAGATATAGACACTGGCGACATCTGGTGAAATGTGGCAGAGCAATGTTGTAAATTATTTAGTTGCCACTTTTTATTAAAACTATTAAACTGTCTTTTTCAACGTGATTTATAAAATGTATTCTAAGGCCATTGAATGAATATTCGTGCATTTTTATAATTTTTTTTTGGTATTTGGCTGATACAGCTGTTAAACATGTTAAGCAGTGTTAAGGATGATTTTGTGCTGAAAATTTTAAGCAAATATGCACCGGGTGAAAAACGTGTGCCAAAATTAAATTATTTTGCCTATTTGAGTGTGACAAAAGTATTAAGATTGTGTGCAAGAGTTGACAGTTCCACCAGCGTCATGAACGTCTTCTCAATTTTTGCCCGATTTTGAAAATTAAAATTGTAAAATGTTACTTGCGTGATTCTCTACCAGTCTAGACTAGTTGTGATAAGATATTTATAGTCAGAGGTGTGAGAGAAACCATAAAACATAAGCTATAAAGCTTAAATTAGCCGACTGATAAAATAACAATAACAAATGAAGATATCTATACAGATTATTAGCATATGACTGAACTATACAATAGCTTACAATGATCATAACAAATTTTGCTGACTTATAGCGCAAGATCTTAGATAATTCATCTACTTCTTTTAATTCAACAGGTAAAGAATTCAAAATCATAGCACCTTGATACATAATGGACCAGAAAACATATTGCATAGTGTGGTAAAGCTTGACTAGCTTAAGATTATTTCTCATCTCATATGGCGTAATCTGCCTGGTAAAGAATGAAATTTTTATAGGTCTTGCCATGTCTTCTTTCTAGCAGTTGGTTGTATGGGCTACTAGTCATAATCATTGCAAACTAATCGTATTGCTCATTTATTTAGTGTCTCAAGTTTCTCAAGTTTCTTGTTTTGTCCTATTGTGAAAGTATCATACACAAGTGTGCAATAGACAAAATTAGATGAGATAGATGATTCATATACTCTGAGTTTACTTGTGTAAACAATGAGTTTACATAGTCTTTGGAGTGCATTAATTTGCTTTGCTGCTTTTATATTATTGATAATTTTATGGCAGTCAAAATTCAGTTTGTTATCAATGTTGATACATAACAGCTTAACCACAGACACAGAATGTATTATATGATTGTTAATCTCTACTCAGACATATTGCTTGGAAATTAGATGCATTTGCTTTCATACAATTATTTTTGAGCCGTGCAATTGCTGAAGTGGAAGCTTCTTCTAGTTTGTCCTTTGTGCATAGGATAGGTGTTATTGTCAGCACTTGCTGCAAGAAATACTTAATATTCAAAAAGAAAATAATTTGTAATTTATGTAAATGTTAAATAAGAGAGGACCTAAGATAGAACCTTGGGGAACACCAGTTTTCAAATTTAACCATTCACTTTTAATGTTGCCTATACTTTTTCAACTTGTTTTCTATTTTTCAAATAGTCTAACATGAACAGGCTTTAAGTGATAAACCATATGCATGTAACTTCGCAATCAGTAGGCCATGAGGCAGGCTGTCAAAAACTTCAGATAAGTCAGTTAGTATGCAGCCAACATGGCAGTTGTTGTCAAGGGCCTTCCTCCAGTTTTCTACACATTTAACAAGTACATTGTTACAACTGTAAGTCTTCCTATATGCTGACAGATCTATGGATAATGGGAGGATACAAATTCAATGATCTGATCATCTGATGTTGGGGTGAAACACAGATGTGAATTAGCCGCAGCGATGCTTTTTCACGAGTTCTTCCTTTTTTGGTTACTTCGTATAATTTTAGACTATGATATCGGGATTAATATGCTAAGATGTATTCTAGCCACAGCGGTGCCTTTTGGGTGGATTTGGGTGCTTCCTTATTTGGGCAAGCACGACATCGTTCTGTGCAGTACACAGTGTATTCCAGTATGAAATGCAGAATTGCAATTGTGGATAAAAATATAGGAGGCATGCACGGGGACACATTTGATCCGAAGTTCCTGGAAAACCTATGTAACTGCCAGGCAGCCAGAGCTTATACTACACATTGTTACCACCGAGGAAGTTCAGTGATTACACATTACCTGATTACTAGCTGTTATACACAGTGTATGGTTAGTGCTTTAAGTGTGTGTGTGTGTGTGTGTGTGTGTGTGTGTGTGATTAGGGCTTTACGTCCTGTATTTCTGCACCAGTTGGGCTAATTAGGACAGGCAGAGACCATGGCAATGAGACGAAGGATGAAACAGCCATCCAACTTAGGTTCGACCGGGAATCGAACCCGGGACCCAGCGGTTGGAAGACCAGAGTGCTACCTCTGAGCTAGGCCTCCGCCCTTGGTTCTTTAGCTGACATTAATGTCTGGAAATGTTTATTGTTGTTTAGACTAGGAAAGTCAGGAATTATATCAGCTGCTTTGAAAAATAGCGTAGTTCTAGAAGTTATGTTTTTCATCTTCTATTTCATCGGAGTTACATTTATCAAATTTCAAATAAGCAAAATTTGTTTGTGCCTGTAAGCTGAGACATATCTGCCTACCATGGCTACATAATGACAGTTAAGCACATGAAATATGTCACTCTTTCAATATATACAAAGGCTTAAGACAGGAACTAGCCAACAATGGGTGGGTGTGGGTGGGTGCGGGTGGGTCTGATTAAGTATTGACAGACCTGTTAACCGGAATGGCCATTCCCGCCTGTGGTAAGTAAGGACCACTAGATAGGCATAAATGGAATCTGCATTGTGCAGTGCCTTGTGTTGCACACCGGGATTTGAGGTCTTCAGTGTTGCAACCCATGCCATGAGGAGACCCAGGACTTCAAGAGCAACAATGAGTGGGTGGCATAGGGTTTTATTCCATGCCTAGGTTAATTTTCTCACCTATACAAGTATTTTCCTGGGAATATACGAGGGACCGATATACTCCCCCTCGACCAGTATATTCCCTCGACTCTTCGAATCTCGGGAATAATACTGAATCTGGGGGGAGTATATCGGGAATATACTGCATCTACCCATGATACAACCTTTAATTACATCCCATATTACTGCACAGTGTGGGCAAAATAAAACTGGCCGAAACAGCCATCCAACTTAAGCCTCTCAGGTACTGAACCCAGGACCCAAAAGTTGGAAGCCTAGCACACCACCACAGCGCAAAGTATGCACAGAGCTAGGCAACTTTACTGTGCTAACAAAGTACATGGATACTGATTAATGATTTGCTTTTTCTAGTTGGCATGAGCTCTTTCTATTATATCAAGTTTGCAATAAAAGTTATAAAAAAGAAGAAGGAATTAAATATGTATGATACCGGTGTACATTAAACACAGAGTATAGTGCTTTCCAACAATTAATACGAAAAACCACACGTTTGAACAATGCAAAACTTGCACATGTTTAATGTAAGTAATCAATAAACAACTCCTTCTGTAAATTGGTAAAGAAGCATTTTGCCAGTTTAAGGCTTAGGTGATCAGCGTTTGTTCATATTATAAGTGAAAAGTTCCAATATAAAAACAGAAGTTGCAACAAATGCACCAACAGCCATCCATACAAAATGAACTCCAACATCAGATAATGCCACAAATTCCTGTTGGGTTGAACACGTATCCTCTGCTTTGAAGAATGCCTTTCGATACTGCGCAGTCCATCGATCAATTATTCCGGAAACAAGAAGGCGGCTGATTCTACACAAAAACAAACAAAAAAGTTGACATAAGAGGAAGTAAAACGTATGCCTCGCCTACTGTACCATATCCAATAATTCCAAGTTAAACTACAGAAGCTATGCATTTTGAAAAGTTTATAATTTACTACATTTTCGAAAATTTCTATTAGTAGTGAAGGTTTTGGTTCTTAACCATTGCCTATGAATGTTGCCATCAGCTATTCCTTAAACTGATTCCTATGAACAGATGTCTTATTTATGAACCAAACAATTTACATCATCAACATTTTTGGCAAAGGTCATTTTACCAAAATATATAACACTGCATGCAAGCCACAATCACAAAGATTTCTCCTGCATTAAATATTCAATTACATTTTAAGAAATCTTTGGTAGGATATGCTCTGACAGGCTAGCTCATGGTAAAGTAAATTTGGTGGTGGAGGTGGTGGATTAGGGCTTTACATCCTGTATTTCTGCACCTGGTTGGCTAATTAGGACAAGTAGGGACCATGGCAATGAGACAAAGGAGGAAACAGCCATCTAACATAGGCTCGACTACCACTGAGCTAGGCCCCCACCCAAAATAAATTTTGGTACCTGTGTCTTTAAAAAAGGATTGTTGAAAACATTGTAAGATCAATAGGGTTGGTGGGTGGGTAACTAATATGACTTAACTGATGCCAGATCATGTGTGTTCTGTCTAAAGTTCCCTGTGCATCCAGTAATCACCAGGGGCAAAGCTGCATGGGTAACTGCTGTTACCTGATCACAAAATGGCTGACCACATTTCACTCTACCCCTTTTCAGTCTAATTATGAGACAGCATTGCTTCTTATTTCATTACTTACTATTGAAACATCCCATTTATTCCAGCATCCCCAGAGCTTTTATGGTGAGATATAAAATATATAAGTAATAAAAGAAACCCACAATAATAAAAAAGGAAATCCATAAGAAATTATTTTAACTTTTGGCTGAGAGGCATATTGCCAGTGATTGGGTAACTGTAACAGTTATGAATGCAGTTTTGCCCAAGTGTTCGATACAAAAGGATAGAGACAACTTCAGCACAATACTTTAATGACAACTTAATTTTGACAAGTACTTACATCAGATTGAACTGTTCTTCATAGCGGAAACTCTTCTTCAGAGCGAATCCCTTTATGAAGTCTCGCCACCTTTCTCGAGATGGAATTACCATGCAGCTCTTTGAAGCTGTCTGCAATGCCTCATCATATCCAGTTATAAACGCTAGGTTTTCTGTTAAAATTTGATGTGCAACATCTTCATAATCAATGTTATCATAGGGAAGCAAATGTCTTTCAAGGCCAGTGATTTGGTTTGTCCTTATCCTAGCCAGCATAGGGTTCTTGGAGCTCTGCAAGAGAGACATCAGTTTAACTTTAGTGCCTAGATGAAATCCTCAAATTTGGCAATCATCCAGTTATAATAGCCATTAAAAAAGTAATGACGTAATGTCATTATCATATCTTTGTAAGGAATGATTGATGGGGTTTTAACATAAAATATCTAATGGTTCAAAATTCGTTTTGGTTAGTAAACTAAACAAGGAAACTGAAACTGTCAGTTTCATAGTTCATACATGGCGTTTTCTGACCTCAGCCAAGCTGGTCAGTCAGCTGCTGCTCTTTGTATGAACCACATGCTGTAAAAAAGGTCAGTAATTTACCAACTTACCATGTACAATTTCATTTATAAACTTAATGAACATTAATTATAATGTATCTATATGTATTAATATGAATATATGTATTAATAACAATGTAACCCATTTTCATCGTCACAGGCTTTGAACATGCACAAGAATGATTGAATAGGACAGTAGAGCCAGTCAAGACACACAACAGCATTTCCATAATTTATGAATCAACATCTTAGCTGTTACAACTAAGCCAATAAAATCGTTGTCTAACATTAATGAGACATTAAATTGTTTACTTACTAGAAAAACATCTTGATAAGCAGATCCTTTGTGAAACATTACTTTGTAATTTGGATTGTCTGAAAGTTTCTGAAAGGTGTCAATCTTCTTTTGCTTGACTACTGCAGATATAGCAACCAAGTTTGCACAGTATGATGAAACAATTACGAAGCTTCCAATCAACAATGAGACCATTATGATTTTGGACGGAAAATTTGAGTAAGCATATGCTGAAATACCTGAAAGTAAATATGCAATGACGGTTTTAAAGCATGCATTTAAATAACATTACATACAACCGCTTTACGTCCTGTATTTCTGCACCTGATGGGCTAATTAGGACAGGTATCCAACATAGGCTCGACCGGGAATTGAACCCAGGACCCAGTGGTTGGAAGTCCAGCGCGCTACCAAATGGCTAGGGTTTGTAGGATTAGGGCTTTACATCCTGTATTTCGGCACCTGATGGGCTAATTAGGACAGGCAGGGACCATGGCAATGAGACTAAGGATGAAACAGCCATCCAACATAGGCTCAACCGGAAATTGAACCCGGGACCCAGTGGTTGGAAGCCCAGCGCACTACCACTGAGCTAGGCCCCCACCCCTTATTACAAAACAGATAGCATATGCCTGTCCTGAAATCAGGTCAATGGCTCAATAATCATTTACAATTGACTTGATGGAAGTGCATTAGAAGACAACTACAACATCATGAATTTTGAATGTCCATTATTTCCCCTAGGTCAAGGTCACATTTAGGTATGCTTGATACAGATGCATCCATCAACGGTAATTTGGGCCTGTGCCTTAATGAACTATTCAAGCATGGCCTATGACTCTACAAACTACATAACAAACTTTTGAACACAAATACATTTCCACAGCACCGAGGTTTAAATCCACACATAACACAAACAAAATACATTTATCTAAAGAAAAATACATTTCTTCTGTCACGATTACAACAGAGTTTATAATTAGAGTGGTGATCCATACTTTGCCTGATTGCCAATTTCAAACATGATATCAAGTATCCAGAGGCATTTCCCGAACCAGTGATCCAGTTTATAATCAGATAAGTGATGAGTAAAGCAATAAAAGTTCCTAATATTGCCAACCAAAGAGATGGATGAAACGGTTTGAGAAATCCCCAGATCATGCTTTCCTTGACCTGCCCAATGGCAAAACTAGTGTCCATTGAATAAAAAGGCATGGCGAAGTTGACTTTTTTATTTCTGTTGTAAGTGGCAGAGACCAAAGCGATTCCAGCATCAGCTTTCTGAAAAAAAAAAAAGTCATTTGCCAGGAAGTTAAAAATTAACATTTTGGCTGGCAATAATGGTGACTCTTTTGTTTGCAGATGTCACGTGCAAAATCTGTGAATAATGATGTAAATATATATGCAACTATGATAAATTAACCTCTAACTGTGCTTTGTGTATCAGGAATTTGGGGGCAAAGACCAGGCATTACCAACTTGCTGAATCAGCAATAAGGTTACACATCGGTTGGCATATTTTCATAATTGGGGATGGGGTGGGGGGATACATTGAACCATTTAGCCACTTTTAGTCCAAATAAAACATAAAATTGATTACCCCTGCTTCTATCATATCAATTACTCCAGTGTCTTTTTGGTTATAGCCCTCTGCTTGCACAACATCATACCTGAAACATAGTGGAGAATTATGCCACACTGACTACTATGGACAGAATGAAATGTTTATCATTATTGTGGCATGTGCTATAATTAACTATGTCTAATTATCCTATATTCAAGCAAATTAGTCTCTAACCTAATGGAAAGTCATTTTTCATCGACTCTTTGACGAGATGACATGAAATACATGGAAGATAAATATAATAATTTTTTTATTGTCAGAACTTTTTGTTCATATTAGTTTTTCATGTTATCCCAGCAAATCGTACAAGTTAGTAATCCTAGATGCCTTTAACATGCAAGTGTGTGTCATTTCCATATAACATGTTTACGTGTTATAGAAAGCAGGAAAATGTCTTGCTGTCTTGATAATTATAACATGCTGACAGTATAAACATCATAACTATTTTTTCTAAATTTTTCTTAAAGTATAATTTAATAAAATGTTATAAATTTGACAAACTCACGTCAGATTCAACTGTTTACAAATTTCATTGAAAATGTCAAAAGCTAGTCCTTTGTAATGAATTGTTCCATTTACATTTTCCCTGTAGATGTAAAACAAAAGGTCCTGCAATGAAAATTATTATTTCTTTTATTGTCACATGAAAAATACGATTTATAATATTTAATAGTTAATGTGATACCAGAATTTCCTTGTTTACCTATTATTAGTTTAATAAACACCACTGCTGTTATTTAAAGACTAGGAAGAAACAATGACGGAAAAATTCAGTTGAGAAATGTTAAAGTGAATCCTTCCAAAGTGAACAAAATAATATCAGTAGTGCGGACCTCAACCCTTATCATCTCATCATTACATCTGCCTCTGCCAGCTGGTCATATAAGCTGACTTAGCTTCAGACCCAGTAGCATTGAGACAGTGAACATTGACTACTGAGACCACCCTGCTGTTATTTAAAGACTAGGAAGAAACAATGACGGAAAAATTCAGTTGAGAAATGTTAAAGTGAATCCTTCCAAAGTGAACAAAAAAATATCAGTAGTGCGGACCTCAACCCTTATCATCTCATCTTTACATCTGCCTCTGCCAGCTGGTCATATAAGCTGACTTAGCTTCAGACCCAGTAGCATTGAGACAGTGAACATTGACTACTGAGACCACCCTTGGCATAATTTGTACTCAGTGTTTATGCTGAGGCAAGTAAAAGGGGTAAATGTGTAACATAGTGTGGACTCCCCAAGACTTATCTCACCATTACACAGAGCCCCTGGCTGCTTGTCATATAAGCTGACTTAGCTGCAGACCCAGTAGCATTGAGAGACATTGACATATGAGTTGAGTTGGTGCGGCTAGTTTATTAAGCGATCCCTGATACATTTGTTATCAAAGCAGAGATATAATGCACAGTTCTTGCAATTGGGATTTTCAACTTGGGAAGTTGGAAAAAAAAGTATTTATCACCCTTATAATTCATATGCCACCTATGCAGTAGTTGGGATATTATAAGTAACCGCTTATACATGATGTGTCTGTATGATATGTTTTGAAATAATAATACATGAAATAACAATAGTTACAATATAAAAAGTACATATCAAGCTTACCGGCGGTACAGCAATTCTAAGATGATCCATAATAGCCATGAATGGTTCGAATTAGTCTTTACCATTCGTCCAGTGCAAATAAGAAGCTGTAGTTGCCGAAATTGATTATAGGCTTTTACCCCTCTGAGGGCAGATCACTTGGGCTATTTCGGGTATATTGGAATTAATTATTGATGTCATATCAGTAAATACACAATAGGTATGCAATGGGTGGCAGATACCACAGTAATTTGGTTGTTAAGGAGAAAAATAACAAATATTGCACAGATAATAATCCATTTTGTTAACGAAATCGATGAAAATCTACATAATGTACCTTCATCGATACGTAACTGGTTGTTAAAGAAAGTGTGCATCAATTATCATCTGCAATTTGTGATATTATTTATGAGTGTCATCAGTAATTAGTAGGGCTGTACACCAGTGCTCGATATACCGTTTGAACCGGTACAGTGATAACGATATGGGTATTGGGAATCGTTATTCATAATAACGATACAATAAAACGGTATGCCTTTTTGAGTAAAGAAGCACCTGCTACCCAGATGTTCTATTGTTTTTGGAGAAAAGTACCAGCCCAATTTAATTGCAATGACATTAAACAACAGTGTGAAATCATTCCACAGAGATTTGTTCATAATATTTCATTGATAATTGTCAGTACTGTAGGTTTTGTTTACTTCTCATATTGATTGAGCTTAACGATATGTATCATGATACGTATGATATCGGTTTTACTGTATCGTGATATTATTATATCGTTTTAAAGATAAAGGTGTACAGCCCTAGTTATTAGGCTATCAGTTGTTGTACATTGAGTTACATTCAGCATGCTGTCCGCCATGACCATGAGAATCTCATGTAAAAAATATATTACTTTCCAACGCGACAACTTTTTGCAATAATTCCAAACCAGTTCCGATATAAATAACACAGTGGGAATGAATACTCCAGCATAAAATGAATTCCAACGTCGGATAATTCCTGATGGGATGAACAGGATCTGCATTCAAGAAGATCTTATAATATTGCCAGGTCCGTTGATCGATTATACCTGAGCCAAGGAAGCAACATGACATAATTTGTACCATTACAGTAACTCTGGTTAAGTTGCAGCTAGCTGCACAGCAAGTAATTATTATGAAGGTAATAGACCTATTACTTTTTAGTGCCACTTACAACTCATTTACGTATACACATTTCTTGCATTTCACGTAGTCGTCCAAAAAAGGTAGAATTCTTGGCATGTGATAAGCAGCAGCACAAAATAATCACCTTAGTTACTAGGATACATTTACATATCATGGATACAGGTAAACAAGCCTAATAATGAGTCATATTGGCAGTACTTACATCTCTTTAAACTGCTCCTGGTATGGGCAAACTTCCTTCAGAGCAAATCCCTTTATGAGATCTCGCCACCTTTCTGTCAATGGAATTACCATGCAGCTCTTTGAAGCTGTCTGCAATGCCTCATCATATCCAGTTATTAATGCTCAGTCTTCCTCCTTTATAATTTGATGCGCAACATGTTCATAATTAATGTTATCGCACAGAAGTAAATGTGTCTCTCGACCTGTAATCTGGTTCTGTGTATTAATTTGCTAACATTGGGTTCTTTGATGTGTGCAAGAAGTAAATTAACTCAGATAAAACAATATCCATAGTTGGCAAACTTCTGCAAGGATATCTTGCATTTTTCACATGATAGATCCACTCGATCTTTACAAGTAAGACTGAGCAAAATCAGAATAGAATACCTAATCCCAGCTACTTCTAAGTTCCCTGACAGCACGAGCACTTGAATTTATTTGCCAATGTGCCTTTATATAGGGGCCTTTATGTAGGGGAAGGCAAGGCAAAATGAGCCCATGGGCAAAATGGGACATTAAAAATACTCTTATTTTTGGCCCTGCCACCAGGTGTAAATAGTATAAATAACTAATGGCATCACAAAGACTTCCATGACATTAATTTTGTAATATGGATAAAACCAATAAAAATAATATATTTTCTAAAGCATTCGATATCATAAACCATGAAATTCTGCTGTATAAATTAAGACACTATGGCCTACGTGACACATCTCTGAAACCCTTTAAAGGTTATCTGAGCAATATCTAAGCAATGTACAATATAACAACATAAATGCAGATTTTTCAAAATATTGAAACTGGAGTACCATTGGGTTCAATTTTAGGACCTCAACTCTGTAACCTACATTAATGATATTGCCAATTCTTGCACTTCATTTCATCCAGTAATAATATATGCTGATGACACAACACTTACAGCATCATTAAATATCTTTGGAAATAACAACAAAAGTGTAGAAATCAGCAATAATTGAGAACTTCAGCAACTCACAGATTGGCTCAACCCAAACAAATCATCACTTAATATCAATAAAACAAAGGCTATGCTTTTTCACATTGCAAAAAGAAAGCTAACACCCCAAAATATTTATATCCAGGGTACAAAGATAGATTTTGTAAATGACGTTAACTATCTTGGAAATAATAAATAAATTACATTAAGAAAAAAAATAACCAGAACAACAGGAATTATATTATTGTCAATATAAGCAAAAAACTGCAAAAAAGAGCTGTCCGTGTAATTACAAACAGCAAATACAATGCTCATACTGAACCTTTTAAATTCTGATAAATATTGAATGTCACCCATCTATGTCATCTGCATGAGCTGAAATTTTGTTACAAACTTGAACAAGAAACACTGCCCTTTTATTTTCTCAGTACTATGTTTGTGAAAAACCATCAAAATCATCAATATAAAACTTGAAACACAAATAACTACCAACTACCAATAGTTAAACACCAATTTGCCAAGAATTGCATCTGGCACAAATCCCTTTAAAATTCAACTCCTGTCTACATATTCTAAGAGAGAAAATAAATACACAGTTTCACAGGTTTCTCTAATTAAGTCAAAAATTACCTAATCTCTAAGTATTACAAAATTTGCATCATCAGAGACTGTTACATTTGCAATATCTAAAATTTAGGTGCACAGTTAATTGCATTTGACCCATTCAATATAAAAACAGGGAAAGGAAACAAAATGCACTACATTTGATTGAACCATTATAATTTAATATTATATACAAGGGGGCTCAATAATAGCGACTGAAAGTCTTGTTGAGCCTCCTCACTGTATGTTTTACATTTCATTATTTCTTTACGCGTGCGTGCGTGCGTGCGTGCGTGCGTGCGTGCGTGCGTGTGTGTGTGCGTGTGTGTGTGTGTGTGTGTGAATTTTTTCTCTGTGTCATATTTCTAACTCAAAAAGTTCAGTGCAACTTCAAGCTTCAGGCAGTCAACATGCCTATACTTTGTACTCATACTCACAGGGTTGCATATGTTCTTGTAAATGATTTGATTTGTACTTTATACATATATTAATTATCTGTTGATTTGTAATGTGATATTTATTGGTTTATCTATTTATTTGATGTCAATTATAACTTATATGAATATACTACTCTCAAGTTATCTGATCAGTATTACACATATCTTTGTGGTTATTAACAATAATGATGTGATTATTTAATGTTTGATTTTTTTAATGAATTTATATATGTGTTTAATTTATAATAATTGTATTTATTGTAGATTCACTGAACGTACGAGCATCGAGTGTAATAAACATATAAAACCCAAAAATAGTGCATCAGTATTCAAACCACATCTTCAACACTAGCTGTGGAGAATTGTGCCATCTTGCTGCATCATTGGAATTTATCACTATATTACTGGAGAGTCCATTCCACTACATGTGATTTACCATTGAAGAGATATTTTTCCAAAAATATTAGGAGCCATCGTAATACCATCAAGGACTGTGGAATGTACCAAGGAATGTATCAAGGACGGTATCAATGACTGTATCAAGGACTGTCAAAGACTGTGAAATACCAGTCATGACATGACATGATGCTGAGCTATGTATGTATGATATCATCCTTGTAAAATTCATGAGGTCAAAATTTGATCTCATAATGATCTCACAGCGATCTCATACTCTCACATCATATTGATGATATCTGATTGATATCCAATTTCTGCCGAAAGACGGCGCTTGTCTGGTGCGTAGCACCAATCTTTCTGATAACTGACGCAAAGCATCAAGGGATAACGTAAAACATGGATCGGTGAATAAGCGTCGCAACGCCGTTACAACGCTTGTTCAGTGCCATTTACTTCGTTAGAACGCTTGTTCAGTGCTTTTTACGAAAATAGTACCTTCTGCAGTGGGTGGAATTCAACGGTAAAGTTGTTCAATTTCATGACGTTAGCAGAGTTAAAGTCAAAAGAAATCTACTGAACCAGTTTCACAGCGAGTGGCTTCTTGAAAGAAAGAAATAAGGCGTAGTAATCGCACTATACTTTGTATGCAGACGACGCGTGGAAGCATTTTCCTCCCCGATTCTGGGGAGCGGCAAATCGGTTATGAGAAAGGCCGGTGCTTCGCACCGGATCATAGCGCCGCCTTACGGAAGAAAACGGATTGATATCACCATGAGATCGCCATTTGTTTTCACCAGGTGTCACTAAAATAGCCCTAGTGGTGACGGCTGGTGGATGTCTGCTGGAAATTGTGTACATGTGTGTTGGCTTTAGGTGCAAGACTGTAGCTATGGCATCATACAATTAAGCAAAAGGTAGGTGGATTTGGTCATGTAAACTTACGTTGCCATGTGGTAGGTACCCGCTGGTTGTAAGTCCCATCAGTCATGTTTGCATTTGTTCAGAATAAATGAGTTTTATGTCAAAAAAGAAATACAACATGATCTCACAGGTTGATATCAAATGTCGAGATCGCTGCGAGATCAATATATGATTACAGATTGATCTCACAGTGATCTCATAATTATCTTGTGTGATGAGATCAGCGATGAGATCGCTGTGAGATTGCTAGAAGATTGCTAGATCAGATTCCTGACTGGGCATGGAGATCTATGTTCATTAAGAAAACACATTCGATCACAGTGCCAAACAAAGGACTCTTATCATTTAAAGACTGAGTAAGAATATATATTTATGTATATGTATATTGCTTTATATTGATTTGTAATCTTTTTTAAGTCATTAAATTAAACTGTAAGTTTGTCTTTGGGTTGTTTTCACGTAGCACTAATTAGGGCACAACATCAGTTAGCCAATATTTATCGTCAGGTCCAGCATTGAGACAGCCACCAGTATATACGTTTTTTCTTATAGTGCCAAATACTTTTACAAGCTGGTTCGACTGTATGACGACCACTCAATATTATTTGGTAACACAATATTTTTAACCACTTGCATAGGTTGTGGGTTCCTCCTTAAAATGTATAGAAAGTCAATATAATGATGTAACAATTTATTTATAGGTTTTCGATATCACAGAATTCTACAATTCAAATTTGCAATGAAAATTACGTAAATTGATAACACAGAATATAAACATATTGCACTGTTAACAGTTTAACATTGAACAAATAAAAAATTACAAAACCTTGCATGTAATTGTTTGTTTTTAATAACAGTTCAAGTTGGCAAGTCCTAAACCATTCAATGCGGTTACACATTGAATGAGATATTGATCATTAGAATATGTTTAATTTTATGTGGAGTTGTACGTAATAAACTCATGGAGTGCCCAAGATGCACCTAATCATTGATTCGTGGAATTATTAAAAAATTGCAGACATTATTGGACTGCATACTTTTGAATATATATACAAAATATACTAGTACATATACCTGAGGTAGATAAAGAAATGATGAAGCACTGTACATAAAGTGAAGGAACCTTCATATAACACTAGTGGCTTTTCATTAATGATGTTTGTACAAGGACAGTATATTTCAGGTAAACAAAAATGTGCTCAACAATTCAATTACATATATAGAAGCTGATAAGCTTCACTGTTGAATCGGTGGGAATAAACAATAATAAAACACCTGAGAATTAAGATGGCACATATATGGCTGGGGTAAGAGAAGACTATCTCTCAAAACAGTACTTTAAAATCTAGTAAAAGTGTATGGTTTACCACCCAAAGGTTACAGTAAATACATCTCCCTCAGTCAACAGTTTGAAATCATAGGTATCGACGGGTTAAGTTATACATACATCCCCCTCCCCCTTGTAATATTAAATGAGATAATCATAACAAGCATAGGTCAGATATTACTTCTTGAAGTTGGCCTTGTTCATAGCAATAGACCTTCTGACCATTCGCTTAGCTTGCTCCAGGTTCATAGACCAGATATTACTTCTTGAAGTTGGCCTTGTTCATAGCAATAGACCTTTTGACCATTCGCTTAGCTTGCTCCAGGTTCAAATCTGTGTCTACGACTTGGTAGGATTCTGCGGGTTCAGGTGATTCTTCCATTGGGGCAGATGCATATGCCATAGGAGGTGCCATGGGAGACGCCATACATCCAGGAGGCGGAGCACCCCTCATGCAAAAGGTAGCCATCTCTGGCATGGCGTCACATACTACCATGTCGTCAAATTCTTCCTCTAATTCTTCCTCGCAATCTGATGAATTTTCTTCCGCGTCTCCCTTTTCTTCGCTAGAAACCTTTTTGCTCTTCTTTTTCATCATTCGTTTCATCATCCTTGGAGGAGCCATGCTGCACTTCAAACTCATATGTTCCATATTTACTGGTTCGCTGCAATTATATAAATGAATAGTGTAAGATGAAATTCTAAGGATTACATTAATAAATGTAGAACATGAAATAACTGGAACCCCTGTGACTCTTAGTTCGTAGAGCACATTCCAGCACAGCAAACATTTAAAAATATATAAACAAATCTATAAGTATGTACAATATTGATGATTACGCCACAGCTTCATCTACAAATCAATTAAAATAACATAATTGTATGTATTCATCATTTAGTCATTTTTTAAATGATACAGAGGCCATTGTGGCAAGGAGCCAGAGGTCGCTGCAGATTAATCAGAGAAATCCCTCATATAAATGTATAATGGGCTTTAGTCACTGGAAAAGGATGTACATTGCGTAAACAGAGTTAATGAAATCAAGAACACAGAACGATTGCCAATAATTACATGGCATCACAGTTGGCTACAAGGATGTCACTGAAGATGGCAGCCCTAGAAAGTCCTAGGTCTTGTCATGGCAAGGATGGTAACACAGTCGGTGAAAACCTCTCGCCCAAGCGGCCAGCACACCTAGCTCTCCCTATACCTAGGTGTTCCACTACCCAGCTCTACCTATACCCAGGTCTCCCAACACTTAGCACTCCTTATACTAGTGTTTCCTATACCTAGCTCTCCCTACACCTACATAGCTCTCCCCTTACACACACCACTCCCTATACCTAGCTCTCACAACACCTGGCTCTCTCTATACCTAGTGAGATGTATATGACCCATCTAGGTTATGACATCTTTAAACACCATACACAACCCATACCCCTGGAGATTGCAGCTGGCGACATGTCCCCCTTTGTGATGTGTTTCACTAACGTTATTCCTCAATAGCGTTTAAGCATAGCCTGAGCTGTTTAGTGGGCTACATGATCAATAATGGCTACAATCAAAATATACCTTGACTTTCCTGCTGCATCCCATTCTGTTTTCCAGTCTTTCATGGTGGCTCCTTTGGTCGACATCGTTTGCGCAAAATCAGATGCTGCTTCAAGCTGGACATTGTTTCTGAACAATGCTTTTGTTTTAGCTCCTATAAGAAATGAAGGGATAAAATATTATTTATTTATTTATTGTGGATATCCAACAGTGTACTGTGCTAGTTTGATTGTATCTTGGATAAACAGAAATGTATAGATCTTCTATACCTTTGGCAGCAAGCTTCTTGTGAACGTTGAGTGCCAGTAAGTCTTCATCCAGTTCCGCATCACATCCTCTCGTTTGCATTTCATTAACAACCTCTTCATGAACTTCTTCCATCAGTCTTTGAAGAGTTATCTCCTCTTGAGCGCCACCTATGATGACCTTCGCCAACAACTTAGCATTTCCCAGAGGGACATACTGACCGCCAGTGATGTGTGCTAGAGCCATGAAGAAATCTCGGCAGTCATTTATAGCTGGTTCACAGCCAACAGAATAAATTGTGATGTTCTTCTCAGCCATTTGGTTTATCGTTACCACAGGATCAATTCCAGCAGGACAACCTGAAGTGGTTGAAATACAATGAACAGTTAACAATGGTTATCATTAGCAGTCTGGAGTAAAGATTACAGATCACCCGATCCATCGCAGATGATGAATTTATCTTCATAGGTGGATGGAAAAACTGAGCCATAATTTTGGACATCTTTGCAGAATATTCACGAGTGGCATTATAATGCACAACTCATCTCCTCCCAGAATAGTGACATGAGACTGGAACTTGCAACTGTATACTACTACTGTATACTACTACTGTATACCACTACTGTATACTACTACTGTATACTACTGTACTACTACTACTGTATACTACTACTGTATGCTACTACTGTACTACTACTGTACTAGTACTACTGTATACTACTACTGTACTAGTACTACTGTATACTACTACTGTATACTACTACAATGTCATGTGACCCTTAGCTGGTCACATGACTACATAACACTGACACCATGCCACTAATGAGGATGCAGAGAAGACTTTGAAATTATGGATCGATTATTGCACCATCTCCCACCAAAAAGCTATGGACAACGACCTTATATAACCAAACTTTCCTCTAAATACAATCCAGTGGACTAAGAGTATTAATGAAGAAAAAGTGCAACGGTTCAGCAACTCCATGATACACATGATAATAATGTATTTACCATCAGGAAAACCATCATATCCTCCCATAAGGCCATGGGGAGGAGCATCAGAAATCAAGACGCAGATTTTCGTTGCTTCGGGTCTCCAATCAAGCTTGAGGACATCGTGCAGTGCATCCGCCACTGCCTCCGGGGTGTCTCCACCTAAGAAGCAAAAGCAGAATGTTATTCATGTTATTCATGTTAACAGACAATGACAGACATGCACAATCATAAACAGTCCCATGATCTGCACCTATATATGTCATGCTATATATTTGGTGCTGCTACATCTATCTATTGCTCTATCTCTCTATCCATCTATCTATCCATCTATCTATCTATAAGCGCTGGCGAGCAATTTTATTGAATCTAGCGCTATACAAATAACCTTTTTATTTTTATCTATATATCTATCTATCTATCTATCTCTATTTCTATATTTATTTCTATATTTATTTATTTATCTATTTCCTACCTCCATCTGCATGGGAGTCATCCAACCATTGCTTCATCTTTTTGACTGAATCCGTAAACCCGTGGGTTCTAGTTACGAAACTGTCATCTTGGGGAGGGTGGTCTCGGTACTCCACTAAAGCCAGTCGAATGTCCGACTTTTCTGCTGCTACGATTTCTTCGACGATTTGGCGAATACTCTGCGAGAGAAAAAACTGGATTTTTATTTGGTTATATTCATACATCGAATGGTAAAATCTTGGTGAATAAGTTCTAGTTTCTCTAAGGTAAAATAAACTTGTTAGGCAATCTGTTGGATACATTTTCAATTATCATGATATTCCTTAATTGGTTTTAATGTATGATAATTTTATTCAGTGGGATAAGTTATTATTATTACTAGGTGGTTATAATAACAAAATGTGGTGGGTTAAACTGTATACCAGGACACATCAGGACATGCATGAGTAATTAAATTGGCTATGCAAAGATATAGCTTTCAGGTACTATATATATATATATATATACATTGTATACAGGCAATTGGCCAGGTAATATATTTATCATAAAAACCTACGTAAGATGTGTGACATATATGCCAGGGCAGACTCAACAGATATGTCTCCATGCAAAAGCTTTGATTAAAGCGTAGAGCAGTGCAAATACACTTATGTTACAATATATACACTGTCATATATATATATATGTACTATAGCAGCTACGAAATGCCTAGGCTTGCATCAATGAACATAATTTTGCTTTTTCACCGGAATGTCAGATAGGGTTGGACTTAGGGTTAGGGTAAATGTAAGGGATACTGTAGTTATTCTCGACATAATTATTCAATACAAGTCGGACAGCCCTGGATCCAGGTTCTAGACTACAGTAATATACCTCAAGCATGACATGTCCAATATTTGCACATGCTATGATCATTGACTGCAGTATCATAATTATATTTACCTGCTGAGCTGCATCAATATATGATCCCATGCTCCCTGTCACATCCATAGCGAAGGCAAGATCCAAAACACTTGAATCATGATTTGCCAGCGGAGGCTTTTCTCCCACTTGGAGGTTGATGGAGCTGTTCTGCTGCTTATTTTCTGTTGCCATGGTAACCAAATATTGGTGAAATCCCAAATTCAGATCTGTTATGGTGTATTAGATCCACTACGGTTGATAAATCCCCAGTAGCTCTCAGTGAACTAAATTGCTTTGCTTGGAGCAGTATTTGTAATATGGCTGAACTGTTGACGCTGCATAAGTCTGCTATTGGTCGAAGTAGGTCACGTGATCAGAATCATGGCTATTTATAGATTGTTAGTCACGTGGCCACGTGGCTACTGACTCACTTAAAACTGGTCAAAGCTGCCACATGTAATGTTGTTGCAGTTTTTTTTTTGGGGGGGGGGGGGGGGGCAATTGCCCCCAAGTGTCCAGGAAAGCCAAAATTCGGGCAAAAAGTTGAAAAACTCGGGCATAAAGGGGTACTAATAAAAGCCTTAAAATTCGGGCAAGATGAACTTTGCCCCCCCCAAAAGAAAAGGTGCCTCCTACGCCTATGTCGGGCCGAATATCACGCCTGTTGGCATCATTAACATTATATATATTTTTCATTATTATTTAATCTATATATACAAAAATCAATTGTGTTATTAAATAATGTTGTCGTATTGAATTATACGTTTAATTGACTGCTTATTTATTTTTCCCTTTTGAATTAATTTAATAAACTGTGATGTTGGCTGCTGTTGCGTTATAATTTAATGAAACGTAGATAGATATGAAAGTAATAATGTATATAATTAATAATGTGATAATATGATTTCCTTACCAATTATTATATATATATATATTTTTTTACATATATAGGTCTTTAGCGATCTCTACTTGTATTTGAATTCATCCAATAATTCATTGAAAGAATGAAATAGACTCATTGATTCATTAAACAACAAGCTTTTACTCATTTAAGGATTATCTTTGACATATGTACAATTAAAAGCCATATAATGTATTGAAAAATACCAGCAAAATGTATCTGATATCGATAAAAAATAGTGACACATATTTGGCAATTGTCTGGTTTGGAATAATATCAAATACTCAACTTATGTAAAATTAAAGAGATACAAACTACACATTAAAAGATACAAGAGCAAAAAACTTATATTGAAAGTAAATGTATTTCTAAACACCAAGTGTGTGACACCTTATCCAATGTGCCAACATTTTTTTTCAAACCCTGGCTTAGATAAATTATTACCCAATGAGGTCTGGTTTTGGCAAATCCAGGGTATGGATACCTTGTTAAATTTTTTTTATGATAATGCATTTTGAAAATATTTATCTTTTATGTTTTACAATGCTTGACTTTATACCATAAATATGGTTTACACCACAGACAACTGGCGAATGGGTGTCACATATTGTGATTTTGTTCCCAAATATGTCTAAACTTATGACACCCTAATATCAAACCCAATGAATAGAAAGACGAAACTTTACCATCAAGTCAGAGCACCACCTTTTTTCCCCTGCTATTTGGTTAATGAAACTAATGAAAGTATTCCCCTGGGATATGCTAAATTTTGATTTCTCCTTTTCAAAAAGTTTCATGCATTCTGTTGCTACTAAATACTTTGTGCTGTAATATCAAATCAACTGGGTGGCATCCATATTGGTCAGCTCTGCTGAAGGTCTTGGTTTCATTTGCCAGCTGGAGGTGCCTGGTACTTAGTGTCTATGCTAAGGTAGTAAAAGACTCCACCCATGGAGTAAATGTGTAACATGATGTGGCCTCCAAGTCTTACAGTATCTCATCATTATGTCAGCCTCTGGTAGCTGGTCATGTAAGCTGACTAAGCTTCAGACCAAAATTGATATAGACTTGCAACCACAGTGTAGTTGCAGTGTGAGTCCACAAATCTTAGGTTGTACATACACGGCTTCATCATGCCCAAACATGAATTTGATTCCTTCAATTCCTTTATATTAATAATCATGACTCCAATGGCATTCAATATCATACCATTTCTTTTTCTGTAAATATCAAGTCAAAATGACTTTTGTTAAAATTAATGAAACGATATAATTGGCATAATTCATGCACTGAATTGTACAACCCATTTATCTGCTAGTGCCCCCCCCCCCCCCCACAGCCATGCAATGCCTCACAACATGACAACAAGTGATGTAAGACCTATATTTACAAATATCTGGAACATTGTGAACTTTCACTATTGTTTGTCTTTCATAGAGACAGCTATTTTACTAATTTTATATTATGTTTTTCAGCTTAAGTAATTTCAGTGATTATAAGACATTGCAAATTAAAATTTCATTGTTGTCCATAAATCACCTCCGCCCTGAGAGTGAAATAAGATTTCTGTCTTAATATATCCAATAATCATATATCAAATTTCAAAATATTGACATTTATGAAATAAAAAGCAGCCATGTAATATATTATGGTTGATATGCAAATTAGGACAAACTGAAACTGCAAGTTATATATCCAGTCATGACATATATCCAGTCATGACATCCTCTACTTGCATGTCATGACTGAATATATAAAACAACGTGAACCCTGATACTGACAAGTATTAATGCTCTCTTTAAAAAAAGACACCTGTACCAGACTTGTTTGAGATTTTTGTGATAGTAGATAGTACATGGTGCTGAATAAAGATTTTATCGGTGAATGAGATATAATTTGACTTTAAATTATCATATTAATGACATGTAAACATATTTTCAAAAAAAAAAAAAAAAAAGCAAAACCTTTTCATGGGTTGGATTCCTACCCATGGCAGTGCCTTCAGCCCCCCCCCCCCCCCCCCATATTATTCATAGCAGCCCTCTGACAATTACGCCACTGCTGCAGGCTCGATCGCCTGTAAGACCCATGTTGTGTAGCTTGTTTTATTCAGTAAAATACAATGGTTATCAATTCAATCATGCTAAAATGTTAATATATTTATGCATTTTGCATACATATGGTAACCAAAATGTTGACTAAAATCGACTGAAACTGGTCATAGAGCAACAGAGCTACAGAACTACCTTATATGGGCATGCACAGAAAGTGATGATGAAACCAATCTTCTAATATTGTAAACATGATTACAGAAGTACCTCTTAAGTAAGATATCTTAGTTTAAGGTGTTCTATAGATTTAGATCTGGTACAAAAAGGTCTAGATTGAAAAGAAATGTAGTACAGTGGGGAATAGTCTCATGAAGTCCATTCTTGGTGTAGTACTTACTACCTGGCTTTAGCGATGTGGTGTTCTTAATTTAATGAGTAACACTTAAAAAAATGGCGTGGTCTTAAAAGGTGATCAAGAAGGTATGCAACAGTAGTGTAAATTTATATTATAGGTGTCTCCAGCTTCAAGCTTCAAGTAGAAATATACATCCAATGAATTAAATTCACCAAGTGAACTGCAGGTCAAATGGAGTAGGAAACAGAAGGAATTAGCATTTTAACCACTAAGCTATACAAAAACACCATAAATTAATTACGTACTAACTGTGTGATGGTTTTGCTTTTAAATGACAAACCAATATATATGATATAATAAACATATGACATAAGTTGGATGACTTCATTTAGGAAATATAATATTCTACTGCGTGCATATAAATAGACACATGCACCTAAAATATACAAGGAATGGTAAAAAAAATATATATATAATAATATAAGAAGTTTCTTGTTCTTTTCAATTTAAACGCTGAATGCTAATTAGATATTAGTTCACCTTTCCGTAAAATATAAAACATAATTCAGAATTATTTAAAAGTGATTCCCCTATCAAACCTTTCAAAATCTAGGACAATCTGACCCAGGAACACACAGCATATATAGTGCTGCAGCTTACCATACTGCACAGTGACATGCACAGCCAGGAGTCATAGTGCCAAGGTGGTACTTTATTCAGAATGGATATCTTGGGATTAATATACATAAATGACTGGTTTTTACTGTTTTCTTGCCTTATGGGTGGACTCTATGTGTAAGTATTAACTAATTTTCATTGGGTGCAACAGCTGACAGTAATAGTACATGTTATGGCAGTAGTTATGCAGTAGTGTAAATTTACTTATTATGGTTAAATAATTTTTTTATTTAGCATGTTTTTGATATTTTGCTCCATACCATTAGTACCATCAATGTTATACAGCAAAATTTATAAAAACTGCAAGAATTCATTCTATTACTTGTTCTATTTACACAAAACTACATTGATATAATATCTTATCTGCCAGCAATAATCAGTGTGCACATTGTTCGTTGAACTAAGCTTGTCAGATGTCAAATTTTTTGATAGAATTGTGATAAACTGAAGAGGAGGCCATTTATATCATCATGTCATATTTGCCTCAGTGATCAGTGAAAAAAATATAGTAAGAAAAAATGATTTTCTTTACTTTACAGCAATTCTAAGCAGTGTCATCTTGATTTGTTTGTTCAATAAATCAATAAGGGATATTTTACATGCCAAAGTATCCATTTATTTCTTAGTTTCAATATGGGTCAAATTTTTAAAGTACTGGAAAGGTTTAAATCAAATTCCACAGACTTCCAACAAACCACCAGAGGGCAGCATGTGACGACTTTCTTGGCCAATAACAATAGAGTCTTTTCACTGAGCAGCCCTAGTTGAGTTTAGCAAGACATAAGTCTTTCCTCTCTTCTTATTAATCATTTTGATTTTCAGACATGGAAGATAATCACTGACTTATTAAAAAAATATATCTTTCTCAGAAAAATAACAAAAATCAACTGAATCATAAGGTGTCAAATAAACATTAAAATACACTAAAAATACTGCTGCTAGGATGCACTTTGCCTCAGCCAATCACAGCCAAGGGCGGGAACTTTTTCAGCCAATAGAATTGCAGTATTCTGTCATAGCCACCTGGTGGAAATATAGAGAAATCCACTATCCTTTATTAACATGATGTCCTCTAAAGTTTAGCTTCACAAACCATACATTTACCCACTTGATAGTAGGATAGTATGATTGAACAAAACATGGTTTGCATTCAATATATTAGCTTAAAACATTTAGATTTCGAAAATTCATCAATACATGCTGCTAATTTAGTCTGCATCATGATAAGTTAATTTGTGAACTCCCTTTCTGATAATTAAATTCAAATTTTCAGCTATTCAACATGGCGATCTGACTACTGGGAAAAACAGGGTGTCCCTGGGCCAAAACCCTTGCCATTCTACCTGAGCTTGATTTACTTCGTATTAGAGGTGAGTTTTCATCAGGGGTAAACTTGCTGAAGCAATATAATTGTCTTACGTACTTGCTATATTATACATTAGTTTATTGTATTACTCCTAATGTGATATGTGACGGGGGTGGGGGGGGGGGGGAGCTGTACTTGCACATAAATCAAGACTGAGATGCATGTAATCCAAGAATGTTCTGTATCACAGCCTTTTCCTAAAAAAATACATTTAAAGAGAGTACAAGTCATGTCTCATTGTCTGCTCTTGAAGAATAGAATAGAAGAATAAATTATATTGGCTTCTTTTGAAGAATAGAATAGAAGAATAGAGCAATAAATTATAATCTTCTATTCTTCTATTTCATCCTACTATTCTATGTGTCAATGCGACATGGTTTTTTCCCCCCTTTAATTCTTTAATGACAAAAAAAACACGGATATTCGCAAAGTACTGTATGAAATCTTAAATGAGAATTAAAATTAATCCACCTTCTTCATTATGCAATGTATACGACCTATTAGTACATGTAATTATTTTCATTGAAATGAATTGATCATTTAAGTGTATTGTACAAGTTGAACTAAAAATGTCAAAAAAAAACAAAAAAAAAAACTACTACCAGAATTCAAATTGAATGATCACAACTTCTTGATTATATTTTTTCATTTTCATACAAGCATAAAGCAGAAAAACTGACGATTCAACTTTCTAATGAAAACACCTGTCTGTTAAAGTTTTAATAGACATTTCTGTCCATTTTGTCTTTCTATTTTTGGTGCTACTATGGTGATAATGAAATTAAAATCCTTACAGGGACTAAAATATGACTCCCGCTTGGTTAAAGAGCATGGAAAAACCACTGGGTAAGTTCATACTATTCCATGACATGTTTGTCACTGGTATATGCATCTAGTATACAAATTGTTCATCTTAACTTCCACATAATGAGTTGTTAACCGCATGATACACAAATGATTTAGACAGTGTCTCATTTAGTCTATTGAGTAACGTGTGAGTAACGTAATATGTTACCTGATATTGTTACTTAACATGGTAAAAATAACACATTATTAAAGCGAAAAATTGCGGAGTTGTAACCAGATTTCAGTTGGTTTCTGATTTGTATAATATTACAATATATATGATTTGTTAATTTTGTAATACTGATCATTTATACGTACAAGTTTGTACACTTTTCAATTTTTAAAAAGTTTAAATTAAGAAAACGTTGAGTTCAGTTGATACAAAGGTCATTAATGATAGCATCTGCTTCACATGATGTGAACTTAAAAAGCTACTAACTACATGGCCAAATGTGCTACGTGCGTTTTCCATGCGTTTGGATAAACTCATGGAAAAACGCACGGTTTTCACCTCATTTTAATTAGGCAAAAACCATGCTTTTATCTCGCACGGAAAACGCACATGGCACATTTGGGTATCACTACAATGCTATCATTAACCTCTGTAGCCTCTACTCCAGCACATCAATTTTTGATATGCCAAACAAAAACCATTTTTTTTAAATAATTCAATTTTCATAGATTATCATTTCTTACAGGGCATTCGAGGGTAGGAAACCATATTTAATCACCACTGATGATGATGTCCTGAGAGAAGTTTTGGTCAAACAGTTTCCAAATTTTACCAATAGAAGAGTAAGTGTGAACTTCTTAATTTCTTTTGTAAATAAATTTTCCTACACCATTGAAGCCGAGTAAAACCTGTGTTAAGTAACCATGCAAGAGAAATTATCTTTTTCCCATTTATTTGAATTTTTAGAATTTTCTTTGCAGAAACAGGGAGCTCCAGAAAAATCAGGTTTTGCCAAATCCCTGGTGCTCCTTGAAGAGGATGATGGTTGGAAAAGGGTTAGAGATCTGATGTCTCCAACTTTTAGCTCAGGAAAACTGAAACAGGTAAATGCATTCAAGGTATAGTCATGTAAAACCATTTTACGGTTTTGTGTAAGTTGAAGAATGTTTAACCAGGGCAATATAAAATGGGCACTTTATGTGTGTCACATAATTTTCACAGTGTGGTAAAAATATATAGACACCATCACATTGCCTTCAGTATCATATTCAAAAAGGATTTGTCAGAAATGAAGAATTTATTTTGTTTACAAGAATATTGAAGCTTTACCCTTAAATGCCATTGCGAAACAAATTTTGACATGTTTAATAAAAGCTATTATATACTTAAAAAAAAAAAAATAAATAAAAAATAAAAACAGGTCATGAAAGGGATGGTAATATAAGTAAAGAATATGCATACAAATTTGTTGTAATAAAGTATTCTATCTTTTTTTCCCAGCTGACAGGTGCAATGAACGAGTGCTCTATAACTTTCGTTAGAGAGCACGAAAAAGTTCCAGGACAAGGACATGTTGTCAACTTGAAAGAGTAAGCAATTTATAGCCAACATTTGTATTTATATATACACTCGGCCACAATGAAATTCACCAAATTTTAAACTTGCAAGGTGTATAATTATGTTTAGGGGATGGCGAATTTCGTTGTTGTGGCGAATTTCACTGTCGCCGAGTGTATTTAGATACATGTTTATAAATTTTAATTTTGAACACTTGTTATACTGATGAACATTTTTGATTTTTGACTCATAAATAATAGTTTTTTTTACCAGTTTCTTTTAAAACATATCTCTAAGATGACTGATAATCATGGCATACAAGTCTCAGTGCTCTTTCAGAATTCTCTAATTACTAGATGAAACAGAATGAAAAAGTTACGATACAATAGCTTGTGAATCTCATCCAAATGCTTTCAGTTTTCATGATTTCATTGTCTACATTACTATATATGTATGGACAGTTGATGTTGCACTGCTCATTCTGAAACACAGGGGGATGGCTCGCTAGCGACCCAGATAGGGTCTTAGAGCTATCCTCCTGGTCTGTTGTGATCATGTTGTTTATTAATGGGATATTTATGTTTATATAGGTTATTTTTATATATGTCACATAACAGACGAATAAATTGTCTTGAGTCTTTCATTTTGTTGAAAGTGTGATATGCTACTAAGCTATTAAATGTCAATACTGCGAAGATATAACCTTTTGTGCAGGGATCAAACTTTATGTTCAAGTACTGTACATCTAAATGAGCTAATATCAATATTTTCTCTTTTCATATTAAAAGATCTTTCGGGGATGTAGGGATGAGTCTTATTGCAACTGTAGCATTTGGAATTGACATGAAGAACAAAGAAATTTATAGCAAATTTCAGGAGATGGGTCAAAGAATTCAAGGAAACCAACGCGGAATTAAATTGGCTCTTCAAATCCTGAACTGTAAGTTTGAACTGCATTATTCGTTTGTGATGATAAATGCTATCATTGAAATTTGAATGCCGATGAAAAGCCATGACTTTATTTTTAGGTTACATATTATATATTATATTTTTATATGAAATTATTCTTGAGGCAATCAAATTAAGAGAAGACGAATTATCTTTACAAATATACCATCTCACACTTTTTTTACACTTCAGTTATTGCGCCAAAATTAACAACATGGTTCACAAATGCCCTCAACATTGACATCATGGATTATGTACCTTTCCAGTACTTTGGAAAGGTAAGAAACTATGACAATTACAGTTCACATAAATAGAACCTTATCATAAAAAATCACTCGCATGTTCTGGAAATGTAGTAAGGTAATTTGGTTTCAAAGCCCATCCAAGCTACATATATATATCCTTTATCTGTGCAGGATTGACAGTCTTATTTGCTTTGATAACTCTGAAACTAGAATATGTACAAGGCCTAAATAAATAATGAAGGCTTATTTTATAGCATACCTGCATGCTCCTATATCAGAATATCATAGCATCAGGTCAGCATCAGGTCTTACGTGTAATTACATCAGCTTGTAAAATTCTCAAGGCCTTCCAGGAACTACGAAGGAGTGGCGAACTGTGGCAAACTTTTGCAATGTCTTACAAACTTATTGTCGAACTACCAGACCAGCAAGGTGGGAAAGGGGCTTAACTAAGTTTGGTCCAATCGGAATGTTGGTTTTTCACATTGTGTTGAACTGCACAAGTTCGATTAAAATGTCACAAAATAAATCTGGCAAATGCAATTGTTGCAGTAGTTGGCTGTCATACATTGTCAATTGACTAGTGATTAAAATTATATTTCCATAGATTGTGGACCAAATTCTGGAAACCCGGACAAAAGGAGACAAACCTTTGGATTTTATTCAACTCATGGCAAATGCTCACACCGATGGTTAGTGCATTACAGTGTATACACTTTATGACTAAGACCACCAAATTTGAACAATATATAGATAGTCCTGTCGTTGTATTTACTTCATTATTAAGACCCCCTTCGCACCCACCTGCTCTGATCTGTGAAAAGGCTCATTGACTCCTTTGGTTTTTGTATAGGATGGGCATCAGGCTGTTGTTGGCCTGATATGACCTGCTATCTGGGCTTGACATAAATGTTGAATGGTATTCTAACCATAGAATTGTCTGTTGACAAAATTACACTTTGGGATTAAAGCTTACCAAGTGTTTTCGCAACTGCTTGGAGTAAACTTTTATTTCTCAAGATCAAAGCATTCATTGCTCACCTGACAGGTTTTCATTATTTAAGTTTTGAATTTAATTTTTCAGATGACTCTAACAAGAAGGGGAGTGTTGGTGAGCTAAATTTCTGAATTAAGGGATACTGTAATGCTTTTAGATATGGCTGACCTTTGCCAACTGTCGTTCGTAGAATATCTGCAACCACTGACTATGTGAACCTGTCTCCAGATACCTGTTTGATGGCTTAGCCTTTTCTACATTATGATATTATCAAAATGCTTTCTGATAGTTTAAAAAAGGACAAACTATGGGCTCTCAGTAGCAATGGTATTTACTATAAAGATGTGGTTGAAATGTACTTGATTTTTAATTGTGATGGTACTCTGGATTCTTGGGAATACATTACAATTTAACATGAGGTATCATGGGAAATAATAGTGGTCTAACTTACAGTAAGTCTGAACTGACAATCCGCTTCCTTATGACTTTCAGGAATGACCAGAGAAGAGGTTGTTGCCAATGGAATTACATTTTTCCTGGCTGGGTTTGACACCATGTCATCTGTTTTGAGCAGTCTGTGTTATCAACTGGCAATTAACCCTGAAGCTCAAGAGAAAGCCTACGAGGAAATATCAGAAATTCTGGATAAGAAGGTAGTTTATGATTTCAAATGAGTTAGTTACAAATGTCCATATTTTTTACATGGCCAAATGTGCCACGTGCGTTTTCCATGAGAAGGATAAATGCATGGAAAATGCATGGTTTTAAGCTAATTATAATGAAGCAGAAACCATGCGTTTTCCATGCATTTATCCTTCTCATGGAAAACGCACGTGGCAAAATTGGCCATGTAGTGGTCTTCATGGCGAGGTTCTACTTTAACGAAGGTTTTAGCTGCACCAAGAGCACTGAAGCATTCAGCTGTGTAGCTTATGATCCAAGCATCATCCATTTTGTTTATTAATCATTTTGTAGAAACTCTCTCCTTAACAATTGATAAATATACTGCCTTATTTTTCAGGATCATATTGACTACGATGATCTGCATCAGTTGAAATATCTTGACTGGTGTTTACATGAAGCTCTACGTCTGATTCCTATTGCCTTGAAGTAAGACATTCATATCACGAGCACAGTGGAATCCTATATATAATTTTATGATGATTCAGATGCATATTTTAAACCTTTAATAGGGGTTTTCATTCATAATCTACCAAGCATCATTTGCTGTGCCTTAACATTAATTATTGTATAGCATTATGCCAGAGATTCACTTTCATTGTAAATTTCAAATATAAAGAATAATCAATAACCAAAGAATTATGGAAGTTCCAGTCTGTATTACAAGAATTTTGCATCATTGGGTCCATAAGTTAAACTTTTCTTCAAACCCAAGCTTAGCAAAAGTGCCTCTACATAACCAAATGTGCCACGTGCGTTTTCCATGAGAAAGATAAACGCATGGAAAATGCATGGTTTTTGCTTGATTAGAATGAGATGAAAACCATGCTTTTATCCAAAATCTTAGAAAACGCACGTAGCACATTAAATTTTGGCAATGTAGTATGTCAGTATTTCCTGTTTATGGTTTTAAAATGCCATTTTTTTTTCAGGCTGGAGAGAAGAGCCAAAGAGGACATCACAATCAAAGGGATTAACATTGAGAAAGACATGCTGATTAGTATTCCTGTATTACAAATACATTTTGATGAAGAAAGATGGGAGAATCCCCATGTTTTTAGGCCAGAGAGGTACATAACGTTGAAATAATCCATTTAAATGAACGAGCGATCATATACTATATCACCGACATCCCCATGCATGCAAGAAGCGCAAATACACTGTATATAGAACGTATGATTGTTTATGATATAAACAAAGAAATGAGGCATAATTTTAATTGTAAACATCACCAGTTCATCATTAATTACTGACCAATTCATCAGTCCCTACATCAGGGATTGGTTGCATAACAGATGGAAGTTATTTACTGACTTCTTTAATACCGATGTATCTTTATAGATTTAGTGAAGAAGAAAAGAAAAATCGCAGTCCTTTCAGCTGGTTGCCCTTTGGTTATGGTCCTCGCAATTGTGTCGCGATGAGGTTGGCAATTGTGGAAATTAAGATTGTCGCAGCTCACTTGCTTTATAACTTCCGTTTGGAGAGATGCAGCAAAACAAAGGTTAAGATGCAAATTTTATCTCATTGATATATAATTAAACCTTACTACATGGCCAAATGTGCCACGTGCGATTTTCCATGGGAAGGATAAACGCATGGAAAACGCATGGTTTTTAGCTAATTACAATAAGGCAAAAACCATGCGTTTTCCATGCGTTTATCATAATGCATGGAAAACACACGTGGCACAATTGGCCATGTATTATTACAAGCATGGTTCTGGTGTGGGTGTTTATTTTAACGTTTTCATTGTGTAATGGTTTTTGCAGGTTCCATTGGAAATCCACAAGTTTGGAATGGTTAAAGAAGGAATGGATGTAAAAATGGTCAAAAGAACAAAAAGTTAAAACATTATTGTAATCAAAAATATGTATTATCAACCTAAGAGTCTAAAATTGTCTCAGTTTATAAACTGTACAGGTTGCTTTTAATAAATCAATTTATAATTTTAGAGTTCTGAGTTACTGGAATGTTGTGTATTGAACATTGACAATGTCAGATGATCCAATGTGTGCAAATACATGGCCAAATGTGCCACATGCGTTTTTACATGAGAAGGATAAACACATGGAAAACGCATGGTTTTCGCTTAATCAAAATGAGGTGGAAACCATGCGTTTTCCATGCGTTTATTTAAATGCATGAAAACGCACATAGCACATTTGGCCATGTAAGTCAGACTGTGGCAGTAGTGTCGGATTTAGACTGACTACGGCCCGGGGCCAGACCTTGTCTATAAGCCCCTTGTGGTATTTCATTGTTGATATGTAAGCCTAAATAAAAAGTCCATAATGAAAAGGCAAGGTGTTCATATTTTAAACATTAATATCAAATACTCCAAAATCAAATAGTTCAAATAACTGCATATTTCTTACTATTCAGATAGCAACAGATTAATACAAAAATTGCAATTAAAGTTTTGTCTTCCTAGATGTTGGTCTATGAGCTATAATTTTGCCAGTGTTTGTTAGAAGGTCAATGGCCACTTTGCCAATTAGATTGCCCTTGAATGTCCCTGCATTTTTATTATGTTTTTGAAACAAATTTAAAGATGATACAAAATAGCTAGTTTTTGATAACTTTCTTTCCACCACTATAAATGCTAACCAATATTCAGCATGCCAAGAACAATAAACATCAGATTCAAGATTCAAATTCAACCTTTCTTGGGTGATTGATCAAGTTCCTTGGACAAAAGAAAACTCACCAGAATGAACCAAATTAAAGGCATGGTTACAGTCACATAGTCACTGTGTGTGGTCACTTCACAGCCCAGCGACCTAAGTATGTGCATGTTTTGCTCATTCACTCATCCAAAGTAAATTAATCAATTTCTCTTATAATCCATTTTCTGGCCTGTGGTATTAAAGGTCTAACAATGAAATTGTAGAATAATTAGATGTTCATGTGCTGAGTTACACAATACTTGTTCTGACAAGCAGGCAATTCAGAAAAAAGCTTAAATTAAAAACAAATATGAATCCATTTCTCTTGTATTTTTAAGAGAAGATTTCTTAAGTCTATACTAGACCTATCAGCTATATGCATACCCTATGTATGCCTGAATTTGTCTTAGATTGCCTATCACCATGATCACTGTTCCATCTGCAAATCTTTGGGCATCTTCACCATTGTCTCACAATATATTTCTGATACTTTCATATTCAAATTTAGACCTTTCGTTTTCCATGAAGTGTCTAAGGACCCAAAAACTGCACTGTTTACCAGAAATCACTCTAGAACAGTAACCCAAAAGTACTACAAGACAGTGAAGACACCGAAGACCATGTCATTCTTTTATGAAGAAGTAGTATTTGTGGCTTCTGTGTCACGTTATTTATCATTTGTACATGGCCAAATGTGCCACGTGCATTTTCCATGCGTTTGGATAAACACATGGAAAACGCATGGTTTTTGCCTCATTATAATTAGCTAAAAACCATGCGTTTTCCATGCGTTCATCCTTCTTATGGAAAACACACGTGGCACATTTGGCCATGTAGTTATGTCATGATGTTACACATATCTTACTTTGGTAAACTTTTCCCCTATATGTGAGAATAAATGGGAACTTTATACATCTATCATTTTTGGCCACATACCTAATAATATGGAGGGGGGTGGGTTGAAATGTATGAATAAAATGCACATACATTTAGATATTGTCAATTATTATGTATTGAATCAGGATGTCAAACTGGCCTTCAGCATGAAAATTACATTCCAAGATGCCTGTCAAAATATTTTAAAAAAATTTATGAGAAAGGGCTCCTTTGTATTTTTGGACCCGGGGCCACGGCCCTACTGGCCTTGCTGTAAAACCTGCACTGACCATTGACCAACCTGGTATGTGTTGTCATTTAGTTGTATAGTTCATGTCCCATTGGGGATATTGAATTGATGTAATAGTAAATAGAAGGACGAAAAAAAGAGTATTTCTGATTCTGATTTTAACTAATTATCACACAGGCCACAGCTTAGACAGAAATGTTTTCTATGGTGGGATTCAATCGGTAACTAAATATCATTATGTTTAGGATTTGGTACATTGGGCCTGATTGGGCCTTCCGTAATTTTCTTGCCGTGTGTTCCTATGGCTTAATTGCGTAGGCAGATTTTTTTATATAAAATATTCTTTCACTGCATGGGTTCCAACCTTACTCAAGTTCCTTTTTTAACTGGATAAAATAATAAAATAAACACATTTGTATAGCGCCTGTTTCACAAATGTTTCCTGGCTTGATATATTGCTAACCTGTCATAGAAACTGGAGAACAGTTTTCATTGTCGCTTTTAATTAGTTCAGGGACAAATTTGTATTGATGCATTTCAGTGGAAAAGCAAATTGTGGTTTCTTGTCACCTTCTGTCATGTATACACTGTCAACCATTGGTTTGATTTAATGTATAGTCCTTTAATGTTAAACCTATTCGGTTTTCATATCATGATCTGTTTATAATTATATTCGCGTGACGACACGTCTGGCAACTGATAGGCCAAATCCATGGGGAAGGAAGAACCCTATGAGCTCAAGCATTACGACATTTACCACAGGAAACCACTGGAACTGCAGTCCACATGACACCAGATAAAAGATGGTGAGACAATCAACAGGCCTATACAATGGGGTATGGACTGAAATATGGCTCATAATCAACCCGAATGACTGCCATGAAAAAGACCACTGAAATTAAAATAAAAAATTAAATAGAAAATAGTACTTAAAACTAATATTATTTATTTAGTAATTCCTAAGGAGTACAACTGTACAATCTAGCCTTCAAGAATACACTATTGATGTAACATCATTGCCAATTGCAATGGTTGTATTTCTACCATTGGATTAAATGCTATCATTTCTGAGTAACAAAATATTGAAAATGGCAATTTCTGTGATAAATATTCACTTGAAACAATGGCAATTTTCTTTGATAAATATTCACTTTAAACAAATGTAAAACATTGATGACAATATTTATTTATCATGATGTAACACAGTGTTGTTTATTGACATTACTGCCACATGTAATGTTGTTGCATGGGAGTATTTGCAACTTCTTTAATCTATACAAAAATTGCGTTATAGTTAGATAATCGTATTATTGCACTATTGCATTATACGTTTAATTGACCACTTATTTATTTTTATTTATTTTTCCCTTTTGAATTTAATAAACTGTGATGTTGGCTGCGGTTGCGTTATAATTTAATGAAACGTAGATAGATATAAAAGTAATAATGTATATAATTAATAATGTGATAATATGATTTCACCTTTTCCCTTACAAATTATTATATATATATTTTTTTTTTTACATGATAGGTCTTTTGCGACCTCTACTTGTAGTTGAATTCATCCAATAATTCATTGAAAGAATGAAATAGACTCATTGATTCATTAAACAAAAAGCTTTTACTCATTTAAAGATTATATTTGACATATGTACAATTAAAAGCCATATAATGTATTGAAAAATACCAGCAAAATGTATCTGATATCGATAAAAAATAGTGACACATATTTGGCAATTGTCTGGTTTGGAATAATATCAAATACTCAACTTATGTAAAATTAAAAGAGATACAAACTACACATTAAAAGATACAAGAGCAAAACAACTTATATTGAAAGTAAATGTATTTCTAAACACCAAGTGTGTGACACCTTATCCAATATGGCCATCATTTTTTTTCAAACCCTGGCTCAGATAAATTATTACCCAATGAGGTCTGGTTTTGGCAAATCCAGGGTATGGATACCTTGTTAAATTTTTTTTTTTATGATAATGCATTTTGAAAATTTTTATCTTTTATGTTTTACAATGCTTGACTTTATGCCATGAAATATGGTTTACACCACAGACAACTGGCGAATGGGTGTCACATATTGTGATTTGTTCCCCAATATGTCTGAACTTAGGACACCCTAATATCAAACACAATAGATAGAAAGACAAAACTTTACCATCAAGTCAGAGCACCACCTTTTCCCCCCCTGCTATTTGGTTAATGAAACTTATGAAAGTATTCCCCTGGGATATGCTAAATTTTGATTTCTCCTTTTCAAAAAGTTGCATGCATTCTGTTGCTACTAAATACTTTGTGCTGTAATATCAAATCAACTGGGTGGCATCCATACTGCTCAGCTCTGCTGAAGGTCTTGGTTTCGTTTGCCAGCTGGAGGTGCCTGGTACTTAGTGTCTATGCTAAGGTAGTAAAAGACTCCACCCATGGAGTAAATGTGTATCATGATATGTGGCCTCCAAATCTTACAGTATCTCATCATTATGTCAGCCTCTGGTAGCTGGTCATGTAAGCTGACTAAGCAGTGTGAGTCCACAAATCTTAGGTTGTACATACATGGCTTCATCATGCCCAAACATGAATTCGATTACTTCAATTCCTTTATATTAATAATCATGACTCCAATGGCGTTCAATATCTGATGACAGTTTACTTAAGAAATGTTTAAATTTTCAGAAGGAAATTCATGTGAATGCAGTAAATGGAAATAACTGGTTCAGTAAAGTGTGTCATGTATTAAATAACTGCAACATTGAATATGATATTAGTAACCTCAGAAACTTTGACATTGATAAAATATCTATAACACAGTGAAACTAAGACTCTATGAAGCCGAACATGAGCGACTTATAAATGCAATAAATGACAGTTCACAACAACCAAAACTTAGGACATATAAACTATTTAAAACTGATTGTAGAATAGAACCTTATCTTGAATTGCAACAAATTCGCAAAGTGTTAACTAAAATAGCTAGATTTAGGACAAGTTCACATAGCCTGAAGATTGAAACAGGTCGACACCATAAACCAATAATTCCCGCTCCAAATAGAATATGTGAAAAGTGTACGTTAAACTTTGTAGAAGACGAAATTCACTGTTTGATTGTCTGTCCTGGTAATGAGCAACACCGTGTTAACCTTTTTTTGAATGCAACAAAATTTATCAACAACTTCTTGTCTCTAGATGATATAACTAAGTTTACAGCAATAATGACAAACAAGGAACCTGATTTATTAAATAGTTTAGGAAAGTTTCGCCTTCAAGCCGATGTGTAGAGAAAACCATCTCCTGTATCCACACAGTTATTAATTTAGTTTATTAGTTTATTAGTTATGATGTGCTTGTCATGTTTTGGACTTTAAGAGTGAAATGTTTTTATTAGCGGCTTGTATTTTTTCTATTGTGTATGTGGATTTTAAACACGTATTAATAGTTAACTTGGTGGCTGGAACCTTGATTATTGAAATTTTATTGCTTTCTGTATTTACATTATTGTCTCTTTCATGTTATCTTTTAACTGAATGACATATGTATCACTTATGATATTTTACATGTCAATAAAATCTATATATATATATATAATATCATACCATTTCTTTTTCTTTAAATTATCCAGTCGAAATGAATTTTGTTAAAATTAATGAAACTATATAATTGGCATAATTCATGCACTGAATTGTACAACCCATTCATCTGCTAGTGGCCCCCTCACAGCGATGCAATGCCTCACAACATGACAAGTGATGTAAGACCTATATTTACAAATATCTGGAACATTGTGAACTTTCACTATTGTTTGTCTTTCATAGAGACAGCTATTTTACTAATTTTATATTATATTTTTCAGCTTAAGTAATTTGAGTGATTATAAGACATTGCAAATTAAAATTTCATTGTTGTCCATAAATCACCTCCGCCCTGAGAGTGAAATAAGATTTCTGTCATAATATTCCAATGATGATATATCAAATTTCAAAATATTCAAAATATTGACATTTATGAAATCAAAAGCAGCCATGTATATATATGGTTGATATGCTAATTAGGACAAACTGAAACTGCAAGTTATATATCCAGTCATGACATATATCCAGTCATGACATCCTCTACTTGCATGTCATGACTGAATATATAAAACAACGTGAACCCTGATATTGACAAGTAATTAAAGCTCTCTTTAAAAAAAGACACCTGTACCAGACTTGTTTGAGATTTTTGTGATAGTAGATAGTAGATGGTGCTGAATAAAGATTTTTTTATCGGTGAATGAGAAATAATTTGACTTTAAATTATCATATTAATGACATGTAAACATATACTTAAAAAAATGGCGTGGTCTTAAAAGGTGATCAAGAAGGTATGCAACAGTAGTGTAAATTTATATTATAGGTGTCTCCAGCTTCAAGCTTCAAGTAGAAATGTACATCCAATGAATTAAATTCACCAAGTGAACTGCAGGTCAAATGGAGTAGGAAACAGAAGGAATTAGCATTTTAACCACTAAGCTATACAAAAACACCATAAATTAATTACGTACTAACTGTGTGATGGTTTTGCTTTTAAATGACAAACCAATATATATGATATAATAAACATATGACATAAGTTGGATGACTTCATTTAGGAAATATAATATTCTACTGCGTGCATATAAATAGACACATGCACCTAAAATATTCAAGGAATGGTAAAAAAATATATATATAATAATATAAGAAGTTTCTTGTTCTTTTCAATTTAAACGCTGAATGCTAATTAGATATTAGTTCACCTTTCCGTAAAATATAAAACATAATTCAGAATTATTTAAAAGTGACTCCCCTATCAAACCTTTCAAAAGCTAGGCCAATCTGACCCAGGAACACACAGCATATATAGTGCTGCAGCTTACCAAACTGCACAGTGACATGCACAGCCAGGAGTCATAGTGCCAAGGTGGTACTTTATTCAGAATGGATATCTTGGGATTAATATACATAAATGACTGGTTTTTACTGTTTTCTTGCCTTATGGGTGGACTCTATGTGTAAGTATTGACTAATTTTTCATTGGGTGTGCAGTAGTGTAAATTTACTTATTATGGTTAAATAATTTTTTTATTTAGCATGTTTTTGATATTTTGCTCCATACCATTAGTACCATCAATGTTATACCGCAAAATTTATAAAAACTGCAAGAATTCATTCTATTACTTGTTCTATTTACACAAAACTACATTGATATAATATTTTATCTGCCAGCAATAATCAGTGTGCACATTGTTCGTTGAACTAAGCATGTCAGATGTCAAATTTTTTGATAGAATTGTGATAAACTGAAGAGGAGGCCATTTTTATCATCATGTCATATTTGCTTCAGTGATCAGTGAAAAAAAAATATAGTAAGAAAAAATGATTTTCTTTACTTTACAGCAATTCTAAGCAGTGCCATCTTGATTTTTTTATTCTGTTAATCAATAAGGGATATTTAACATGCCAAAGTATCCATTTATTTCTTAGTTTCAATATGGGTCAATTTTTAAAGTTCTGGGCAGCTTTAAATCTAATTCCACAGACTTGGCAACAAACCACCAGAGGGCAGCATGTGACGACTTTCTTGGCCAATAACGATAGAGTCTTTTCACTGAGCAGCCCTGAGTTTAGCAAGACATAAGTCTTTCCTCTCCTCTTATTAATCATTTTGATTTTCAGACATAGAAGATAATCACTGACTTAAAAAAATATATCTTTCTCAGAAAAATAACAAAAATCAACTGAATCATAAGGTGTCAAATATACATTAAAATACACTAAAAATACTGCTGCTAGGATGCACTTTGCCTCAGCCAATCACAGCCAAGCGCGGGAACTTTTTCAGCCAATAGAATTGCAGTATTCTGTCATAGCCACCTAGTGGAAATATAGAGAAATCCACTATCCTTTATTAACATGACGTCCTCTAAAGTTTAGCTTCACTTGAAAGGTCACAGGCAATCACTTTCAAAGTAAGTTATAATATAGATAATGCTTAAAAATACACATGTGCGCAATTTGGGATTTTAATCTCAAATAAACACGTTATTATAAACAATTTAATAACGCTGCCCGCCTCGCCAACCTGCTTCATGGCAAAAGTAGGTCACGTGATTATGTGTGACGTCATCGGTGTGATGGATCTGCCAGCTGTCTGTGTTGACAATAGTCAGTTCCACTTGTTTGACTGCAAATCCTGCTCAGAGAAGCTCAATTTCTTAGAAGACATAAACTGGAGGTAAGTAACCTACATAGATGATAATGCTCATGTATCAATGACAGTTGGGCCAGTTATTTGATGGCTTTTGATGTTTAGCGCTACCGGCCGAGCAGGCCTACTATCATAATTTAAGCATTGACATTGCTATTATAAATGCCTATGACCAGTTGCTTTTGGCCTTTGTATTTGCTCCAATTAATTAACAGTACTAAATGTACAATTGCTCAATTACAATTGGGTTATTGGAAGGCTACTTGAATGTCCATTGTAGAAGCCCGAGGTGTGAATTGCACTTAAAACTTGAGTCTTACTTGACACTTGTTGAGCAGTGTGGACAGTTTGACACCAAGTGCCAAGAATTGCAATTAAAAAAGATTGATTTTAAAATGGAGAAAATAAAGAGGCTTTAAGTTGGTAGCACTGGTTTATCAAAATGTTTGTTACAATTTGTATATTATACACCATGACCTGTGACTTATTCTGCATGTGTGTGAATAAACATGTTTAAAAAATGATAATGTGGAACAAATTTTGAAGAACTTTGCAATTTAATTAGCTGCAATAGGACACTTGTCACTATCAAATAATTTTTTGTCAATTTTCTTAAAAGTGACATATATTTTTAAGAAAATTGACAAAAAACTGCAGAAATTGACAAAACATGCAGAATAAGTCACAGGTCATGGTGTATAATATACAAATTAAAATACTGCAATAATTGGTAATTAAAATAATTTGTAAAAATTACAAGAGTTTAAATACATAACAGAACAAAAGAAAGTGAGTAAAGCAAAAAATGAACCTTAATTCCCCTTTGAGTTAAATATAGGTACACAAAATTTGTCATGTTTGGTGGAACATGGAGTCACTAGAGAAGGAGGAGAAAGCAAGGGTTTTATTGCATTCTATGTAAGTCGCGATGGTCTTTTAATGATGGGCATTTAATCTGGTGACTGTCTTTAAGACCCAAGCTGATAAACATTCCTGGGGTTTAAACCAAAATAACTGTGTAATGATTGGCCAAATAAAGTGGGAGGTTTCCAAAATTTTTATAAATGTGCTCTCATGTTTTTAACTAGATTGTATTCACAACATTGTTGTCCCAACTCATTCTGCAAAAATGATTCAATAATACAACATATTGTATTATAAATAAAGAAGGAAGCTTTTTAAGGTATTGTTCGAACATTTTATGTATTTTCTATGATATGTCACATTATATTAATATAATATATGTCTTGTCTGACATCCAAATGAAAATCAATAAAATTATAAATAAAAAAATCATGAATTTATAAAAGCAAAGTTCAGCCTGATAGAAATGCGTTTTATTTGACAGACAATGAATTTCTAAATTAACATAACTCAGGCTGACATCGACCGACACAAATAAAATAAATATTGGCATGTAGCCAAAAAGTTGCTCTTTCCAAGCAGCAGTTAGGATATGACAAATAGAGCCAAGTAAAATACACCTAACGTTGTCATATTGCAGTTGTAATTTGCTTAAAATGCCTTAATTAGCTTAATTCTGGGCAGATTTTCACAGGAAAACTAGTATTCCCTACTATGCACACACAATGACTAAAATATTTTTGGGAAATCCTTACATTAAAAGTGAGGCTCTCAATGTCTGCTAGGACCCAAGATTTAAAAACCCCTCTGAAAGGGGTTTGGATTGGCTGCTGCAGCAGTCAGACAAACATAGGACATCAAAGAGGACCTGCATGAAATTAAATGGTCATTAATTCTACGGCTCTCTGGGCCTAATTAGCCTTGGAACTATTTTAAATGGCCATTAAAAATATGGATGCATGTGTGTGATAACAGAGCTTTCCCCTCCTTCTCTAGTGACTCCATTGGTGGAATAATTTTAAGTTTATATTATAGCATAAGTAAATAATAAATTTTTATTTATTTTTTAACAATGAACACATTTTTAGCAATATTAATTGTGAATTTTAATGCTTTTCTAAGTTCCAGATTTACTCATTCCCAATTCTAAATTATTTTTTCCAGCTGATTATGAAGCTCCACCTGAGGATACTTCGTTGTTCTCTGTAGATTGTCCTGATAAAGAAACCAAATATCCATCAAACAAAATGTCTGTTAGCCAAATGTCTCGTCAACAAACCCTCAGTGGTTTTTTCATTTTAACTTTTGGAAAATGTTATAGTGGTTACGAAAGAGCAAATAAAGAGTCTTAAGTCTATATGATATTTTTCTTTTTGTATTAAACAAAATATACAACTTTTTAAAGGTTGTATAAAAATACCTTAAAGTAGGCACATCAAATACATATACACTGTAAAGCTAACTGGTAAACACATAATTATCCTGAAAGAGGAGATGCCTGGTGCAAGTCTTTAGGTCGCACCCTGTAGACAAAGGTAGACAACTTCTGCTATATAATGCTACCTGTCACTAAACGGAACTGTCTGGCTATAGCTGGCTACACTACAGAGCCAAAACATTCTAAGCTAGGGCACTGCTTCTGGAATGCAGTGCTAATTAATAGGTAAAATTGTTGATAGCCCAGTACTGCATCCGCAGTGCCAATACCAACACCCAGATGAGTGCTTAAAGGTCATGGGCAATCAAAATCTAACATTGCTGTTGTGTAGTAGTAGTAGTAGTACAGGGAACTAAAAGCTCGAATATTAATATATTCGACTATTGTGAAGAGATATTAGCATTTATTTATACCAATTCCCCCAGTTACCAAAGAAAGAAAATTTAAAACTGCACAATGCGATGGTTGCTTAAATATGAAAATGTTTAGTTTGGCAGGTAATTAGGTGTAGGCCTATAACAAATCTCAGAACAATATTGTTGTTAAAGCATATTTAAATAAATTATGTATGGCTTATATGTAATTGTTTTTTTTTGCTTTAATTATGATTCTCAATACTATTAGGAGTATTAATAACTACATTTTCTGATATTTGGCAACATGATGTAAAACACAGTATTATAATATAAACATCATTTGAGCATGTATCAAGCACTAAATTGCTACACTAATTTAATAAATACACTGAATTTCAATCAGACTATTTTCCTTGGTGAATACATAAGAAAGAAATGCAAACCTCACAATTAAGACCTTGGTTAGAATAGACAGAGTATATATATATGCCATGAATATTCATTCACAGTATAAAGGCTATCCATTTTCATTAGACCACAATGACAGTTAAAGATAGGGAAATTATGAATATAAAACAAATACATAAAGAAGATGCTCAGGAATATGCAGTATTTTTAAAATTAACACTATTTAACTAATCTAATGTCTTCCTTCTAGACACCTGGAATTCATCATTTTACTGTTTAGCTAATAACATGACATTTAGTTTGCACTTCAGAAACACTTTTTGCCTTGGCCTAAATCTTTGGCCTTTGCCTATATTCAGAAACTGCTCACTTTTTGCCTTGGCCTTCTCACCTGACTTTCTTTAACTAAAGACATTCGTCTTTAACTCACCTGAAGATGTTGGAGGAGTGCAAAACTTCAACTGGCAATTACTTGGCTTCTATACATGATAAAACAATGCGGTTTTTTTCTAAATAGTTCAATTGTAACTATCTTATCATCTATATCCCTTTAAAGCAACACAATAAAAAAAATACACTAATACCTTATTTTTTTTGAGAAAGAAATGCTGATGACAACCCTAAGGTTTATGTCACTGAATCTACAATTTGCAAATTATATTTAAGGTACAAGAATAAAACCACTGTCCGGTTGCCTAAATGACTGACTAGTTGTCAGCTGGTATGTTATGTTGTGCTGACTGACTGACAGACAGACTGACATGACTGAACTGACTGACTGAACGGATGAGCTTAACTGACAGACATAATTGACTGAGTTCAACAGACTGATTTAACTGACTGAACTGACTGAACCTGACTTGGCTGTACCGACTGATTTGGCTGAATAAAATATGGCCAATTTGTTAATTAATGTGTGCAGTTGCATATTTAAAAAATCCTTGCTTTTTCAAATTTTTTGTCAATAGTCTTACATGTTTTACTTGACCTTTGATAAAGAATAAAAAAAAAATTATTAATAGATTCTATGTATACTTTTTTTTTTATATAGTTATTCTGCATTATGCCGAGGTAGGTTACGCACCATGAAACTGACCATACTTGTAAGAAAGTTCACACCCAGTTAATAAAAAAAGATATCTGGTGTTTTGTGAATGCCAGCAGCACTATAGGCCTACAATGTAAATACCTTAATATAGTATTATGATTATACTATGGATCAGCACAAAATAGACAGAATCAAATATAATCAAACCCCAACTTGTAAGGTGATGAAAATAGGCTATTATTGTAATTTTAGTAAGTTGGCTGCTTTGTATATTGGTATCCAAAGTACTACATAATATACAAATCAACAACTGTCAAAAGTTCATTGAACCCAACAAAATTGAGCCGTGAATCATTTACATGATCTACATGTTTTTAATAGATCTAGGCATGGTTTGCATTATTAGATGCTTGGTAAACAATTACACTTGACTGGCTATTCAGTTAACAGTCGTTACAATTAGTTGGTGTTTTGACTGAGCCCGCTCACATTAATTATCGTAATCATTTCAATGTGGTTATGTCACTGCAGGGGGCGGAGCTTAAGTTTGATTGACATCGCTGTTTATTCATTAATCACGTGTGTTGTTTTAATAACTCTGCAAAAATACTTAATTTTTTGTGAATTTCCCTTTACTTCATGTTAAAATCTTTGACCTTTAAATGATTTAAATTAGAAAAAATTAAGTCTAAGACCCCAACTCTGAATGTGATCTAAAGAAAAAAAAAAGAGGTTCTGTTGTGAACCTATTTCTAGGCCTTCTGAGCACTTCTGTAGACCTAGGCTTGTCATATATATATTAAATTAAATATATAGGCCTCTATAATCTCTAATATATCTACAATTAATGAATATATCTATGTAACCTAATTGCCCTATATACCATGCCTATGTTACTGGGCCCCATACACCTGCAGATTGTTTAGCTGCCGGATCAAATCACATCGATGACGTCACGATTAGCACCTGGTGGGCATCAGCAGAAACACTGCAAATAATGGCGTTCATGACGGCGATGCGCCGCAGGTGTGAAAAACAAGCATTGAGATGAGATAACGGTGGTTTTCCACATTTTTGTCATGCAGAGGACAAGGTATGTTCCGGCTGAACTAATATTCCCAATTTCAGAGGAATCACGAAGTTTATTGCCTGTGACCTTTCACAAACCTATGAAATCTGCTGTACTATATTTTAATACATTTACCCACTTGATAGTAGGATAGTAGGATTGAACAAAACATGGTTTGCATTCAATATATTAGCTTAAATCATTTAGATTTCGAATGCTCATCAATACAAGCTGCTAATTTGGTCTGCATCATGATATATTAATTTGTGAACTCCCTTTGTGATAATTAAATTCAAATTTTCAGCTATTCAACATGGCGATCTGACTACTGGGAAAAACAGGGTGTCCCTGGGCCAAAACCCTTGCCATTCTCCCTGAACTTGATTTACGTCGTATTAGAGGTGAGTTTTCATCAGGGGTACACTTGCTGAAGCAATATAATTGTCATACGTATTACTTGCTATATTATACATTAGTTTATTGTATTACTCCTAATGTGATATGTGACGTGGGTGGGGAGGGGGGAGCTGTACTTGCAGATAAATCAAGACTGAGATGCATGTAATCCAAGAATGTTCTGTATCACAGCCTTTTCCTAAAAAAATACATTTAAAGAGAGTACAAGTCATGTCTCATTGTCTGCTCTTGAAGAATAGAATAGAAGAATAAATTATATTGGCTTCTTTTGAAGAATAGAATAGAAGAATAGAGCAATAAATTATAATCTTCTATTCTTCTATTTCATCCTACTATTCTATGTGTCAATGCGACATGTTTTTTTCCCCCTTTATTTCTTTAATGACAAAAAAAACATGGATATTCGCAAAGTACTGTATGAAATCTTAAATGAGAATTAAAATTAATCCACCTTCTTCATTATGCAATGTATACGACCTATAAGTACATGTAATTATATTCATTGAAATGAATGATCATTTAAGTGTATTGTACAAATTTAACTGAAATGTCCAAAAAAAAAACAAAAAAAAAAACTACTACCAGAATTCAAATTAAATGACCACAACTTTTTGATTATATTTTTTCATACAAGCATAAAGCAGAAAAACTGACGTTTTAACTTCCTAATGAAAACACCTCTGTTACAGTTTTAATAGACATTTCTGTCCATTTTGTCTTTCTATTTTTGGTGCTACTGTGGTGATAATGAAATTAAAATCCTTACAGGGACTAAAATATGACTCCCGCTTGGTTAAAGAGCATGGAAAAACCATTGGGTAAGTTCATACTATTCCATGACATGTTTTTCACTGGTATATGCATCTAGTTTACAATTGTTCATCTTAACTTCAATGTAATGAGTTACAAACTACATGATACACAAATGATTTAGACAGTGTCTCATTTAGTCTATTGAGTAATGTGTGAGCAACGTAATATGTTACCTGATATTGTTACTTTACATGGTAAAAATAACACATTATTAAAGCTAAAAATTGTGGAGTTGTAACCAGATTTCAGTTGGTTTCTGATTTGTATAATATTACAATATATATGATTTGTAAATTTTGTAATACTGATCATTTATACGTACAAGTTTGTACACTTTTCAATTTTTAAAAAGTTTAAATTAGGAAAACGTTGAGTTCAGTTGATACAAAGGTCATTAATGATAGCATCTGCTTCACATGATGTGAACTTAAAAAGCTACTAACTACATGGCCAAATGTGCTACGTGCGTTTTCCATGCGTTTGGATAAACTCATGGAAAAACGCACGGTTTTCACCTCATTTTAATTAGGCAAAAACCATGCGTTTTCCATGCTTTTATCTCTCATGGAAAACGCACATGGCACATTTGGGTATCACTACAATGCTATCATTAACCTCTGTAGCCTCTACTCCAGCACATCAACTTTTGATATGCCCGACAAAAACCATCTTTTTAAAATAATTTCATTTTCATAGATTATCATTTCTTACAGGGCATTCGAGGGTAGGATACCATATTTAATCACCACAGATGATGATATCCTGAGAGAAGTTTTCGTCAAACAGTTTCCAAATTTTACCAATCGAAGAGTAAGTGTGAACTTCTTAATTTCTTTTGTAAATAAATTTTCCTACCCAATTGAAGCCGAGTAAAACCTGTGTTAAGTAACCATGCAAGAGAAATTATCTTTTTCCCATTTATTTGAATTTTTAGAATTTTCTTTGCAGAAACAGGAAGTTCCAGAAAAATCAGGTTTTGCCAAATCCCTGGTGCTCCTTGAAGAGGACGATGGTTGGAAAAGGGTCAGAGATCTGATGTCTCCAACTTTTAGCTCAGGAAAACTGAGACAGGTAAATATATTCAAGCTATAGTCATGTAAAACCATTTTACGGTTTTGTGTAAGTTGAAGAATGTTTTACCAGGGCAATATAAAATGGGCACTTTATGTGTGTCACATAATTTTCACAGTGTGATAAAAATTTATAGACACCATCACATTGCCTTCAGTATCATATTCAAAAAGGATTTGTCAGAAATGAAGAATTTATTTTGTTTACAAGAATATTGAAGCTTTACCCCTAAATGCCATTGCGAAACAAATTTTGACATGTTTAATAAAAGCTATTATATACTTAAAAAAAAAATAAATAAATAAAAAATAAAAACAGGTCATGAAAGGGATGGTAATATAAGTAAAGAATATGCATACAAATTTGTTGTAATAAAGTATTCTATCTTTTTTTCCCAGCTGACAGGTGCAATGAACGAGTGCTCTATAACTTTCGTTAGAGAGCACGAAAAAGTTCCAGGACAAGGACATGTTGTCAACTTGAAAGAGTAAGCAATTTATAGCCAACATTTGTATTTATATATACACTCGGCCACAATGAATTCGCCACGACAACGAGATTGAGTCTTAATTTCGCCACTTGGAGTAAAGTGCAATTAACACTTCCTAAAGATGATTGTCAGAGTGATAAGACATTGTCAATGATGTAAACAATTTATCAAGGTGTATAATTATGTTAAGGGGATGGCGAATTTCGTTGTTGTGTCGAATTTCACTGTCGTCGAGTGTATTTAGATACATGTTTATAAATTTTAATTTTGAACACTTGTTATACTGATGAACATTTTTGACTCATAAATAATAGTTTTTTTTACCAGTTTCTTTTAAAACATATCTCTAAGATGACTGATAATCATGGCATACAAGTCTCAGTGCTCTTTCAGAATTCTCTAATTACTAGATGAAACAGAATGAAAAAGTTACGATACAATAGCTTGTGAATCTCATCCAAATGCTTTCAGTTTTCATGATTTCATTGTCTACATTACTATATATGTGTATGGACAGTTGATGTTGCACTGCTCATTCTGAAACACAGGGGGATGGCTCGCTAGCGACCCAGATAGGGTCTTAGAGCTATCCTCCTGGTCTGTTGTGATCATGTTGTTTATTAATGGGATATTTATGTTTATATAGGTTATTTTTATATATGTCACATAACAGACGAATAAATTGTCTTGAGTCTTTCATTTTGTTGAAAGTGTGATATGCTACTAAGCTATTAAATGTCAATACTGCGAAGATATAACCTTTTGTGCAGGGATCAAACTTTCTGTTCAAGTACTGTACATCTAAATGAGCTAATATCAATATTTTCTCTTTTCATATTAAAAGATCTTTCGGGGATGTAGGGATGAGTCTTATTGCAACTGTAGCATTTGGAATTGACATGAAGAACAAAGAAATATATCGCAAATTTCAGGAGATGGGTCAAAGAATTCAAGGAAACCAACGCGGAATTAAAATGGCTCTTCAATCCCTGCACTGTAAGTTTGAACTGCATTATTCGTTTGTGATGATAAATGCTATCATTGAAATTTGAATGCCGATGAAAAGCCATGACTTTATTTTTAGGTTACATATTATATATTATATTTTTATATGAAATTATTCTTGAGGCAATCAAATTAAGAGAAGACAAATTATCTTTACAAATATACCATCTCACACTTTTTTTACACTTCAGTTATGGCGCCAAAATTAACAACATGGTTCACAAATGCCCTCAACATTGACATCATGGATTATGTACCTTTCCAATACTTTGGAAAGGTAAGAAACTATGACAATTACAGTTCACATAAATAGAACCTTATCATAAAAAATCACTCGCATGTTCTGGAAATGTAGTAAGGTAATTTGGTTTCAAAGCCCATCCAAGCTACATATATATATCCTTTATCTGTGCAGGATTGACAGTCTTATTTGCTTTGATAACTCTGAAACTAGAATATGTACAAGGCCTAAATAAATAATGAAGGCTCATTTTATAGCATACCTGCATGCTCCTATATCAGAATATCATAACATCATGTCAGCATCAGGTCTTACATGTAATTATTGGCGCGAAGCGCCAATACTTTAGTTGCTTGGAGGAGACGTTTGCGCGTAATGCGTCCGGTTTGCCATTTTCCGAGCGGCAAATTCGAACTTGCATGTTAATCCAATGAGGCCAGTTCGGGTATACATTCAAGCGTGTATATAGCATACTTCTACACGTCATAGCGCCCTGCCACGTTGTCCGTCTTTAGTGTACTGCCTTTGGAGTGTTTTCCACTCATGTTTTATTTTATGTGTTCCATACATTTCTTGAAATCGTTGTTTGTTGCCTCCGAAAGTCCCTCGACTTTTTTCGGTCACAAGATGGCGAACTCCGACGGAAATGACCGAAGTGCGTCGTACAGTTTCGTGCATGTTCGGGGAAATGGCCGTGCAAATTGCCGCATAACACGGTGAATTTTGCTGTTTTCAGACGGCCTTTGTTGCACATCTAAAAATTAAAATGCTCAAGTATATCGGTCATCCATAAAATACAGTTATTCTGTCCCTCAAATGCAAAATATAAACCAATTTCCTTTCAAAACGTAGCTGAGATCGTCGTGATTATCAGTGACAACCGCCATTTTGATTACTTTGTGTTATGCGCTGTGATTGGTCGAAATGAGTACTTCCCACATATAACAGCCAATCAGTGATCACCTTGCTTGGAGGCTCTACAGTCAAAACGGCCTATTACCACAACGGCCCCAGCATAAACGGCTGGGAACTTAAAATTTTAAAACTCCAACAAATACTTTTATTGGTGGCAACCTCTAGAACACTACTTAGGCCTATATTGAAAAGAAGTCTCATGTGAGATTTGGACGCTGAAAAACGAACTTTAAAAAGCAGGGGAGGCTGTTTAGGCTAGGGGCCGTTTTGGTGGGAGCTGTTCTGGTAATAGGCCGTTTTGACTGCAAACCGCTTGGAGCAGTATCAAACACATACTGCGCGCCAATTGCACATTCTATGTGCTCTAGTTACATCAGCTTGTAAAATTGTCATGGCCTTCCAGGAACTACGAAGGAGTGGCAAACTATGGCAAACTTTTACAATGTCTTACAAACTTATTGTCGAACTACCTGACCAGCAAGGTGGGAAAGGGGCTTAATTAAGTTTGGTCCAATCGGAATGTTGGTTTTTCACATTGTGTTGAACTGCACAAGTTCGATTAAAATGTCACGAAATAAATCTGGCAAATGCAATTGTTGCAGTAGTTGGCTGTCATACATTGTCAATTGACTGGTGATTAAAATTATATTTCCATAGATTGTGGACCAAATTCTGGAAACCCGGACAAAAGGAGACAAACCTTTGGATTTTATTCAACTCATGGCAAATGCTCACACCGATGGTTAGTGCATTACAGTGTATACACTTTATGACTTAGACCACCAAATTTGAAAAATATATAGATAGTCCTGTCGTTGTATTTACTTCATTATTAAGACCCCTTCGCACCTACCTGCTCTGATCTGTGAAAAGGCTCATTGACTCCTTTGGTTTTTGTATAGGATGGGCATCAGGCTGTTGTTGGCCTGATATGACCTGCTATCTGGGCTTGACATAAATGTTGAATGGTATTCTAACCATAGAATTGTCTTTTGACAAAATTACACTTTGGGATTAAAGCTTACCAAGTGTTTTCGCAACTGCTTGAGTAAACTTTTATTTCTCAAGATCAAAGTATTCATTGCTCACCTGACAGGTTTTCATTATTTAAGTTTTGAATTTAATTTTTCAGATGACTCTAACAAGAAGGGGAGTGTTGGTGAGCTAAATTTCTGAATTAAGGGATACTGTAAAGCTTTTAGATATGGCTGACCTTTGCCAACTGTCGTTCGTAGAATATCTGCAACCACTGACTATGTGAACCTGTCTCCAGATACCTGTTTGATGGCTTAGCCTTTTCTACATTATGATATTATCAAAATGCTTTCTGATAGTTTAAAAAGGACAAACTATGGGCTCTCAGTAGCAATGGTATTTACTATAAAGATGTGGTTGAAATGTACTTGATTTTTAATTGTGATGGTACTCTGGATTCTTGGGAATACATTACAATTTAACATGAGGGTATCATGGGAAATAATAGTGGTCTAACTTACAGTAAGTCTGAACTGACAATCCGCTTCCCTATGACTTTCAGGATTGACCAGAGAAGAGGTTGTTGCCAATGGAGTTACATTTTTCCTGGTTGGGTTTGACACCATGTCATCTGTTTTGAGCAGTCTGTGCTATCAACTGGCAATTAACCCTGAAGCTCAAGAGAAAGCCTACGAGGAAATATCAGAAATTCTGGATAAGAAGGTAGTTTATGATTTCAAATGAATTAGTTACAAATGTCCATATTTTTTACATGGCCAAATGTGCCACGTGCGTTTTCCATGAGAAGGATAAATGCATGGAAAACGCATGGTTTCAAGCTAATTATAATGAAGCAAAAACCATGCGTTTTCCATGCGTTTATCCTTCTCATGGAAAACGTACGTGGCACAATTGGCCATGTAGTGGTCTTTATGGCGAGGTTCTACTCTAACGAAGGTTTTAGCTGCACCAAGAGCACTGAAGCATTCAGCTGTGTAGCTTATGATCCAAGCATCATCCATTTTGTTTATTAATCATTTTGTAGAAACTCTCTCCTTAACAATTGATAAATATACTGCCTTATTTTTCAGGATCATATTGACTACGATGATCTGCATCAGTTGAAATATCTTGAATGGTGTTTACATGAAGCTCTTCGTCTGATTCCTATTGCCTTGAAGTAAGACATTCATATCATAGTGGAATCCTATATATAATTTTATGATGATTCAGATGCATATTTTAAACTTTTAATAGGGGTTTTCATTCATAATCTACCAAGCATCATTTGCTGTGCCTTAACAGTAATTATTGTATAGCATTATGCCAGAGATTCACTTTCATTGTAAATTTCAAATCTAAAGAATAATCAATAACCAAAGAATTATGAAAGTTCCAGTCTGTATTACAAGAATTTTGCATCATTGGGTCCATAAGTTAAACTTTTCTTCAAACCCAAGCTTAGCAAAAGTGCCTCTACATAACCAAATGTGCCACGTGCGGTTTCCATGAGAAAGATAAACGCATGGAAAATGCATGGTTTTTGCTTAATTAGAATGAGATGAAAACCATGCGTTTATCCAAAATCTCAGAAAACGCACGTAGCACATTAAATTTTGGCAATGTAGTATGTCAGTATTTCCTGTTTATGGTTTTAAAATGCCTTTTTTTTTTCAGGCTGGAGAGAAGAGCCAAAGAGAATATCACAATCAAAGGGATTAACATTGAGAAAGACATGCTGATTAGTATTCCTGTATTACAAATACATTTTGATGAAGAAAGATGGGAGAATCCCCATGTTTTTAGGCCAGAGAGGTACATAACGTTGAAATAATCCATTTAAATAAATGAGCGATCATATACTATATCACCGACATCCCCATGCATGCAAGAAGCGCAAATACACGGTATATAGAACGTATAATTGTTTATGATATAAACAAAGAAATGAGGCATAATTTTAATTGTAAACTTCACCAGTTCATCATTAATTACTGACCGATTCATCAGTCCCTACATCAGGGATTGGTTGCATAACAGATGGAAGTTATTTACTGACTTCTTTAATACCGATGTATCTTTATAGATTTAGTGAAGAAGAAAAGAAAAATCGCAGTCCTTTCAGCTGGTTGCCATTTGGTTATGGTCCTCGCAATTGTGTCGCGATGAGGTTGGCAATTGTGGAAATTAAGATTGTCGCAGCTCACTTGCTTTATAACTTCCGTTTGGAGAGATGCAGCAAAACACAGGTTAAGATGCAAATTTTATCTCATTGATATATAATTAAACCTTACTACTTGGCAAAATGTGCCACGTGCGAATTTCCATGGGAAGGATATACGCATGGAAAATGCATGGTTTTAAGCTAATTACAGTAAGGCAAAAACAATGCGTTTTCCATGCGTTTATCATAATGCATGGAAAACGCACGTGGCACAATTGGCCATGTATTATTACAAGCATGGTTCTGGTATGGGTGTTTATTTTAACGTTTTCATTGTGTAATGGTTTTTGCAGGTTCCATTGGAAATCCACAAGTTTGGAATGGTTAAAGAAGGAATGGATGTAAAAATGGTCAAAAGAACAAAAAGTTAAAACATTATTGTAATCAAAAATATGTATTATCAACCTAAGAGTCTAAATTCGTCTCAGTGTATAAACTGTACAGGTTGCTTTTAATAAATCAATTTATAATTTTAGAGTTCTGAGTTACTGGAATGTTGTGTATTGAACATTGACAATGTCAGATGATCCAATGTGTGCAAATACATGGCCAAATGTGCCACGTGCGTTTTTACATGAGAAGGATAAACGCATGGAAAACGCATGGTTTCGCTAAATCAAAATGAGGTGGAAACCATGCATTTTCCATGCATTTATTTAAATGCATGGAAAACGCACATAGCACATTTGGCCATGTACGTTATACTGTGGCAGTAGTGTCGGATTTAGACTGACTACGGCCCGGGGCCAGACCTTGTCTATAAGCCCCTTGTGGTATTTCATTGTTGATATGTGAGCCTAAATAAAAAGTCCATAATGAAAAGGCAAGGTGTTCATATTTTAAACATTAATATCAAATACTCTAAAATCAAATAGTTCAAATAACTGCATATTTCTTACTATTCAGATAGCAACAGATTAATACAAAAATTGCAATTAAAGTTTTGTCTTCCTAGATGTTGGTCTATGAGCTATAATTTTGCCAGTGTTTGTTAGAAGGTCAATGGCCACTTTGCCAATTAGATTGCCCTTGAATGTCCCTGCATTTTTATTATGTTTTTGAAACAAATTTAAAGATGATACAAAATAGCTAGTTTTTGATAACTTTCTTTCCACCACTATAAATGCTAACCAATATTCAGCATGCCAAGAACAATAAACATCAGATTCAAGATTCAAATTCAACCTTTCTTGGGTGATTGATCAAGTTCCTTGGACAAAAGAAAACTCACCAGAATGAACCAAATTAAAGGCATGGTTACAGTCACATAGTCACTGTGTGTGGTCACTTCACAGCCCAGCGACCTAAGTATGTGCATGTTTTGCTCATTCACTCATCCAAAGTAAATTAATCAATTTCTCTTATAATCCATTTTCTGGCCTGTGGTATTAAAGGTCTAACAATGAAATTGTAGAATAATTAGATGTTCATGTGCTGAGTTACACAATACTTGTTCTGACAAGCAGGCAATTCAGAAAAAAGCTTAAATTAAAAACAAATATGAATCCATTTCTCTTGTATTTTTAAGAGAAGATTTCTTAAGTCTATACTAGACCTATCAGCTATATGCATACCCTATGTATGCCTGAATTTGTCTTAGATTGCCTATCACCATGATCACTGTTCCATCTGCAAATCTTTGGGCATCTTCACCATTGTCTCACAATGTATTTCTGATACTTTCATATTCAATTTAGACCTTTCGTTTTCCATGAAGTGTCTAAGGACCCAAAAACTGCACTGTTTACCAGAAATCACTCTAGAACAGTAACCCAAAAGTACTACAAGACAGTGAAGACACCGAAGACCATGTCATTCTTTTATGAAGAAGTAGTATTTGTGGCTTCTGTGTCACGTTATTTATCATTTGTACATGGCCAAATGTGCCACGTGCATTTTCCATGCGTTTGGATAAACACATGGAAAACGCATGGTTTTTGCCTCATTATAATTAGCTAAAAACCATGCGTTTTCCATGCGTTCATCCTTCTTATGGAAAACACACGTGGCACATTTGGCCATGTAGTTATGTCATGATGTTACACATATCTTACTTTGGTAAACTTTTCCCCTATATGTGAGAATAAATGGGAACTTTATACATCTATCATTTTTGGCCACATACCTAATAATATGGAGGGGGGTGGGTTGAAATGTATGAATAAAATGCACATACATTTAGATATTGTCAATTATTATGTATTGAATCAGGATGTCAAACTGGCCTTCAGCATGAAAATTACATTCCAAGATGCCTGTCAAAATATTTTAAAAAAATTTATGAGAAAGGGCTCCTTTGTATTTTTGGACCCGGGGCCACGGCCCTACTGGCCTTGCTGTAAAACCTGCACTGACCATTGACCAACCTGGTATGTGTTGTCATTTAGTTGTATAGTTCATGTCCCATTGGGGATATTGAATTGATGTAATAGTAAATAGAAGGACGAAAAAAAGAGTATTTCTGATTCTGATTTTAACTAATTATCACACAGGCCACAGCTTAGACAGAAATGTTTTCTATGGTGGGATTCAATCGGTAACTAAATATCATTATGTTTAGGATTTGGTACATTGGGCCTGATTGGGCCTTCCGTAATTTTCTTGCCGTGTGTTCCTATGGCTTAATTGCGTAGGCAGATTTTTTTATATAAAATATTCTTTCACTGCATGGGTTCCCACGTTACTCAAGTTCCTTTTTTAACTGGATAAAATAATAAAATAAACACATTTGTATAGCGCCTGTTTCACAAATGTTTCCTGGCTTGATATATTGCTAACCTGTCATAGAAACTGGAGAACAGTTTTCATTGTCGCTTTTAATTAGTTCAGGGACAAATTTGTATTGATGCATTTCAGTGGAAAAGCAAATTGTGGTTTCTTGTCACCTTCTGTCATGTATACACTGTCAACCATTGGTTTGATTTAATGTATAGTCTTTTAATGTTAAACCTATTCGGTTTTCATATCATGATCTGTTTATAATTATATTCGCGTGACGACACGTCTGACAACTGATAGCCCAAATCCATGGGGAAGGAAGAACCCTATGAGCTCAAGCATTACGACATTTACCACAGGAAACCACTGGAACTGCAGTCCACATGACACCAGATAAAAGATGGTGAGACAATCAACAGGCCTATACAATGGGGTATGGACTGAAATATGGCTCATAATCAACCCGAATGACTGCCATGAAAAAGAACACTGAAATTAAAATAAAAAATTAAATAGAAAATAGTACTTAAAACTAATATTATTTATTTAGTAATTCCTAAGGAGTACAACTGTACAATCTAGCCTTCAAGAATACACTATTGATGTCACATCATTGCCAATTGCAATGGTTGTATTTCTACCATTGGATTAAATGCTATCATTTCTGAGTAACAAAATATTGAAAATGGCAATTTCTGTGATGAATATTCACTTGAAACAATGGCAATTTTCTTTGATAAAAATTCACTTTAAACAAATGCAAAACATTGATGACAATATTTATTTATCATGATGTAAAACAGTGTTGTTTATTGACATTACTGCCACATGTAATGTTGTTGCATGGGAGTATTTGCAACTTCTTTAATCTATACAAAAATTGCGTTATAGTTAGATAATCGTATTATTGCACTATTGCATTATACGTTTAATTGACCACTTATTTATTTTTATTTATTTTTCCCTTTTGAATTTAATAAACTGTGATGTTGGCTGCTGTTGCGTTATAATTTAATGGAACCTAGATAGATATAAAAGTAATAATGTATATAATTAATAATGTGATAATATGATTTCACCTTTTCCCTTACAAATTATTATATATATATTTTTTTTTTTTACATGATAGGTCTTTTGCGACCTCTACTTGTAGTTGAATTCATCCAATAATTCATTGAAAGAATGAAATAGACTCATTGATTCATTAAACAACAAGCTTTTACTCATTTAAGGATTATATTTGACATATGTACAATTAAAAGCCATATAATGTATTGAAAAATACCAGCAAAATGTATCTGATATCGATAAAAAATAGTGACACATATTTGGCAATTGTCTGGTTTGGAATAATATCAAATACTCAACTTATGTAAAATCAAAAGAGATACAAACTACACATTAAAAGATACAAGAGCAAAAAAACTTATATTGAAAGTAAATGTATTTCTAAACACCAAGTGTGTGACACCTTATCCAATATGGCCATCATTTTTTTTCAAACCCTGGCTCAGATAAATTATTACCCAATGAGGTCTGGTTTTGGCAAATCCAGGGTATGGATACCTTGTTAAATTTTTTTTTATGATAATGCATTTTGAAAATTTTTATCTTTTATGTTTTACAATGCTTGACTTTATGCCATTAAATATGGTTTACACCACAGACAACTGGCGAATGGGTGTCACATATTGTGATTTGTTCCCCAATATGTCTGAACTTAGGACACCCTAATATCAAACACAATAGATAGAAAGACGAAACTTTACCATCAAGTCAGAGCACCACCTTTTTTCCCCTGCTATTTGGTTAATGAAACTAATGAAAGTATTCCCCTGGGATATGCTAAATTTTGATTTCTCCTTTTCAAAAAGTTTCATGCATTCTGTTGCTACTAAATACTTTGTGCTGTAATATCAAATCAACTGGGTGGCATCCATACTGCTCAGCTGCTGAAGGTCTTGGTTTCGTTTGCCAGCTGGAGGTGCCTGGTACTTAGTGTCTATGCTAAGGTAGTAAAAGACTCCACCCATGGAGTAAATGTGTATCATGATGTGGCCTCCAAATCTTACAGTATCTCATCATTATGTCAGCCTCTGGTAGCTGGTCATGTAAGCTGACTAAGCTTCAGACCAAAATTGATATAGACTTGCAACCACAGTGTAGTTGCAGTGTGAGTCCACAAATCTTAGGTTGTACATACATGGCTTCATCATGCCCAAACATGAATTCGATTACTTCAATTCCTTTATATTAATAATCATGACTCCAATGGCGTTCAATATCTGATGACAGTTTACTTAAGAAATGTTTAAATTTTCAGAATGAAATTCATGTGAATGCAGTAAATGGAAATAACTGGTTCAGTAAAGTGTGTCATGTATTAAATAACTGCAACATTGAATATGATATTAGTAACCTCAGAAACTTTGACATTGATAATATCTCTAACACAGTGAAACTAAGACTCTATGAAGCCGAACATGAGCGACTTATAAATGCAATAAATGACAGTTCACAACAACCAAAACTTAGGACATATAAACTATTTAAAACTGATTGTAGAATAGAACCTTATCTTGAATTGCAACAAATTCGCAAAGTGTTAACTAAAATAGCTAGATTTAGGACAAGTTCACATAGCCTGAAGATTGAAACAGGTCGACACCATAAACCAATAATTCCCGCTCCAAATAGAATATGTGAAAAGTGTACGTTAAACTTTGTAGAAGACGAAATTCACTGTTTGATTGTCTGTCCTGGTAATGAGCAACACCGTGTTAACCTTTTTTTGAATGCAACTAAATTTATCAACAACTTCTTGTCTCTAGATGATATAACTAAGTTTACAGCAATAATGACAAACAAGGAACCTGAGTTATTAAATAGTTTAGGAAAGTTTCTCCTTCAAGCCGATGTGTAGAGAAAACCATCTCCTGTATCCACACAGTTATTAATTTAGTTTATTAGTTTATTAGTTATGATGTGCTTGTCATGTTTTGGACTTTAAGAGTGAAATGTTTTTATTAGCGGCTTGTATTTTTTCTATTGTGTATGTGGATTTTAAACACGAATTAATAGTTAACTTGGTGGCTGGAACCTTGATTATTGAAATTTTATTGCTTTCTGTATTTACATTATTGTCTCTTTCATGTTATCTTTTAACTGAATGACATATGTATCACTTATGATATTTTACATGTCAATAAAATCTATATATATATATATATAATATCATACCATTTCTTTTTCTTTAAATTATCCAGTCGAAATGAATTTAATATAATTGGCATAATTCATGCACTGAATTGTACAACCGATTCATCTACTAGTGGCCCCCTCACAGCCATGCAATGCCTCACAACATGACAACAAGTGATGTAAGACCTATATTTACAAATATCTGGAACATTGTGAACTTTCACTATTGTTTGTCTTTCATAGAGACAGCTATTTTACTAATTTTATATTATATTTTTCAGCTTAAGTAATTTGAGTGATTATAAGACATTGCAAATTAAAATTTCATTTTTGTCCATAAATCACCTCCGCCCTGAGAGTGAAATAAGATTTCTGTCATAATATTCCAATGATGATATATCAAATTTCAAAATATTCAAAATATTGATATGCTAATTAGGACAAACTGAAACGGCAAGTTATATATCCAGTCATGACATATATCCAGTCATGACATCCTCTACTTGCATGTCATGACTGAATATATAAAACAACGTGAACCCTGATATTGACAAGTAATTAAAGCTCTCTTTAAAAAAAGACACCTGTACCAGACTTGTTTGAGATTTTTGTGATAGTAGATAGTAGATGGTGCTGAATAAAGATTTTTTTATCGGTGAATGAGAAATAATTTGACTTTAAATTATCATATTAATGACATGTAAACATATTTTCAAAAAAAAAAAAAAGCAAAACCTTTTCCTGGGTTGGATTCCTACCCATGGCAGTGCCTTCAGCCCCCCCCCCCCCCATATTATTCATAGCAGCCCTCTGACAATTACCCCACTGCTGCAGGCTCAATCGCCTGTAAGACCCATGTTGTGTAGCTTGTTTTATTGCAGTAAAATGCCATGGTTATCGATTCAATTATGTCTAAAATGTTAATTTATGCATTTTGCATTCATATGGTAACCAAAATGTTGACTAAAATCGACTGAAACTGGTCATAGAGCAACAACGCTACAGAACTACCTTATATGGGCATGTACAGAAAGTGATGCTGAAACTTTACCAATCTTCTGATAACTCTTAAACAGTAAGATATCTTAGTTTAATGAGTTCTATAGATTTAGATCTGGTACAAAAAGGTCTTGACTGACAAGAAATGTAGTACAGTGGGGAATCGTCCCACGAAGACCATTCTTGGTGTAGTACGTACTACCTGGCTTTATCGATCTTAATTTAATGAAGTAACACTTAAAAAAATGGCGTGGTCTTAAAAGGTGATCAAGAAGGTATGCAACAGTAGTGTAAATTTATATTATAGGTGTCTCCAGCTTCAAGCTTCAAGTAGAAATATACATCCAATGAATTAAATTCACCAAGTGAACTGCAGGTCAAATGGAGTAGGAAACAGAAGGAATTAGCATTTTAACCACTAAGCTATTCAAAAACACCATAAATTAATTACGTACTAACTGTGTGATGGTTTTGCTTTTAAATGACAAACCAATATATATGATATAATAAACATATGACATAAGTTGGATGACATTCATTTTGGAAATATAATATTCTACTGCGTGTATATAAATAGACACATGCACCTAAAATAAGGAATGGTAAAAAAAATATATATATAATAATATAAGAAGTTTCTTGTTCTTTTCAATTTAAACGCTGAATGCTAATTAGATATTAGTTCACCTTTCCGTAAAATATAAAACATAATTCAGAATTATTTAAAAGTGACTCCCCTATCAAACCTTTCAAAAGCTAGGACAATCTGACCCAGGAACACACAGCATATATAGTGCTGCAGCTTACCATACTGCACAGTGACATGCACAGCCAGGAGTCATAGTGCCAAGGTGGTACTTTATTCAGAATGGATATCTTGGGATTAATATACATAAATGACTGGTTTTTACTGTTTTCTTGCCTTATGGGTGGACTCTATGTGTAAGTATTGACTAATTTTTCATTGGGTGTGCAGTAGTGTAAATTTACTTATTATGGTTAAATAATTTTTTTATTTAGCATGTTTTTGATATTTTGCTCCATACCATTAGTACCATCAATGTTATACAGCAAAATTTATAAAAACTGCAAGAATTCATTCAATTACTTGTTCTATTTACACAAAACTACATTGATATAATATTTTATCTGCCAGCAATAATCAGTGTGCACATTGTTCGTTGAACTAAGCTTGTCAGATGTCAAATTTTTTGATAGAATTGTGATAAACTGAAGAGGAGGCCATTTTTATCATCATGTCATATTTGCCTCAGTGATCAGTGAAAAAAAGATAGAAAAAATGATTTTCTTTACTTTACAGCAATTCTAAGCAGTGCCATCTTGATTGTTTGTTCTGTAAATCAATAAGGGATATTTTACATGCCAAAGTATCCATTTATTTCTTAGTTTCAATATGGGTCAATTTTTAAAGTACTGGATAGCTTTAAATCAAATTCCACAGACTTGGCAACAAACCACCAGAGGGCAGCATGTGACGACTTTCTTGGCCAATAGCAATAGAGTCTTTTCACTGAGCAGCCCTAGTTGAGTTTAGCAAGACATAAGTCCTTCCTCTCTTCTTATTAATCATTTTGATTTTCAGACATAGAAGATAATCACTGACTTATTCAATAAATATAAATTTCTCAGAAAAAGAAAAAAAATCAACTGAATCATAAGGTGTCAAATATACATTAAAATACACTAAAAATACTGCTGCTAGGATGCACTTTGCCTCAGCCAATCACAGCCAAGCGCGGGAACTTTTTCAGCCAATATAATTGCAGTATTCTGTCATAGCCATCTGGTGGAAATATAGAGAAATCCACTATCCTTTATTTACTTGACGTCCTCTAAAGTTTAGCTTCACAAATCTATGAAATCTGATGTACTATATTTTAATACATTTACCCACTTGATAGTAGGATAGTAGGATTCAACAAAACATGGCTTGCATTCAATATATTTAGATTTCAAATGCTCATCAATACAAGCTGCTAATTTGGTCTGCATCATGATAAGTTAATTTGTGAACTCCCTTTCTGATAATTAAATTCAAATTTTCAGCTATTCAACATGGCGATCTGACTACTGGGAAAAACAGGGTGTCCCTGGGCCAAAACCCTTGCCATTCTACCTGAGCTTGATTTACTTCGTATTAGAGGTGAGTTTTCATCAGGGGTAAACTTGCTGAAGCAATATAATTGTCATACGTATTACTTGCTATATTATACATTAGTTTATTGTATTACTCCTAATGTGATATGTGACGGGGGTGGGGGGGGGGGGGGGGAGCTGTACTTGCACATAAATCCAGACTGAGATGCATGTAATCCAAGAATGTTCTGTATCACAGCCTTTTCCTAAAAAAATACATTTAAAGAGAGTACAAGTCATGTCTCATTGTCTGCTCTTGAAGAATAGGAAAGAAGAATAAATTATATTAGCTTCTTTTGAAGAATAGAATAGAAGAATAGAGCAATAAATTATAATCTTCTATTCTTCTATTTCATCCTACTATTCTATGTGTCAATGCGACATGTTTTTTTCCCCCTTTATTTCTTTAATGACAAAAAAAACACGGATATTCGCAAAGTACTGTATGAAATCTTAAATGAGAATTAAAATTAATCCACCTTCTTCATTATGCAATGTATATGACCTGTAAGTACATGTAATTATTTTCATTGAAATGAATTGATCATTTAAGTGTATTGTACAAGTTGAACTAAAAATGTCAAAAAAAAAAAAAATTAAAAAATCTACTACTAGAATTCAAATTGAATGATCACAACTTCTTGATTATATTTTTTCATTTTCATACAAGCATAAAGCAGAAAAACTGACGATTCAACTTTCTAATGAAAACACCTGTCTGTTACAGTTTTAATAGACATTTCTGTCCATTTTGTCCTTCTCTGTTTTTTGGTGCTACTGTGGTGATAATGAAATTAAAATCCTTACAGGGACTAAAATATGACTCCCGCTTGGTTAAAGAGCATGGAAAAACCACTGGGTAAGTTCATACTATTCCATGACATGTTTGTCACTGGTATATGCATCTAGTACACAAATTGTTCATCTTAACTTCAATGTAATGAGTTACAAACTACATGTTACACAAATGATTTAGACAGTGTCTCATTTAGTCTATTGAATAATGTGTGAGCAACGTAATATGTTACCTGATATTGTTACTTTACATGGTAAAAATAACACATTATTAAAGCGAAAAATTGCGGAGTTGTAACCAGATTTCAGTTGGTTTCTGATTTGTATAATATTACAATATATATGATTTGGAAATTTTGTAATACTGATCATTTATACGTACAAGTTTGTACACTTTTCAATTTTTAAAAAGTTTAAATTAAGGAAACGTTGAGTTCAGTTTATACAAAGGTCATTAATGATAGCATCTGCTTCACATGATGTGAACTTAAAAAGCTACTAACTACATGGCCAAATGTGCTACGTGCGTTTTCCATGCGTTTGGATAAACTCATGGAAAAACGCACGGTTTTCACCTCATTTTAATTAGGCAAAAACCATGCGTTTTCCATGCTTTTATCTCGCACGGAAAATGCACGTGGCACATTTGGGTATCACTACAATGCTATCATTAACCTCTGTAGCCTCTACTCCAGCACATCAATTTTTGATATGCCAAACAAAAACCTTTTTTTTTTAATAATTCAATTTTCATAGATTATCATTTCTTACAGGGCATTCGAGGGTAGGAAACCATATTTAATCACCACTGATGATGATGTCCTGAGAGAAGTTTTGGTCAAACAGTTTCCAAATTTTACCAATAAAAGAGTAAGTGTGAACTTCTTAATTTCTTTTGTAAATAAATTTTCCTACACCATTGAAGCCGAGTAAAACCTGTGTTAAGTAACCACACAAGAGAAATTATCTTTTGCCCATTTATTTGAATTTTTAGAATTTTCTTTGCAGAAACAGGGATTTCCAGAAAAATCAGGTTTTGCCAAATCCCTGTTGCTCCTTGAAGAGGACGATGGTTGGAAAAGGGTTAGAGATCTGATGTCTCCAACTTTTAGCCCAGGAAAACTGAAACAGGTAAATACAATCAAGGTATAGTCATGTAAAACCATTTTACGGTTTTGTGTAAGTTGAAGAATGTTTAACCAGGGCAATATAAAATGGGTACTTTATGTGTGTCACATAATTTTCACAGTGTGGTAAAAATATATAGACACCATCACATTGCCTTCAGTATCATATTCAAAAAGGATTTGTCAGAAATGAAGAATTTATTTTGTTTACAAGAATATTGAAGCTTTACCCCTAAATGCCATTGCGAAACAAATTTTGACATGTTTAATAAAAGCTATTATATACTTAAAAAAAAAATAAATAAATAAAAAATAAAAACAGGTCATGAAAGGGATGGTAATATAAGTAAAGAATATGCATACAAATTTGTTGTAATAAAGTATTCTATCTTTTTTTCCCAGCTGACAGGTGCAATGAACGAGTGCTCTATAACTTTCGTTAGAGAGCACGAAAAAGTTCCAGGACAAGGACATGTTGTCAACTTGAAAGAGTAAGCAATTTATAGCCAACATTTGTATTTATATATACACTCGGCCACAATGAATTCGCCACGACAACGAGATTGAGTCTTAATTTTGCCACTTGGAGTAAAGTGCAATTAACACTTCCTATAGATGATTGTCGGAGTGATAAGACATTGTCAATGATGTAAACAATTAGTTTAGTAACAAATTTTAAACTTGCAAGGTGTATAATTATGTTTAGGGGGTGGCGAATTTCGTTGTTGTGGCGAATTTCACTGTCGCCAAGTGTATTTAGATACATGTTTATAAATTTTAATTTTGAACACTTGTTATACTGATGAACATTTTTGACTCATAAATAATAGTTTTTTTTACCAGTTTCTTTTAAAACATATCTCTTTGATGACTGATAATCATGGCATACAAGTCTCAGTGCTCTTTCAGAATTCTCTAATTACTAGATGAAACAGAATGAAAAAGTTACGATACAATAGCTTGTGAATCTCATCCAAATGCTTTCAGTTTTCATGATTTCATTGTCTACATTACTATATATGTGTATGGACAGTTGATGTTGCACTGCTCATTCTGAAACACAGGGGGATGGCTCGCTAGCGCCCCAGATAGGGTCTTAGAGCTATCCTCCTGGTCTGTTGTGATCATGTTGTTTATTAATGGGATATTTATGTTTATATAGGTTATTTTTATATATGTCACATAACAGACGAATAAATTGTCTTGAGTCTTTCATTTTGTTGAAAGTGTGATATGCTACTAAGCTATTAAATGTCAATACTGCGAAGATATAACCTTTTGTGCAGGGATCAAACTTTCTGTTCAAGTACTGTACATCTAAATGAGCTAATATCAATATTTTCTCTTTTCATATTAAAAGATCTTTCGGGGATGTAGGGATGAGTCTTATTGCAACTGTAGCATTTGGAATTGACATGAAGAACAAAGAAATTTATAGCAAATTTCAGGAGATGGGTCAAAGAATTCAAGAAAACCAACGCGGAATTAAAATAGCTCTTCAAATCTTGAACTGTAAGTTTGAACTGCATTATTCGTTTGTGATGATAAATGCTATCATTGAAATTTGAATGCCGATGAAAAGCCATGACATTATTTTTAGGTTACATATTATATATTATATTTTTATATGAAATTATTCTTGAGGCAATCGAATTAAGAGAAGACGAATTATCTTTACAAATATACCATCTCACACTTTTTTTACACTTCAGTTATGGCGCCAAAATTAACAACATGGTTCACAAATGCCCTCAACATTGACATCATGGATTATGTACCTTTCCAGTTCTTTGGAAAGGTAAGAAACTATGACAATTACAGTTCACATAAATAGAACCTTATCATAAAAAATCACTCGCATGTTCTGGAAATGTAGTAAGGTAATTTGGTTTCAAAGCCCATCCAAGCTACATATATATATCCTTTATCTGTGCAGGATTGACAGTCTTATTTGCTTTGATAACTCTGAAACTAGAATATGTACAAGGCCTAAATAAATAATGAAGGCTCATTTTATAGCATACCTGCATGCTCCTATATCAGAATATCATAGCATCAGGTCAGCATCAGGTCTTAAGTGTAATTACATCAGCTTGTAAAATTGTCATGGCCTTCCAGGAACTACGAAGGAGTGGCGAACTGTGGCAAACTTTTGCAATGTCTTACAAACTTATTGTCGAACTACCAGACCAGCAAGGTGGGAAAGGGGCTTAACTAAGTTTGGTCCAATCAGAATGTTGGTTTTTCACATTGTGTTGAACTGCACAAGTTCGATTAAAATGTCACGAAATAAATCTGGCAAATGCAATTGTTGCAGTAGTTGGCTGTCATACATTGTCAATTGACTGGTGATTAAAATTATATTTCCATAGATTGTGGACCAAATTCTGGAAACCCGGACAAAAGGAGACAAACCTTTGGATTTTATTCAACTCATGGCAAATGCTCACACCGATGGTTAGTGCATTACAGTGTATACACTTTATGACTAAGACCACCAAATTTGAACAATATATAGATAGTCCTGTCGTTGTATTTACTTCATTATTAAGACCCCCTTCGCACCCACCTGCTCTGATCTGTGAAAAGGCTCATTGACTCCTTTGGTTTTTGTATAGGATGGGCATCAGGCTGTTGTTGGCCTGATATGACCTGCTATCTGGGCTTGACATAAATGTTGAATGGTATTCTAACCATAGAATTGTCTGTTGACAAAATTACACTTTGGGATTAAAGCTTACCAAGTGTTTTCGCAACTGCTTGGAGTAAACTTTTATTTCTCAAGATCAAAGCATTCATTGCTCACCTGACAGGTTTTCATTATTTAAGTTTTGAATTTAATTTTTCAGATGACTCTAACAAGAAGGGGAGTGTTGGTGAGCTAAATTTCTGAATTAAGGGATACTGTAAAGCTTTTAGATATGGCTGACCTTTGCCAACTGTCGTTCGTAGAATATCTGCAACCACTGACTATGTGAACCTGTCTCCAGATACCTGTTTGATGGCTTAGCCTTTTCTACATTATGATATTATCAAAATGCTTTCTGATAGTTTAAAAAAGGACAAACTATGGGCTCTCAGTAGCAATGGTATTTACTATAAAGATGTGGTTGAAATGTACTTGATTTTTAATTGTGATGGTACTCTGGATTCTTGGGAATACATTACAATTTAACATGAGGGTATCATGGGAAATAATAGTGGTCTAACTTACAGTAAGTCTGAACTGACAATCCGCTTCCTTATGACTTTCAGGAATGACCAGAGAAGAGGTTGTTGCCAATGGAATTATATTTTTCCTGGCTGGGTTTGACACCATATCATCTGCTTAGAGCAGTCTGTGTTATCAACTGGCAATTAACCCTGAAGCTCAAGAGAAAGCCTACGAGGAAATATCAGAAATTCTGGATAAGAAGGTAGTTTATGATTTCAAATGAGTTAGTTACAAATGTCCATATTTTTTACATGGCCAAATGTGCCACGTGCATTTTCCATGAGAAGGATAAATGCATGGAAAATGCATGGTTTTAAGCTAATTATAATGAAGCAGAAACCATGCGTTTTCCATGCGTTTATCCTTCTCATGGAAAACGCACGTGGCACAATTGGCCATGTAGTAGTCTTCATGGCGAGGTTCTACTTTAACGAAGGTTTTAGCTGCACCAAGAGCACTGAAGCATTCAGCTGTGTAGCTTATGATCCAAGCATCATCCATTTTGTTTATTAATCATTTTGTAGAAACTCTCTCCTTGACAATTGATAAATATACTGCCTTATTTTTCAGGATCATATTGACTACGATGATCTGCATCAGTTGAAATATCTTGACTGGTGTTTACATGAAGCTCTATGTCTGATTCCTCTTGCCTTGAAGTAAGACATTCATATCACGAGCACAGTGGAATCCTATATATAATTTTATGATGATTCAGATGCATATTTTAAACCTTTAATAGGGGTTTGCATTCATAATCTACCAAGCATCATTTGCTGTGCCTTAACATTAATTATTGTAAAGCATTATGCCAGAGATTCACTTTCATTGTAAATTTCAAATATAAAGAATAATCAATAACCAAAGAATTATGAAAGTTCCAGTCTGTATTACAAGAATTTTGCATCATTGGGTCCATAAGTTAAACTTTTCTTCAAACCCAAGCTTAGCAAAAGTGCCTCTACATAACCAAATGTGCCACGTGCGTTTTCCATGAGAAAGATAAACGCATGGAAAATGCATGGTTTTTGCTTAATTAGAATGAGATGAAAACCATGCATTTATCCAAAATCTTAGAAAACGCATGTAGCACATTAAATTTTGGCAATGTAGTATGTCATTATTTCCTGTTTATGGTTTTAAAATGCCTTTTTTTTTTCAGGCTGGAGAGAAGAGCCAAACAGGACATCACAATCAAAGGGATTAACATTGAGAAAGACATGCTGATTAGTATTCCTGTATTACAAATACATTTTGATGAAGAAAGATGGGAGAATCCCCATGTTTTTAGGCCAGAGAGGTACATAACGTTGAAATAATCCATTTAAATAAACGAGCGATCATATACTATATCACCGACATCCCCATGCATGCAAGAAGCGCAAATACACTGTATATAGAACGTATGATTGTTTATGATATAAACAAAGAAATGAGGCATAATTTTAATTGTAAACATCACCAGTTCATCATTAATTACTGACCGATTCATCAGTCCCTACATCAGGGATTGGTTGCATAACAGATGGAAGTTATTTACTGACTTCTTTAATACCGATGTATCTTTATAGATTTAGTGAAGAAGAAAAGAAAAATCGCAGTCCTTTCAGCTGGTTGCCATTTGGTTATGGTCCTCGCAATTGTGTCGCGATGAGGTTGGCAATTGTGGAAATTAAGATTGTCGCAGCTCACTTGCTTTATAACTTCCGTTTGGAGAGATGCAGCAAAACAAAGGTTAAGATGCAAATTTTATCTCATTGATATATAATTAAACCTTACTACATGGCCAAATGTGCCACGTGCGATTTTCCATGGGAAGGATAAACGCATGGAAAACGCATGGTTTTTAGCTAATTACAATAAGGCAAAAACCATGCGTTTTCCATGCGTTTATCATAATGCATGGAAAACGCACGTGGCACAATTGGCCATGTATTATTACAAGCATGGTTCTGGTATGGGTGTTTATTTTAACGTTTTCATTGTGTAATGGTTTTTGCAGGTTCCATTGGAAATCCACAAGTTTGGAATGGTTAAAGAAGGAATGGATGTAAAAATGGTCAAAAGAACAAAAAGTTAAAACATTATTGTAATCAAAAATATGTATTATCAACCTAAGAGTCTAAAATCGTCTCAGTTTATAAACTGTACAGGTTGCTTTTAATAAATAAATTTATAATTTTAGAGTTCTGATTCACTGGAATGTTGTGTATTGAACATTGACAATGTCAGATGATCCAATGTGTGCAAATACATGGCCAAATGTGCCACGTGCGTTTTTACATGAGAAGGATAAACACATGGAAAACGCATGGTTTTCGCTCAATCATTTATTTAAATGCATGAAAACGCACATAGCACATTTGGCCATGTACGTTATACTGTGGCAGTAGTGTCGGATTTAGACTGACTACGGCCCGGGGCCAGACCTTGTCTATAAGCCCCTTGTGGTATTTCATTGTTGATATGTAAGCCTAAATAAAAAGTCCATAATGAAAAGGCAAGGTGTTCATATTTTAAACATTAATATTCATACTCCAAAATCAAATAGTTCAAATAACTGCATATTTCTTACTATTCAGATAGCAACAGATTAATACAAAAATTGCAATTGAAGTTTTGTCTTCCTAGATGTTGGTCTATGAGCTATAATTTTGCCAGTGTTTGTTAGAAGGTCAATGGCCACTTTGCCAATTAGATTGCCCTTGAATGTCCCTGCATTTTTATTATGTTTTTGAAACAAATTTAAAGATGATACAAAATAGCTAGTTTTTGATAACCTTCTTTCCACCACTATAAATGCTAACCAATATTCAGCATGCCAAGAACAATAAACATCAGATTCAAGATTCAAATTCAACCTTTCTTGGGTGATTGATCAAGTTCCTTGGACAAAAGAAAACTCACCAGAATGAACCAAATTAAAGGCATGGCTACATAGTCACATAGTCACCGTGTATGGTCACTTCACAGCCCAGTGACCTAATTATGTGCATGTTTTGAAGAGCATGGGTTCCAACCTTACCCAAGTTCCTTTTTTAACTCGATAAAATAATGAAATAAACAAATTTGTATAGCGCCTGTTTCACAAATGTTTCCTGCTCACTGGCTTGATAATGCTTACCTGTCATAGAGACTGGAGAAATGCTAATCTATCAAAGAAGCTGGAGAACAGTTTTCAGTGTTGCATCATTAGTTTAGGGACAAATGTATATTGATGCATTTCAGTGTATCAGTCGCCTTCTGTCATATACTGTCAACCATTGGTTTGATTAACTTAATGTAATCCTCTAATGTTGTACCTATTAGGTTTCACTATCATGCTCCATTTATAAGTATATGTCACATCATTGCCATTTGCAATGGTTGTATTTCTACCACTGGATTAAATGCTATCATTTTTGAGTAACAAAATAGTAAAAATGGCAATTTTCTTTGATAAATATTCACTGGAAACAATGGCAATTTTCTGTGATAAATATTCACTTGAAACAAACGCAAAACATTGGTGACAATATTTATTTATCATGTTGTGACACAGTGTTGTTTATTGAATAAAACAAATTTAATATGTGATATCATGGGTGTATATGATATCAGTTGGTGCAATTGCTCCTGTGGGAAAATATTTAAACATATTTCTCTTATGTTACAAAAACACTATTCTTTCATCTTTCTTCATGTGACCATAGTTTGAAAAATTCCTGAGGTCAGAATGTTCCAAATTTCAAAACAGAAGGACATGATATATCCTGACATACTTTTCGGGGTTAAGAGGTTTCAGTCATGCATGAATTAATAACAATTAATAATGTCATTGTCCTAAACACAGTGGATCCAAACTACTAAGACCATCGTCAGACAATTTAAAAAAAAATCATGAAAAACATTTTTAAGATGGCCCCTAAAAAAACACATCAGAATATTTTGACATATATTGAGACATTATCATATAAAGTCATTTTGTTTCTAGGATAGAGATGTATGGTCCATTTGTACAGGGGGAGCCACAGTGCCATGGCAGTGATATGAGTGACATCTGGTATTAATATCTAAAACTACATGAATCCATGTGGTTTTGTGAAGTCCTTTGCACATGTAATGAATTATCATACATAAAAAATATCGAGAACATACTTTTTTTATCATCTGTTAAAAAGCACAAAGAAATGTATTTGTATAAATAGCATACCCCTGAGCCCATTGTAATTTAGAGTATTATGACGTCCTGTTTTAATTATTTCCATTTAGGTCAGTGCATTCTATTTATCCGCCAGCCTCATTGCAGTAATTGGCCAAATTGATTATAATGCTCTCAACCTTTCAAACTGATTTAGACGTCTTATGTTAGAATTTAGAAAGACAGTTGATTGGGCTTGATGATCCATTTAAGTGCTCTTTAGTCACATAAATCTTTAAATTTTTGTTAGGTTTTTAGATGTACAATATGGCCCAACGCTCATTACCATCAAATGTCAATGGGATTAATACCTAAATCATTCCAATTTTTATCAGTTTAATTTTAGCAGAGACACTTGGTGATCATTTTTTCGAGTAAAATTATGGTACAATGAATAAAATAATTCCATTCACATTCGATTAAAATACACAATAATGATATAACTAAAAAATAATTCTCCTTGACAGTTTGCTAATCTGGAAATTCATAATATGTCAGGTTCTTTGGTTGATAAGCAAGGATGTTTAATCTGCTGTGTTCCACAGTTTCCAATGAATATAAGTAGGTTATTTGTATCCTTCACAGACGCCATTCAGGTGAAAGTGACAATGGTCAGTGACAATGGTCAGTGACAATGGTCAGTGACAATGGTCAGTGACAATGGTCAGTGACAATGGTCAGTGACAATGGTCAGTGACAATGGTCAGTGACAATGGTCAGTGACAATGGTTACGTCCACATGATTGTCCGAACTGATTCCTATCTTCATAACTTTGTGCAATTAATAATCTATTGAAAAGTGTGACAGCAATTTACTGTAATTATTATTATTTTTTTTTTTTCAGGTACTTCATGCAAAAACAAACTGGACGCTCGCAGCACTTTAAATAACACCAAACTGCATTATATAATCGGTTACAGGTAAGCATTTTATGTTATTAGCACAATTTATTCCGGAAATACCCTTTCGCTGTTGAGTTCTAGCTAAACATTTACCTCCGGTATTTTGTGGAAGCTGTGTACACAGACATAACAGTGCCAAACCTAGTGGGTCAGAAGAAGTGGCAAATGTATTTACATGACCCTACCTGAACAGGAAAGTAGCATTAGGTTGGTGTTTAATACATAACATGCAATTTTGGTCACTCTGGGTTGAGGGAGACACTATGCATGTGCACTAGTAAGACATCAAGACAGATGCAATATAGAAAACATACAAGTCATAATGAATGGAACACAGAAAACGACTGGCAAAACAGCGTGACAGACAGACACTCAGACAAAGAGGAAGAAGACAAACACAGCAAGCAGAGACAGACAAGACGACAGAGAGTTCGAGAGACAGCTGGACAGACTAACAGACAGACAGCTGGACAGACCAACAGACAGACAGACCAACAGCCAGCTCAACCAACAGACAGACCAACAGTTAGCTGGACCAACAGACAGACAGCTAGACAGCATCACAGACACGTTAGAAAGAGAAAGGATTGTTATATGTTGAAATATTGCCATTAAATAAATCGTATTCTTCTTATTCTTATTCTAGTCTTACTTGTAATAAGACTTTCCAATTTAAAAAGTATATATTTTCTAGTGCCATTCCTGTGTACATATAGTCCAAATGTAGATGTATTTCATAATAGGCCTATTTTCTTTCTTGAACCATACACTTACCTCCTTATACTGAAACAAAAACTGTACTTTTACAAGCAAGAATGTTTTGTGATGGGAACTGTCATCCAGTACTTTGATCATCGGCTTATAGTAAAATTTACAGCAGTGTTTTTACAGGGCATCTCATGGCACATTTGTTGTTTTTTTTTGCAATTTTTTTTATTCATTATGTGCATGTCCATTAAAAATTAATTAGTTTTTAACATAACAATGAGGATGAAATTATTTCTTAATAATGGTTGTAACTACGCAGGGCATGTTACTAATTATTGATAACTATTATTAGTATCTAATAACACGTTTTTAATTTAGCGAAATTGCAAATTGATGAGTTTATGAAAACAGGATGATTTAATTAGATTGAAATATCAAGGATTCAATAAATTGAATGTGTATTATATTCAAAAGTTGTGTAACTCAGATAGCATTCCAAATCGTATCAACGTCGGCGTGATGTCAGCGATGTCAAAATGATGTTGTACTGATGGCGGCCGATATAGAAACGATGCTGGGCCGATTTGGAATGCTATCTGGGAAAGGAGCAACATTGTAAACACCACACTTTGTTTTCCTTTAATGTAATTTGCCTTTTCTTAACTACCATAAAAGATTGTATTATCGATAGGGCAGGTAATATCGACACTTAAATTAGAATGTTAACAATTTTGTTAACATATTGTCCATCTGAAATAGACATTCAAAGTTGTAGTTTTTATCAAAAAAAAATTTCTAATCTGCTGCTGAGCAGCCATTTGTGTACGGCCGATTTGAAGGTGTTGAGTGAGGGTTTATTCTTTACTTCCACTGGTATACTATTCCGTAGCTTTGCCCCAAGGTACCTAAAACTATTCCTACCAAATCTCACTGTATTAAACTGGGGTAAAAGAAATCTGTTATTGTCTCTCATGTCATAGGCTGAGTGTTGTTCATTAAATAATTCATTCAAATAATGAATATAATAATAACACGTACTTGATAAAACTGATGGAGCCTTTGAAGTTTTCTCACTGGTGCAGCAGATTATCCTTGGTGGGGACCAATAAAAATTGGTCCTTTTGTTGTTTTTTTTTAAATATTAATTATTGTTTGTGGTGATATTTTCTTATATTGGGTTTTCTTAATTTGAAGTTCCTATGAGATTGAATGCAACCAATTTGGGTTCCAAATACCTTTTTTTATCAATTAATAAAATATTCATCAGTGAATAGAACATGTTGTGTTAAATATAATTTATTAGCTGGGTAATAAATGTAATTAATATCAATAAAACATTCTTACCTTCCGCTTCCTCTATGCTCTCAATCTGCCATAATCTTCGCCCCCATCCCCTACTAAATAATCAAGCGCTCCTCATTCATATTCATTCGCTTCACTTCTTCACTAAGTGGTTGGCACATTATCTAGCTCCATTGCTTGTCACAGGTTTGAATTCCAACTTAGGTATTCTCCGTAAGCTATTTGTGAAGTATGCCAATGGAAAACCTTTGTGTGTTGGTCCTGTAAAGATTTAATGGCACAAACATGCTCATACAAAGATTTCTAAGCTTATGGTGCTATATTCTCTTGTTCTGTTATGGTAATGGATTGCCAGCACAGCAAACAGCCTGAGGTATAATTGCCTGTGTTGTTCAATGTGACACAATGTAAATGTGATTTTTATTTTTCATCTATGTATCTTTAGAAAATGAAACTGGACAAACTTGTTCTGACAAAAATTTAATTGGAATGAAATATTTTATAGCATTTATTCAGAGAGTTAATGTAGGCCTACTGATCTGATGTTTCAGTACTCAACTAGAGTGGAAATGTGCACAGTGTTCACTTTGTCTTCATCACTAAAGACACATGTCATGACTTCAGCTTCCGTGTTTGGTGACGTCATTTTAAGAATTGCTTTCGTCATTATACCTTCCGCAGTCTTTTTGTCTTCTCTCCCACCTTCATACAGCTCACCATGAACTGCTTTGTTTTCTTCTCCCGCCATGTTGAACTGGAACAATGGAATTGTTCCTTGTGTTGACGTCATCAACCACGTGACCTGCATGCCCTTATCTGATTGGACAGAGCATGTCAAGGCAGGTTGTTTCTGTCTGTTTACGCTAGGTGGCAGCACATTCCAGATCTCTGGAACCTTGACCTTTGATCGAGATACTTGGACCTTTCCATTTAGGTCAGGGTCACCTTTTATGACCTTATGATCAAGATGAACATTTCCTGATTTTGAACTTAACCGAAGCACAGGCGGTCCGTTGAACGGGGTTAAAATCGTTGAGATCGATGTGCTTCCCATGTACGAAAAATAAAATAGAGAGACATCCTTGCGAATCCTGAAGTTTGGGTTTCCTGAAATTAAAAATAATTACATGTGGTTGTTTTGAGGTGAGATTCCAGTAGTCTGCTGGGTAGCTAAGTGATAGCAACTGTGCGGGAAATATAACCCACATCCTACCCTACCCTATGGTGCTATTTAACTAACTGGAGAACAGCAACGTGTTCTGTGTATACTAATTAGATCTGTTTAATTAACTTCCCATGCATTTGTCTTATTGTATTAGCATAATAGTCATCCGGAAACCCCAATTATCCCGTTCCTGCACTACAGATAATTGCGCCAATGCATTGCAATGTGTGAATACCTCCTCCTGTTATATTGACAATTGGCTGATGTAAATGTATAAATAATATAAATATTTTCCGCCTTACAAGCAATGATGTTGTAGGTCTACTTGTCAATATATAGTGAATATTGTTTTTGCTATATGTTACGTTTATATAGTAAGATGATAATTGTTATGTCTTAATATATATTTTAGTTGACGTAATCTGATACTATAATGATGCAATACTATATGATAATCATATTGCATATTTTATTAAATATAAAATTAGTTAAACGATAATGCTCCCTTCGTTTCCGGGCGCCGCCGATTCTCACATTGTCCAATCATAGCCCCTCCCCTGTCATTTTAGTCGGTTTACGAGCCCCAAAAAAAACTGAACTCCATCTTCATTCGCTTTCTCTCCTTCCGTTCATGGTAATTGGAGTGCCATCGGCAAAAACTTCAGTCGCGGGTTTTTTCAGTTACCCTGGGCTGTTCGGGCACAGAAGTCTATGCTTATTGCTCCTTAAAATTATATCTTGCGCTGACGAACACATCACTTGAGACGCCACTATTCCTATTTCGCGATGGCGTGCCATTGACCCATAGGCTCTTATCTCTAAGAATGAAGTCAATGTTTCAGGCTGCAGGGCTTTCATCCCAGAATATTACTCCTCATTCATTTCGGGCTGGTGTCGCAACAGACGCCGCAGCACTTCAGTTGCCGGAGCCTGTTATCAAGTCCGAATCCTACTAAGTATATATCAGGCCTTTCGGACACTCAGACTGCATCTTTAGCAGCTCACTTTGCCTCGGGTCCTTGCCCTCTCTTCACTGCACCCAAATAACACCTCATGTGCGAATTTTTATTCTTAACCTCTTTATATATTTTTTTTTGCTCTTGGGAATGCTACGCACTTATGGGCCTCCACAAGAGCAATGTCTCTTGTATGTGTTTTTGATTATGTATGTTGCCAATAAAAGGCCTATTCAATCCACTCACTATTGACCGCGTTCTCGTTCTCTCTAGATATAGTATTAAACAGGGTTAAACAGTATTTATTGTATTTCACTACACTATAAATAAAATTAATTCATTACATGTCTAACAATGCTTTGAGCATGACTTACATAGATAGATAGATAGATACTTTATTTTCATCGAAATTTAAACATACATGGGTATTAAGACATTTCATTATGACAAAAATATTTCGATGAGGGGGATGCACAAGAGTTTCGTGGAAACTATGTTTAATTGTGCATCCCCATCACACTATTGAGCTACCGATGCGCAATGATACATTTTTCTATCTTTTTTTTTTTTAATGTCTCAAGCAGTATGGCCAAGAGAGTACTATGTGAATTCAAGGGCTTAGTACAATGAGAACACTTAGGACACCCTAGGTGCATTTGTCTTTCTAAAACTAAATATAAATAAATCAGTAGATTTTTTTTGTCAGAGATGAAACTGAGTGTGTGTACATTACTCTTTAATATATTTTACGACCTAAAAGTGCAGACAATGGACCAGATCTTAAAGGAAATTTAGTCGTTTGTGGTAAACATGAAGCTGCACATATGTATGAAGTCTATTTTATGCCATTTGAAGTGCTCAAGAATCACAGTGTGAATGCTCATGCTGATGTTTTGTGAAGCCTTTTAAAAGCTTTTGATGTGGAAGATCTACTCACCTTCCAAAGAGACACAGTCGCTAGGGATTCCCTCGTTGCCAGGGAATTCCTGACACCACATGACGTCGACTTTGGAATTGGCCTCGAATTCAACTGTTACGTGACCAACGCCATTTTCCAAAACTGCAGCCTCGCTCCTGATTCTTATTCTCAACGGCTGAAACAAAAGAACAATAGAACATTTTAGAACAATTGCAGTTTATTGTTTGCTAAGGCCTTGCTGGTTATGGTGAAGGACTTAAATTTTGATGAGTTAAAGAGAAATCTCAAAGTGTTCAAGACAATAGGCCTATTTTGTAGCATCTTATACTGATGAATGTTTTACAGACGTTATATTTATGTTTTCTTGGACGCTCGGGTGGTATTTTTTTAAACCTCTAATCAAGAAAAGGAGAAATTAATTAACAAACAGGTACCTCTCACTACCATACCACACCTATTTTAGATTGCAATTACTAAGCAGTTATGTTATTGCTCTGTCATATATCTAGTAGACAATTAAGTCGTCTTGACCATTTCGGTAGCTTGAGATATTTTGTGACTAATTCATTGTCACTTTGCTTATTAGTCTCCTCAGAGAAAATACAGAAAGTATAATGTTGGTCATTGAAAACAGAATACTTTATTAAATCAGATAGATAGATGGATAGATGGATAGATAGATAGATAGATAGATAGATAGATAGATTTTAGATAGCTAGATAGATTATATAATTATAAATTTTTTTCTCATCTCACAAAACTAAATGTTGGACTTCTTAACATTCACTTGAGTTATAATGTTATGATTTAGGGCCCCGAAAACAATATGTACTGACTCGATTTCATTACTGGGATATACCAAAATTACCTACTACACATATGCATACAGAAGCTAGGGCTGGCAAAAGGTTTGGGTATCATTTTCAGTATTGGCAGAGATGTCACCACATTATTTCTTTGTTATATCTTTGTACAGAATAAGAAATACAGATGTACAGAATAAGAAATACAGAGATGTACGATAAATAACTGAAGAAGAGACTTCCTTGTGAAGTGTTGGATATAAAGACTTATAAAGCGCTGATTGGCTAATTGACTCACTAGATAGATAGATAGGTAGATAGACAGCTGGACAGACAGACAGCCAGACAGGTATACAGATAGATAGAGTTGCTGTGGCCTAGTGGTCAAGGTGCTGGCCTGCAAAGTGAAGGTTGTAGGTTTGAGCCCAAGCTATGGCATGGAGGAACTAAGCAGAGCCGTAACCCTTTGTTCCACTCCACCCCAGGTGAAAATGGGTACTTGGCTACAGGCAGAGAAGGCAATTGCAGAGTGCTTGACCCTTGCAGTGCTGTAATTGGCTGCATGCTGGGTGTATGCTCCCCAGGGAGTTGAGAAAGGCTAATGCTTAAACAGGCCTGCCAAGGTGTAATTGTTATAGTCGGTTGAGCTTATCCACGAGGATAACAGACTCTAAACCCTTACATTTACATTTATAGATAGATAGATACATACATATATATATATATATATATATATAGATAGATTGATACATACATACACAGATAGATAGATATATAGATAGATAGATAGATAGCTGGACAGCCAGACAGACATACATACATACAGACAGACAGACAGATAGATAGATAGATAGATAGATAGATAGACAGATAGATAGATAGATAGACAAATAGATATAGCTGCAACATAGGAAAAGAAACCAAACAATGGATAAATCAGTTTAGTAGCCCATACAGGCTAACAATTCCAACAAAATAGGTCAGGCTGTCTATGTAATGTTATGCAATACAAATAAGGGTATCATACACGGTCTGTCATATGGAAAATATTGTTAAGTGATAGGCCTTTTTTTTTCTTGTTTATTTCTTTTTTCATCAGGATGTTGCATTGAACAACAATACGACAAAGGACACTAACTAAAATGCTGAATTAGGATTTCGAAAAATAATATTATAGAATTGAGCCAGCTAGATAAGTTAAAATTCCAAAACATGGTAAGGCTAAACTATCATATTTTACTGTTTTGCAAATATATGTTAGTAAGCATTTACCAAAAATAAATAAATAAGTAAAATAAAGAAAACAATCCATGCATGGTTTTCTCTCTTTTTGTTTATCATACATTTGTAGATTTCTATTGTTGAAAACGTTCTGTAAGATAAAATGATATCATAAACTTCAGATATTTTTGTATCATCATGTTAACATAGCCGAAAATGTCATTTCCAAATGGCAAGTGAAATTTTACATAAATTGCTCTTACTCCGTATGCAGAAGTTTCAAAGTTTTTTTTATTTCTGAACGATATATGAAAGTTCATATGTAGAATCAAAATATCATATCATATATTGAAGACATAAGATATGCATTATGATATTTTATTTGCTAAACAAATTTTGATCAAGTTCATTGTACAAGTAAAAAAACCAAAATCATTTTTCAATTAGGTAACATGATAAAAGCATCAACAACATCTCGTATAAAGAAAAGTATAGATTATTTATATTTTTAGGAATTTGAATGAAAAATAAGCAAACATTACTCCCCAAAGTCACCTCTGTAATAAGTGCAATTCTCAATGAAACATAGAACATTTCAGGCTAACATAGCTATGAGATGACCAGTAAATATCAATGGTATAAGGAAACCTCGCTAGTAAGGTCATAGTCAAATACAGTGGAACCCCGCTCTAAGACCACCCTACCATTAAGAATACCTCACATAACAACACCATTTTAAGACCATATTCATTCCCTTAAGACCCAGTAAAATATACATCCAGTGTGGACATATTTCACTATACGTGTATATAGCATATGGAGAGGTTTCCTGTGGTCAGATTTTTTCTCAAGAATAGACTAACCAATAATTTAACTGTAGCCCCACATATTTCAATATTATAGAATATGCACAATGCAATAATGCATTTTATAATACAACGCAATACGATTTGTACAATACAATATAGAATAAAATCAGATCTCTTCATTCATATCATGTGACTACCAAATGGTTTGTCACATTGGATTAAAACGTGTATATTGGACAGCAGAAAGTTATATTGGATTATATTGGACATAAAGCAGAAATGACGCTTTTCTTATGTTTCACTGGAGAATATTACAAATGTTGGATGGAAAAGACGTCCAATAGAATTTTATTGGTTTATATAGCTTTCTTGATCAAAGGAAAGAATAAATAACTCTATATTTGGACTCCTTGCAATCAACTATCATAATACAATACAATATAGTATAAAACTTCCACATACCTGACTGTTTCTGGCAATAGTGCTAGCAACACAAACGGTGAACAATACAAGCCACTTCATTCTCTACAGTTGTGAACAAAGTCAGCAGAAAATTGGCTCTGGAATAAATGAAAGAGCTCGCGGGAGGCATAGTATAGATGGCGCCACTATGTCATGGCGCTATTTGTTTTAAGCTAATTAGCATAGCACAGGTGCTGAACCCAAAGCTTTTAACACAACTCACCAGGGCAGGTGGTAAAGAAATAGACCAGCCTTTTAACTCAAGGTAAATAACTGCGATGGCCATGTATATATATACCTTAGTAAGATGAATTTCCAGTGGTTAAAGCACAGGCGCTGTCCAGCTCATTGCTATACATGTCAACATATAACTGTCTTTATTCTATGTCTTATCATGCTTATTAGCTCCTGCTGGAGGGCGCCTGTGGTTAAAGTGTTGGACTTATACGCGCATGGTCGTGGGTTCTGCTGGGTTGAAACTTAGACCACTGTATTCTGGAACTGAGCAGGTCCTCCTGAAACCACTGTTCCATTCCACCATCGGATTGCTCAGTGTTGGCACATAGTGATTGTGACATCTGTATGCTCCCTGGGGAGTTGAGAAAGTTCAAGAGAGAACAGAGCCTTCTGGCCAAGGGTAACCATCAACATTATATTTCCATTAAAAATAGAGAATCTGATACTTTTGCTGCAGCTGCACAATTCATTTAAACTAAAAAATGGTGATTTTATTTATTTATTTACATCTAAATTAATAAATTTAAATCTGAAGGCGTTTAAACGTTGTTTGGGGTGACTGTATATTTTAAAGAAAGGCAACTGATTCTGTCACTTTCCCCTAGCTGGCGATGGTGGTGCTAATGTACTTTGGCGCCACCTGGTGGTGGTTAGGAATTTTGGTTGTGGGGCCCTTGATGACTAGCTGAAGTGTGTTGCGAACCTTCATAGTACTAAAAAAATTTTTATTAATTACAAGATTAGTTCTTGTACATTTTCATTCTGTGTATTCCAAAGTGGTTTGGTTCATTAATTTCAGAATCAAAGGAGTTAGTATTCGAGATGAAAGTATTTAACATGAAAATAAAATCATGTTAGAGCATACAATTACCTTATGTGATGTATTATGAGAGCTTCCATGCTTTCAAAATATCATAGCTTAAATTCACATACTGGGAAGTTGTTTTGAATATTTCACTTTGCTTGTTTTTACGCTTCTATATATTTAAAATATCTCAACTATGGTTGCAAGTTTTGGAGTCCATGCTGTTATTTCGGGACAATGTTTACAAAATTATTACATTGCTAGGGTCTGCACTTCAATTGTAGCACTATATATCTGTTGTTGTAACATGATTGGGATAATAGGTTTGTTAGGGTGTGGCTGGTGCCCCAAAGTTACCCAATCCAACCTAACTTTGTTTTGGTATTGCCTTTTGATCAAAGGAACAGGTATGTGCAGTTTCATTGAAATTGATGCATTTCTACCTGTAGCACAACTCATGTGAAGTTTTACTAGTTTATATAAGATTTTCCATTGATTTTCCGCTTATGTCAAATTTGGCTCTAGGTAAATTGAATTTTTTGCTGATTCGTTACATAGTCATGCGTCCAGTCAATAGAAGTGACATACAGGTCTGTGACAACTATTTTGCTGTATTACTTCACTGATAGCTTGAAATTATTGGGATTTCGAGTTTTTTTATGTACTTTCAATATAGATCAATCTTTAATTTGAAATATATATATATAAGGTGCAGCTGTATACCATACCAATCGAAAATGTGAAGAAAAATGCTACAGTTCTAATAAATCTATAATTTTGCTTTTGAAACTCCCCTATTATATACTTGGTCCAATATAATATATATATATATATATATACTATTTTTCGTACTCATTTAACTGATGATATTTGCTGCTGAAACCTGTTGAAGTGTTCAGGGCACTATGTAAGCACCTGCATCTCACATCTAATAACTTCACTCATGACCAGATGAAACATCAGCAAAAAATTCCATTTACCGGCATAAAATCTGACAATAGTGGAAATTCAATGAAACATTCTATATAAACTAGTGTAAAAATTCACATGAGTTGTGCTATAGGTAGAAATGCATCAATTTCAAAGAAACTCCACATGCATGTTTCTTTGGTCAAAAGGCAATACCAAAAAAAAGTTAATATTTCAAATTTGCTGGGCACCAGCGACACCCCCTAAAGTTTGTGTTTACAGGGAGATGATTTCGCCTCAAAGTTTCTAGACACATCCATTGTTACTGTTCTTATCAAATTTCTTCATTTCGACTTTTTTTTTTTTAGCAAACTTTTAATTGCACCTGGCAACTCAATTAATAGCAGGCATAAACAGTGAACTGCACTTTTTGAAGACCTGTATAGCAAAAAGCAAAATATACACATGGTGATTCCATTTTGTGCCCAATTGTATTGTCAATTTTACTGATTGAAGTAGATAATCAGCTAGAGGCAGACGTAATGGTGAGATGAATAAACAGATAATCAGGCTTATTCCACTACTCTTAACTTAAAATGAAGATTATGTTCCTTAAAAATAACCAAGTAAAGAAATTTTGGTGTATAGGCCTAGATATATTTAAACTTGGAAATAATGCATTCATTTTAAAGTTAACTTTCTCAAAGATAACAACACTACATTTCTAATATAATAATTATTTATTTCTTTATCTTAAAGTGATATATACAAACAACGAAACATTTATTGCAGTTGTTTTTTCAAACATTTAAGAGACAGGCTAACAGTGCAACAGTTACAAATTCATATTTGTTTACAACCAGTTTGTAATAAATAAACAACTCTTTTATGTGTAGTGTCAAGTTTCTGGTAGTTCATTTTGATAATAACAAAATTAATGATTTTCATGTCTCCCAGCTAAATATTATTATCATTGATAAATATAATTAGTTTGCCTTTCCCTGAAAGTAAACATTAATACACACAAGTGAAGAAATATTAAATATTACATTAAGGATATCTAAATTAAGGCATAAATATCAACTATTTAATTAGCCTACTTGTACTTAAACAATCAGGCAGTGGTATTGCACTTAAATATCAAAAGGCAGTTATTGGTTTAAATTAGTGGATTTACGTAATTCAAGGAGATAATTAAAGGCGTTCTTAAAACATGTTAATTTCTAAAAGCCCTTAAATTTTTTGGGAAAATAAATGCACACGACATTTAAAGGATGAACATAGAGTTGACTAAGCCTACCTAAAAAATACAATAGACAAACAAATTTAGCTAAATCAAAACTTTATACATTATAAATGATAATTTCTTAAGAATATTTGTGCTTTGCATGACTCATTGAAAAATAGTTGTCTTCAAAATCATGTGTATAGTCAAATTCTGGTATTTTATGATGATTCAGTCAAGAACTACAGTGCCCGACGTCGAAGTTGTGGCCGACACCAGAGTCGTGGACTTCAATAGTGACGTCCTGGGGCCGATCCAAACATTCTGATTGAAAAGGGTGATAGATATCGCTATTATTCTAAATCTTTCTCTGTCAAAATGTTCTGAATCCGCCCCTGGACGTCACTATTGAAGTCCACAACTCCGGTGTCGGCCACAACTTCGACGTCGGGCACTGTAGTTGTCTTCAAAATCATGAAGGTATTTCATCTCTTAAATGTGTATAGTCAAATTCTGGTGTATTATGATGAACTAATATAAAAAGTTTCCCAAGCATAGACCTTTGCTTTTGGCTTTTTCATTGATGGGTCATAAAAGCAGTGGTCATTCGCCTTTTAGCCATGTACGAATTGGTTAGATAATAGATTTTAATCGAATAAAGTCATAGATTGCAAAAGTTGCTAAAATATAGGAAAACTAAGGAATTTCGGCTGATGTTTATAAGTTTATAAGAAACATTGGGAAAACAAAGCATAGAGGTCGTGAAAAATATTGAACAAGGAACGCAGTGCTCATTAGAAGGCATGTAGCATCTCAATAAAGCAAATTGCATACTTGTTCACAAAAATAAATAAAAGAATAAATTAATTAAAGACACATTTCTGAGACTGTGCAGCCATTATGTTTAAAATTACATTTTACAAACCTTAGATATGATTTATACTTTGGCCCTATTTATTTTAAAACAAAAATCATAACTTCATAACAGCAAAATGCAAGGCAGTTTTGTGTTTTTTAACAACAACAATATATTTTCAACAGCGAAATATTCTTTTTTTTTAACACTTTTAAAATTTTCACAAAGAAAATCTGCTAGGTAAGAAAGCACATTCAATTGCCATTGCTCACATAGCCAATACAAAAAAACAAAAACAAAACAAATGCTGTTTATTCACAAATCACTGATATCTATGACGTCATTGCTATTGACTGTGACGTCATCAGCCTTCCCAGAATCCCCAGCGGGTTCCAATTCTTCGTCTGTTGAGAATGTTCCGTTTCCCTGTGGCACCTCTTCATCATCCTGTAATAAAAATTCAACAAAATTAAATTAAATTTCATCGAAATTGATTGATAATTTTCCGCTTTGTAAAAGGATTCGATTATGCGAAGAAGGAGGTTTTCCCTTTTTTTTCAAACTGTCGGCACCAAAATTAGTTAAAGCTGTTGTTCATCATAATTCAATGGATTTCCACAGATTCAAAAGATCTCATCAAGATTTAAACATCAATAGACTAGATTCATTAAATGCACCCATGACATCAGTAGATTTCAGATTTCAACAGCAATCTAGCCAGTAAAAATTTCAAAATCCGATTTATCTCTGCATGTTTAGGCCTACAATCAAGGGGGGTAACGCATTAGTCATGTAAATTATGTAGGTAGATATGTAGGTCTTCGTAAAAAAAAGCTTAGAAAAATAATTATGTCATTTTAACTATGTATGTAATATGAAACAATATGATAATTCTGCATGGCTTTAATATTTGGTCCTGTGCCTTTACTTTTACTTTTAAATTTATTTGATCAATTCATACTTCATATATACTGTCACTTTCAGAAATTTTTACCTGAAAACCAAAACCCATCACTTGAATGCTTTCTTTTATGTCCAAAATTTTAGCATCTCATCATCATATTTGCCCTTGAGCTGACCGACTGTCAATCCGATAGATGCAATTGAACTATAGGTTCAAGGAAGAATATAAGCCACTTCATCTATCTGGGTCATTCTCAAAGCTATCCCTACTTGATGTAAGTTAAGCCTATGGAATATCTAAAAATAATGTCTTCAGTTAACTTACATGTAAAATATTGACAGTGGTTTCTTCTTCTTCCTGGGTTTTTCCTTCATCTGATTTTTCTTCAATTTCTTCTTCTTGGGTTGAACTTGATGATTTCGCGTCATCGTTGTTAAAAAATAAGCTCTGGAATAAAAATAATAGGAAATAAGTCAGTAGCCCTAGTTATTCAGTGTATAAAGGAAACGTTTGTTTTTAATGAGAAATTATAGGGAAAACTGCAAGATAATTAATTGAAGAAACACTAAATTCATTAATTAGATCCATGTGTTATTGTTTTATTCATTTTTTAAATATGGGATACAGTGTATTCTTGCCATTAAGACTACCTTTGGTGAAAATAACATTGATCTAGAGGTAGAGTTAAATTACAAAGGGTACAGTAATGTGTAAAAGTCTTGAGCCACCTGAATGCATTATGTGTTATTTGCTCATACCCACATCTAAACAGGTGATCCTGCACTATGCTTGAAATAAAAGTTTGACAACTTGTATTTAAGGCACCTTTTAATGATGTTAGGACAGAATTTCTGTCAAATTACTGGGCAGCCTCTATAGGAGCCAGTTAATGCAGTTTTATCTGTAAAATGGGGACCATACCAAATAACTGAAATGAACCAGAAGAACCAAATTTTCTTCTCTATTATTGTTTTCCTATTTTACTGTCTGTAATTCATTCAGGGTAAGTATCATCAATTTGAGGATGACTCAAGACTTTTGCACATTACTGTATATGAATATATAACTGGGTCCAACCTTGGAGAAATTAGACTCAAATTTCTCCAAGGCCCAACACTGGGTAGTCTTAATATTGAAGTAGTCTTAAATGAGAGGTGAAATACACTGATGAGAACCAGACAAGGCGATTTTGCAACATTGCTCTATAGGCGATGAAAGTAGGTCAATTACGGCGAACAAAGTAGTTCTTTAATTATCACCGAATCTGACGTTGAATTGCTTTTCTTGGCACAGAAGCCTGCGTGAATGTATTCTAATGGTCAGTATAAAATCATTTATGATGTTAATTTTCCTTGCTCCCCCACTGTGCCTGTTGCTTCCCCGAAATCTGTCAGTCGCTCTGTGGGTGAGAACACTTTGGTCCATAAATTACTGGTTTTGATGGCTGTCTTAATGGTGAGGTGGTCTAAGAACTGAGTTCCACTGTATAAATTTGGTGCCTACTATATGAAGTGGTGCTAGCCATGGCATCTCACTATTACATCAGCCTGTTAGACTTAACAAGCACCACTAGCATTAAGGCAATAAAAACAATACCGAAAAATACTTTTAAAGTAGGTTTTCCTGTAGGTATAAAAACATTTAAATTATTTGATGGATTATCCTCTGAACTGTCAACAGGACACATCAATTTAATGCAACTGATGAATTTGCCCAATTTAAAAATAATGAACAAAAAATTTAAAGCCTTATCAGAATTCTCAAACCACTGCTTTTAATGGATGAGGAAAAAACCCCTTCACGCTGAACCGGAAGTAGAATTGATGGTCTCCATGACATCCCTTGAAATGGAGACAGCTCACTTCCGGTTCCGTCAATGTGCTGATTCATCGATTTTTATCCGGTTGTCAATAAACAATGTGTCATGAAGCGATAATGGGGGGTATGTAGAGTTAAGGAAAGAAAGAAAGAAAGAAAGAAAGAAAGAAAGAAAGAAAGAAAGAAAGAAAGAAAGAAAGAAAGAAAGAGACTGATATTGGCACGATTGACTATCTGACCCACTAACTGACTGACTGACTGACTGACTAGCTGACTGACTAGCTGACTGACTGATTGCCTGCCAGGCTGAGTGACGGAATGGCTGGCTGACTGGCTGACTGGCTGGCTGACTGGCTGACTGAACGACTGGCAAGTAGTGAGTAGTCAAAATTGATTGATCGATCGATTGATCGATTGATTGATTTGTTCTGAATGATTACATATCCTGATATTACTACTTTACGGTACAAGTTTCGCTTTAGCACCAATGCACCATGGAGTTATTTCATCGTGAGTTTGTTGCATAGGGATGTACTTTGATAATGCAAGCTACAACAAAAAGGAATTGTTAAGAAACCAAATACTGTTTATAGGGACTGTTATGACTTTTGTGATGTAGGAATTGTAATGATGTAGGAATTTTAATGATGTAGGAATTTTAATGATGTAGGAATTGTAGGAATTGTAATGATGTAGGAATTGTAATGATGTAGGAATTGTAATGAGATTATTGTTTTACAGAGAAACGTCATACCCAATATTATAACCTATTATCAAAGCCAGATTGATTCTACAACAACTTTTATGGGTACATGGCCAAATGTGCCACGTGCGTTTTCCATGAGAAGGATTAACGCATGGAAAACGCATGGTTTTCAGCTAATTATAATGAGGCAAAAACCATGCGTTTATCCAATCGCATAGAAAACTCACGTAACACAATTGGCCATGAACTGATACCTTATTTAAAATGTTGAAAAGTTCTAGAATTCAGAGTACCTTCATATTAAGACCACCTCAATAATTCTTAAGAGTTGCCTTAATTGTGAGATTCTACTGTAGTTCGTATCATCAAAGAACGACTCCTAAGTGAAACATTATAAACTGATAAAATGAAGCTATAAGTATATATTTCACTTATGTATTCAGATCAGACACCCAGTAAAATACCATTCTTCTTGGAGCATTGTGAAGGACCATGTCTTGCACAAACGATCAATCATTCATTGTCCCCCAAAACGAGGCTGAGACAGCGCCACCTGTTATTGGCAAAGAGAACCAGGGAGGTCATTCTCAAAGCTATGAATGACCTCAATGGCTCTCTGTGCCTGATAAAAATTACCTCTGAGCTGTGCCAAAGTTTAATGCAAAGGACAAGTATATTAGATGCGGAGACAGGCAGGGTCTAATGATGCTGAAATGTGCATCTTCGTGATGTCTTATATTCTTTTAGTGACACTTGTATATATTTTTAGTATCTTTGTACATTTTCTTTGGTTTCAGTTTTTCTTATTATGCAAGTGTAGTCCTATAATTATAGTGGACTTGTCTCTACACTTGGTTTCTAGCAGATATGTACTTAATAATGAGATGGTTTTATAAGTGAGGTCACCTACAACAGAACCTCGCCATTGAGACCACCCTTGGTGAAAATTTAAACTGGTCAAATATATGACTTGTAATGAGGCGGTTTTTATAGAGAGGTGAACTACAATAGTAAGCATATACTTGTGTCTAAAAATAGGGGGGTCTTAATGGTGAGGTGTTCTTTTAACAGTTTTTATAAATAGTCTCTCACAGTTCTTATTAAAATGGGTCATCTAAACTTATTTCTTAAAATTCTGACATTGTTTTATTCTGTTTTACATTAATTTCTTTATATTCAGCACTAACAATTAAACAATGTTTACTGACATGAGATTGCTTATTAAATATATTTGAACAAATAAATTGTTTAACTGTATCATTCGAAGATATATTACCCATCGAAACATAACGCACTATTCGACCTTGTGTCAATAATTATTCAATAAATAATATTTCTAATCAATCACATACAAGTCTTTAAAACCTTTCAACGTCAAGTTGTCAACAATGCACTTGTATGGTTGTTACTCTGTAAATTTCTTGCTGTGAGATAACTGGACTTGTCACAAAATGAGCACTGGGTGATTGACGTGTTAAATCAAGCTGAACGACGCAGAGCTCTTGATTTGGACTTAAGTTACTTAACTTAAGGCAGCAAACTCTCATTAAGGCATCGTTGCTTGCCTTAAACTGTCCTTAAAACGAAATATTATAGATAAGAACAGAATATAGCAGTAAGCTATAAAATAAAATAGCGTAACGTTATTCATAACAAGTATTGGATATCTATTAAGGTTTTTTTTTTTTTGCGTTTATATTTAAAAAGAAATTATGGAATATAAAAGTTGGTACATTTAATTAGACTTATACCAAGATGGTTCAATTTAGTGGCAAAAAAAAAAAATTAGGTTTGCCCACATAATAGAAGAAGTATAAAAACACAATTTTTACAACAAAATAGAAATCTGACAAAAACCCGATTATTTTCAGCACATTTGCAACTATTATATTGCGCAGTGTCAAATAGTTCCAGATTTAAAAATTCTAGGCATGGCTCCTTGCTCGCTTTTATTACTTCGACTGTATTTAAGATAATTATAGACTAGGGCCCCAGGCCATGACCCACATTGATTATGCAATTTCACAAGTTCCCTATTTTCGCTCATCTCATGCAAATATTGCTACTGCACGTGGTCCGGATGTGACATTTATGCAGGATTTCATCAAGGTAGAATCTCATTCAGGTGTGTAAAATTCAGAAGCTGAATAAATTACGTGATTTTTATTGAGATATTATGAGTGAAAAGTATTATTTTATCACATAAATGTGAATTGCTTACTGAATAGACTTGATTTTAACACATTATGATATATGAATTTACTACTAGTCTCAATTGCTATGAAATTAAGATAAACCAAAATGTATTTGAAAGAAGTCAAAATATGATTGTCTTAATATATAATAGTGTTTACACTGAGCAGCCCGGGATTCAGCAAGAGATAAGTCTTTCCTCTCCTCTTATTACTCATTTTACTTTTCAGACATAGTTTTACTAACTGATTCCGTAAATATGATTTTCTCAGGGAAATTACATAAATCAACTGTTGATAAGAAGTAAAATATATTTTAAAATGCACCAAAAATACTGCTGCTAGGATGCACTAAAAATACTGCTGCTAGGATGCACTTGTCTCTAGCCAAGGGCGGGAACTTTTTCAGCCAATATAGGCCTAATTGCAGTCTTCTGTTGTAAATCAACTATTGTGAGGTAGTGCTAATAACGAGGTGGTTTTTAAGTGAGGTACCATTATGTTTGTGTGGCATTTTTCTACCTCACCTTGACAAAGCTTCGCCAATATGACCAACTTCCCATTTTTTAAAAAGATCACATAGGCCTTTGCGATTTCTGTCCTATTTTTACACCTGTCGCCATAAATTATGTTATACATAATTATATTATTTATAAATTCTTCTTTAATATAAAGACCACACCATCTTTAACCGAGAGCGGTCTTAAAATAAGGTTTATCTGCAATAAATTGGTTTCCTTTTTTTTTGTGTCCCTTTTCTTTGAGCCATTTCAATTTTCTAAATGAAATCTGTCCTATTATGTGTCAGCCATCTTAAATTTCCAGCGCGTAATGAAATTGAATAGCACCATCAGAAATTCAGGTGGTGCACGTTGGTAGAACTACACAAGGCTTTTGGAGACAATATAGGACAACATCAACATGTGGCAGAGACATAGACAGACAGACAGACAGACAGACAGACAGACAGACAGACAGACAGACAGACAGACATATGTAGACAGAAAGAACAACAAATTTGGTCATCATTAGGCCTGCAGTGTATGTCCATAGATGCGGTCATGAAAACAAGTGATTAGGATGCCTGTTGCGCTTAAGATATGCAAAGTATAGTAGAATAAGACATTAGGATGGTAACTGTAAGGTATTTCATTTAAGAAACAAGCAAACCCAATCAAGATATATAAACAAAAGCTTGGTAAATTATTTTGTCAAATTTACGTGCTTAGTATATCTGCAGCACTCATGAAAGTAAGGGAGTTGAAAAAAGTCAGGGAAAGGGTAATAATATTACAGATAGACAGCCAAGTTAAGATAGATATTGTTTGTATATCAAGTATGTTATTGGATGAAAGCCGTACAATATTTTCATATATTGCACGGCTATATTGCATGGTACATTTTAGATACCGGAACAGGCTTTTATAAGTATAAACTAATCATTATACCGTCGTACTTAACAATAACATCTTTCCATTTGTTGTAATTAAACTTGATAACTTTTCTGTGGATCAAAACAGAAAAAGAGAGATAATTTAGTATTGTTTTGGGCTGCCATTAAAAATGAGTAAAAATGACCAAAATTGTAAGAAAACAATGAATGAAAAAAGAAGATTGAGTAAAATAGGCCATGGATTTCTCTGCCCTTTTTCTTGTGTAAATTGAAAGGCCATATAATATATCAATTAGATATCTACTGCACAGTGTCTCGTGCAGTATCAGTTTTTATTGCACCTCGACAACCGATATTGCACGAGGCCGCAATAATTGCATAATTTAATAATGCTAGGTGGCCGAGTGGTCATTGCAGTGTATTACTGGCTTCCATGGTAGTGGCTCTTGGTGCATGGGTTCAAACCTGGCTCTCTACACTATTTATGAGCTACACCCCATTCTCTGTCCAATAACAGTCACTGTGGATGTTTTATTATGCACATTTTAAATAGTCTTCTTAGATATATTGGCCTATAGCCTAATATAATTATGGTGATCTGGTCTTATAAAGAGATTTTTGGTTTAATTTCATGACGTCATAATTTTACTTACGTTATCAACTTTAGTCTGGTAGATGGCGACACCGTGGTCGTTCTGCACGTGTTGGCACAGTTCCCAGGCACTCGTGTATTCCCCCTGACACGTGGCACAAACATAGGCACCGCCATCTGTAAACAAACAACTTGTCACCAAACTTTCGTACACTGGAAAAAACGAAATACAGCGACACGTTCGCTTTTGCACAATGCTTCGTCAAAAAGACATTTTCAGTGGTCTTATAGATTTGTAGCAGAATAGTTTCAAAAGTGGTGCAAAGTGGGAAAAACTTGGAATAAGAATAAGAGTACCATATAACTACCTATTTTATTAATTATATGCCAATCATAACTTGATCAGAATATTGTCCACAGAACAAAATTACAACAATAATATTATGCTTATGCATTGAAAAACGATAACATGACTGATGACTTTATTTGAATGATGTCAAATTTCTTGCCCTGTTTCAGAATATGGGACAGACTTATGGCCAAAAGTACTGGTCTTTAGCTTGGGATTGCCAGTGACACAGTGACGCGTACAACATTACAAATATTTTCATGAATACAAGAAAATATGCCATCTTTCTTACATATATTTATGAATGATATTTTGGATAATCTTTCTGAATCCCAGTAGAGCCTCAGCTGTGTGTCTTAAAAAGTGTCATTTTTACAATGGTTTCCATATATCCTCAATTGAAATCATGAAATTATATGTGATTTAACCATAAGTGCATTTGAAAGGTTCGGTGTGAGCCTATGAGGGCAAAATGAATTCCTCTGAAATCTTTATTCTCTTGAGTGAATGCGTCGATATTTGTGAAGAATGAGCTCACCTTTACCATTGAGGGAATTTTCATCACACTTGCATATGAATCTCAACTTGCATCGAATCTGTTTGTGCGACGTGAGTTTCTCAATATCTGGAAATACTTGTTTGCAGTTGCCACAGATGAGTATGTCTGGCGTCTCTGCAAAGATAATACCCTATGGAATAAGATAATACAGTATGTAATAACATAATACAGTATGTAATAACATAATAAAATGTGTAATAAGATGACATGAGCTCATGTAGGCTGAAATGAAATGAATTGTAATGGGTGAGATTGCATGAGATTAGATAAAGTAAATTTGAGAGGAGAAGAGAAGAGAGGAGGAGGAGAGGAGAGGAGGAGAGAAGAGAAGAGAAGAGAGGAGAGGAGATGAGGAGGAGAGAAGAGAAGAGAAGAGGAGAAGAGGAGGAGAGGAGGAGAGGAGAAGAGAAGACAAGACAAGACAAGAGAAGAGAAGACAAGAGAAGACAAGACAAGACAGGAGTGGACAAAAAGGCAACGGAGACATGAAATTGTAAGGCATATGAAGTGCAATTAGACGAGTCATGAGTGAACTTAAAAGCAAAAAAAACACATGAAATTTTTGTCATTGCATGCATTTGGCTTTCATGATGTTTGAATGAGGTTTCATTCCTTCATTTATTCAACATGTCGGTTTAGCATAATGGACTCATCTACCTGTAAAGACTTTTATACTGTTTACAGGTAAAATCAGTAACAGGTATCCATTGTAAAACACAGTATAACTTGACTATTTAGACCCTCTTTCCATTTTCAATTCTTCGTGGTCATTTTTCAATAATCAACTGTCTTAATGGTGAGATCTTTCAAATTGTTTGTGAAGTGTCAACAATTACATGAGGAGGCCTACATAATTTTTGAGTACAGTATAGACCCCACCCATGGGGTAAATGTGTAACATCGGTGGACTCCTATCTATCAATCTAACTATATATCTGCCGGTCTATCTATATATCTATCTATCTATCTATCTGTCAATCTATCTATCTATCTATCTATCTATCTATCTATCTGTCAATCTATCTATCTATCTGCCGGTCTATCTATCTATCTATCTATCTATCTATCTATCTGTCAATCTATCTATCTATCTGCCGGTCTATCTATCTATCTATCTATCTATCTATCTATCTGTCTATCTATTTATCTCTCTGTCTAACTATCTATATCTATCTATCTATCTATCTATCCATCTATCTATTTATCTCTCTGTCTAACTATCTACATATCTATATATATCTATCTATCTATCTATCTAGATGTCTAGATGTCTATCTATCTGTCTATCTGTCTATCTATCTATTTAACTATCTATCTTTCTATCCATCTATCTATCTATCTTTCTATCTATCTAAATAGTGAGATGGTCTTAATGTGAGGTTGCCCTGTATATCTTTCCATTACGCCTGTGTATCAGTAAATATGAGTAGATCAGGCAATTACGCATCATATTCTTCATGATATGAGGTGTATAATGGTCTTTTTGTTACTTGTTCATCTTCTTCGTTACTTGTTTCGCCCATCAACACTGCCTTGTACCTATCCTTTATGCTCTTTAGTTCATCTTTTGTATTATGCCTCAGGACCATAACAAAGCTAATTTCCTTCCCCTAACAACAAAAGATGGTACAGTAATGAAAGAGGTGGGATAAACTTTGTTGGCAAGTTAAGGCACAAAGACGCTCACTGCAGCAACGCAGTTGCTGTATCCACCTGGCCTTATTCTTGGAAATAGTGTAATTTTAGTAAGTACACAAAGTGCAGTTATGACGTATATTGATGAGAAACACGGCCATTATTGTGGATAACTAACTAGTTGCCATTCAAGTTGTTAAATTATTTGCTGACACTAAATTGCTTTCAGCTACATCGGATGGGTGAGAAGGGTATTTCTTCCCATATGGTTGCACCAGGTAGGGCTGATCAGGACAGGCAGGTGCCAAGGCAATGAGGCCAATGAGGAATTAACCTTCTAACATGGGCTGGATTCGAACCCAGGACCCAGTGGTTGGCAGTCCAGCATGCTACAACTGAGCGAGGCCTCTGCTCCCTTCTTGGATAATGTATTGCCAGAGATTCTTTGGACAAATGGTTCTTACAATCCTGGATCAGTAAGAAGTGCCATTATGTTCATAGAAATTAAGATCCTTTACTACCTCACTTGTGGTATATTCCAAAACGCATTTTGCAACTTTCTAAAATATTTTTCTGGGCTTCTGAGAAGTTGTGTGTTGTTGTGGCTTCAGGGAACCCCGGTATGTCTTTTGGAAAACACCCACACTTACACAGATATTAGCATTTCTCGCTGCTACTGGGTCAGAAGCTTAGTCAGCTTATATGACCAGCAGCAGGCAGACGTTATGATGGAATGATAAGACTTTGAGTCCACACATATTACGTTACACACGCATTCCATGGGTTTGGTATTTTACTTGCCTCAGCATAGACACTGACTAAATGGCACCTCTAATTCGTTGTTTAATGCAATCGACATCCACCTGGGATCTAGCTCCCTAAGAGTGACCACCCTAGGGTAGAACTTTAAAATTAAGACCAATAATGAGGGTAGGGTATAGATTGTAGGGTAATTGAGGTTAACAATGTTTTAACTTGTAAGGTCATTAATGTCTGGCTATAGGCCTATAGGATGGTAAGCTACTGCACAGGAGAATACTAGATTTAAAAAGAGAACATCATAAGCCTGTACTTCTGAATGAGGGATGGACCTTTCTCCATATGATTAAATGAATATAATAAAGTATATCTCACCATTTGGAGATTTGCCAGCTGAATTATGATTTCTTGTTAATCTCTTGAGATGTGTCTTTGAATTTAGGTCAAGTGCAATGGTGGGAGGTCCCACTCCAGGTCGTAGGGGTAGAAGGGTTGGCTTCAAATGGGACATTGCCATAAGTGCTCCCAAATCCGCACGAGGGCGCTTGAGTGGTGGTGGAGGCGGCAGAGGGCGCACAGGTCTGCAAGAAAAAACAATGGCGCCACCTTTGGATTAGGCAAACAAATACATAAAGACAAATAATAAAACAGTTATTGCACAGTATATAATAAAAACACAGCAATTTATCAGAATACGTTTAAAATGTCAAATCAAACAGTCAATTATATTCATTATATAAAGAAAAAAATTATGATTGAATACACTTCCCTAAACAGGTTTTAAATGAAATTCTACAAAATTTATAAAACTGAATCAGCTGTATGCATATAACCATATTTCGTATTTATTCATACTATTCTAATAATCTAAAAACGGATATACTCTATTGTCTAAAATATTAATTAAAAAAGGGAAAAAAATAAAAACAAAGTGACATGCTAACGCGAAAGATTTTAACGTAAACATTTAAACCTAGCATAGTTACAACACTTAATCTACTACAATGGCCATACCATTGAAAAAGAAATCATGCAAGTTCTATTTTTAGCTCGTATAAGCCACAAAGAAATTTAATTTCAGTGGTGAAAAGGTCCAAAAGAAGGTGGCTTGACAAAAGAATGAAAGTAAAAAAAAATCACAAAAGGCTTTTCTACACAAAAAGAAAAATTCCAGGCAATCTCCCAGAACAATACTTACGTATTGTAATAATAATCCCTGCAATTAAAAATTCAAAAATGTTTTTAATCATCAAGATAACATCAAAAAGGTTTATTTCCACATGTATTATCAGAAAAATGAAAGTCACAAAAGACGCAGTTCTCGTGGAAATCTTAAGTTTAAAGTCTAAGAATGTCATCGATTTCTTAATGGATGTTTTAAAAGTACAAATAGGTCTATTCAGTTGTGAAATTGTTTCTTATGGTTTTCAAACACGCTGAATTTGTACTATAGCTGAAAAGTTGATCTCCAAATGGACTTGGTCAAGCAGGAGTCTTTCACAACTCCAAGGATACAAGATAGAGTGATGTGACTCCTGGTAATATAACTACCAAATCTAGCTATGAGGTAAACTCACTCACTAGATTTATGTCATTAGTGAATGGTGTGACCAAATTAAACTAGTATTTGTCTCATAAATGACTAGAAATTAATATTTCTACTGATATCCATGTTAGTGTGATTCGTTTTACTGGCAAACACTTGTAACTGTTTGTACTAGAAGTAAATCAATCAATCAATAAATCAATAAAATACACTGCATATTATATATTGATTGCTCGGAGATTGAACCATACTGAAATGGTATCTTTACCGGTCAAGTTCGACTTGAAGTAGTGGGGATATTTCTTATGACAGTTCCTCGGAATCTTCAAATATATACTATGATTGTCATTACAAAAATATACCATGGTTGTCTTTACAGCCAACCTACCTGATAAGTAGGAGCAAGAACTAGTCAAACGTGGTGTGTTGACTCACAATTAGATTCTGTTACACTTAGCAAATTGCTGGTGTTTTTAGAGATATTTGTTTATGAACAAGTCGCATTTGTAATCACAAATAAGTCCCTTAAATATCACCAAGAAATGTCTCTGCCGATATATAAACCTGAAGACTAGGATCCATACAAATATCAAGGATCTGTCATACAAAGAAGTAAAGCCAATGAAATATACAGTTGACCAAAAAAGGCAAGCAGGCCATCCAACAAGTTGGCATGTCAGCTGGTCATTTGGGGTATCAGTGGGCGGGGCATTTTGACAGGGTCATCTGGGATTGACTCGATCCTCTTCCTCTCCATCTAAATGCAGCCCGACATGCAAGCATGGAGTAAGGTTATTACATCACAATCACAGAGATGCCAAGAGCAAAAACTGATGTTGTCCATAACGCTATAAGGGCTGTCTCATCTGTTGTATCCAATTGTGTAGTGTGGTATTTAATGTATTGTGGGTCCCCACACAATGCTGTATTATGAGTTTTTTTCTTTGTATTATTATATGGTCTTCTTTTGCAGAAGACATAATGGTGGCTTGGGGGTTTTTTAATGCTGAGGGTATGATGATGCTCTTGGGTGAGGCTAACTCATCTATGGGATATTTGGCGATAGAAATGGATAGTATGGATAACTGTAGCTTCAGGAGCATTCTACTAACTTGAAACGACTTAATATTATAAGTCAGTCACTCAAACGTGTATTTCAATCTTCTATTCAGAGGCAAATATATAACAGACCCCACCCATGGAGTAAATGTGTAGCATGGTGTGGAATTCAAGCCTAATCTCATCATTACGTCTGCTTTTCGCAGCTGATCATATAAGCTAGACCCGTAGCATCCAGAGAAATACAGATAGAATTCTGCAGAAATTACTTAAAATGCTTTTGTAGCTAACTCTAAATATGTGTCTGTCTGTTTCATCATATATCTCTCTGTCTGCTGCATCGAACTGCTGTGCAGTTTGTTTCTCTGTCTTGCTGTTTTTCAGTGTTGATTTAGTCCCTTTTCAGTACTCTGTAATTAATATATAGTTTTTAATCTCTATTACTCTGTGCCTATTTTACTGTCTCTATATATTCGACTGTCTTCCCTTTGGCTGTCCATCCTTCTGTCATTATATAGTCACTCACCATCAGTTGTCTGTCTGTCTGTCTAGCTGTCTGTATGTCTGTCTCACTTATCTCTGTTGCGGTTGATTAAATTGCTGACGTGCAATGTATTTGCCATGCACCTGTCATGGATGCTGACATGTGACGCACTCCACAAGAGCATGAAATGAAAGATGCCGTGCCACGAAATGTCAGGAAACATTAAGGAGCGGGGCTTTTACAGGGATCAAAAGTAAGCTGTTCATTATTAGAGTGATGCTCATGCACCCAGATGATGGTGATGGTGATGGTGTTGGATGTGTTTCTAGGAGTAATCATTATATAAAAACGAATTTCAAATACATGGTTTCCTATAATAAAAGCAATGTGACTGGTGTGCCAAATGGTGAGAACTTAGAATAATTTTATTCATATTACATATAAAATTTATAAATGCATTTAGCTATTTTGGGTGTATTGGTTCAGACCATACTGCATCATTCATGAGCCCCTCAGACCCTGCAACATCACACCTCCATAGAGTCAAAGTCAAAAATTTTTCTAGGAGTCACATCCTTTTCATATATAAAAATGGTTTCAACATTTAGATTAAATGCCATTGTGTAAAGAAATTATGAGCGACTAGTTATAAAATCATTATATAAAAACAGACTTCAGATACATGGTTTCCTATGGTAAAAGCAACAAAATATAAATACTCTTGTTATGTTTAAAAACTCAAAAGATTTACAAGTTAGTTCAAGACTTTCCCCGCTCCTTAGATGGACTAAGGACTGCATACATGCTTTTATCACCATAAAACAAAATGGATAAATAAAAGTGCCCCTAAATGACATGGTACTAAATTACTTGAAAACACCCTTAAAATAAACAAGCAAAACAATATTGACAAAGTAGGAGAAAACCATTTGATTCATTCCAATTTGCAACGATATACCTCCCGTGGAATTTAATACTGCGATCAATTTAAACACAATCTACTTTACAGGAACTTAAATAAACACCCAGGCAAACACAACCTTTCAATTAAGGGCCAATTTAAGGCTAACCCTATAACTATGATAATCACCCTTTATGATTTGATCAAACACCAGACTATAATTACATTTCCATGTTGATAATATCGGGTTTCTTAGATTATTCCTCAGCTATCAGCAGGATGGCATTCAATAAAACATGAGACCCAAAATCAAATCAGATCGATCTTAATAATCGCATGATCGATAATCGAGCCAATTATCTGTAAACAGAGAGCCCATAGAGGTCCGATTATTGGGTTAACGGGGTTGTGAGTTCATTGTTGTTTTGTGCTGTGAATGAGACTTTTTTCGTCTCAAAAATCTTTGGTTTTTTATTTTGAATTTTTTAATCTATTTATATTCTTTTTGTGAAACAGCAAACAATATTGTGTAATAATGCCTTTTTTTTCTTTAAGTCTATGGAACCGATATAATCTGTGTATTATAAAATGCTTTTATTGTGTCATGTTTGGTTATCTTAATGAAATATTGGATGATTATTACGATTTTAATTGCAACATCAGTGGATTCGTTGTACAATGCAACTGTCTATAACCAGCCAGTTATAACCATGGCTATTGAATGGTTTTAGATGATGAAATATTAACGAGTCTATGACTAATCAACAAAGGTCCACTAATCAGATTCTTCTCTAGCCAGTTTAGAGACTGACTTAGCACATTGGGAAGCATTCAGCCTTAAACACACGGTTAACCACAAGGGATTAAGAGCTCACCACAGTGCCACCACTGCAGATCTCCATTGCCAAAACCAATTACGCCTGGTTAGAGACATACCTGTTGCTGACCCCGGGGAGTGGGCAAATTTGTTTCTTTTTTTGACAGAGTGGCCTGCCTATTTAGCAATGTATGTATCTCTGTATCTCTGAATCTCTGTATCTCTGATAGATCTTTCTATCTATCTATCTATTTATCGAACGATCTATCTATCTACCTATCTATCTATCTGTCTATCAATCAATCTATCTATCTATATATCTATCTATCTATCAATCTATCTTTATCTATCTGTCTGTCTATCTATGTATCTATCTATCTATCTATCTTTTTATCTGTTTATCTGTCTATCTATCTATCAGGGAACCAAGTGGTTACTGTCTATGGTAGTGACTCTGAATTTGGGGGTTTGAATATAAGACTGGCACCGTGCATGACATCTTTAACTGTGCTGATAGATAGATAGATAGATAGATAGATATGGGAAGTGCAGCCCTCTACTTAAGTTCTTCCCACCAGCGAGAGTTTAATAATGAGGTGAGAGAGATTAATGTTATATGTATATAGTTTCCAGTTCTTTAAGAAGAAACTGTCTTAGATTTACAAAACAATACAATATTCATTCAGCCGACTACAATTAATTTCCTTTTGTGTCTTGTCCTTGAATGTCTGTGGTGACATTTGCGAATGACAATCAGAGATTAACATAATGGTTCTTTGTTAAACGTCTGATTATTTTTCATTTAATGGGGATACTGTCAATGCCAAATGCGCAATTTAAGCAGTAATGATTTTCTTGAATGATACATGATTTCATAATAAGACGCATTTAATGCAAATCACTCCATGTGTTGGTCTCATCTGTGTGGGGAGACAAAGTGGAGTATTTGTTTTCATGTCATGAATCATTAAGGCGTTCAAGACACATCTTCAGGAGACAGACAGAAAAACAAAAAGAGAAGGACAATCTAAAAAGACAGAGAAGCCAGAGAGATAGACATACAGAAGCAGAAATATCGACAGAGACAGCACAGAAAGAGAGACAGACAGACTAAACAGAAAGATAAGACTCAGCTGCAGACAGAGTCACAAAACAGAAGGACAGACAGGCAGAGAGATTAGACAGAGAAATGAAGAAGACACAAAAGCATTGATAGATAGATGGATAGATAAATATTATAGATATATAGATAGACAGGTAAATAGATAGTCAAACAAGTAGATATATAGACAGATAGACAAATAGATAGATAGATAGGTAGATAGATGGATAGATGGATAGATAGATATATAGATAGATAGATGGATACATAGATAGATAGATAGATAGATAGATAGATATGGGAAGTGCAACCCTCCAAGACAAGTTCTTGCTGCTATCGAGGGTGATTGATAAGGTGAGAGAGAGAGAGGAGTTCACACATGTTACACATTTACCCCATGGGTGGGATCTTTTTCTTGCTTCAGCATAGACAGAAAGACAAAAGAAAGGGAGAGCCAACACTTTTACATACACCCGAGTGAGAACATCGTGACAAAGAGATTTAAATCACCGGAGTGAAAATAATGTGGATAAAACGTGTGATAGAATAAACGAAAATTACCATAGAAGCAAACGTAGAAGCAAATATTAACTATATGTTAACTTTTGGGGTCGACTGTAAATTGCCCTATAACATAAATATATCATCAAAACACATTTTTCCCTGAACATGAAACAACCTACATACAATATAACCCCTGAGCTTATGACCTGGAAATCCTCTCCCTGACGTATAGTAGAAAAGGGCTGTTGCAAGTTGCTGTGCAGGTCTAGCTGCCACTTGGTAGGGGATATAATTGAATCTGGGGAAGGGAGTCTCCTACAAAAAACCTGAGTATCAAATTCCTCTGGGACTTCCTTCCACAGCTCACAGTGGCCTGTATTATCAGCTAGTGGGGTCAGTTTACCTCCACTGCCCCTATTTGTTACTGGGCAAGTAGGTGGACCTATATGGCAGCTTATGGGGACTTGCTGGGTATATGTGATAACGCTGCACAGCTGCATACAGCTGGCGCATACAGCTGTTGTATGTAGTATAATGCTTTGGGTCAGTATATGATTGCTCTGCATGCCTGTATCTCTACTCTAGGGTTATTTTCTGACAATGAAGCATTTTTTTTGTCATCCTTCAGTAATGCTAGGGCAAGCTGGGGATCTACAAGTACCTTAAATGATTGTACTTCTAAAGCTAGAAACATCTACATGTAAATCGTTATAGATAACCTTCTATTCAGTCGGAACACCACTTTAACAAAGCCATCCCACTAAAAAAAAGGGTAATGAAATTGATTTTTATTCTACTCATTCTTAACAGTGGTGTTTACTTTACAATTCAAACTAGCGAATGTTGGGAATGACATGACCGTGATATCAAAGTCCATTGGTTTAAAAGACCTTAATCCACAGGGTAAATATGTGGACTCCAAACTTAATACGTACATCATTACGTCCGCCACTGGTATGTTGATTACTGAAGAGGCTCTAAGAAAATGATAGTGGAATTCCATTGTCCACAGAGGAGTCTCCTTCATACTCTTGTATCATCAAAACTTAAACTATGCCAGAATGTTTAAAATTGTGTTTTTCTGGTGGGAGATTGTGGTACAAATTGAGTCTGAGTTTCTGAGTCAATGTACAGACATGTACACACCATGTTATTTCAGGATATGCATTGAAATAAAACCATTCTTCAGTTGAATCTAAAACTACAGTATCCTTCCTAACCACAGAAAACAAACAGAGGCCATCTTTGCTCGATAAACAAGCAAGCAAAACGATCAATAAGCTTCCTATTTTGCCTTCCCAAATACACACAAGTGAATAGAACGTAATTTTGCATGTGCTGGGTATTTTAGATTTCCTCTTAAGGTTCAATCAGCCACGATTTCCCATCATGCACTGCTTTGTACCTAATTAAGTATATGGAATGTTTCTATTTATAAGGATAAAAGAAATGTCTAGTGTGGATTTTTTAACATCTTATGGCTGGTGTCTAGCTGAAGATTAGTCAGTTGTGATTAACATATATTTGCCCTTCCTATATGCTAAATTGTCTGTAAAAAATGTGCAGGTAAAAGATGATTGTTGTGCATGCCTGGGAATGAACACATCAGACTTGTTTTCTTCCTGAAGACCATTTTGCAATTACCACCACCAGGTGTTTAAGAAAACAATTAGTTGGCCCAGCTGCTTCTTTCTCCATTGTATGACAAGTCGATATCTTGACTACCCCACCATTAAATCTGCTTTAGACCCACACCATCACATTTATTCGATTACTCAGTTGGTTATTTAATCATTCAATTAGTCTATCTTTGGACGTTAACTGGGGACTGTCGGTCTGTGAATGACAGCGTATTGGTTCATCCTTCTATCTATTCATTAAGTCAGTCAGTCAGTCAGTCAGCCCTGCAGTCTTTCAGCCAGTCAGGCAGTGACCAATAAATCAATGAGTACTTTAACCGACCGCTCAGTCAGTATACTCAGTCAGTCAGTCAGTAAACCAGCCAGTTCACCAAACCAATCAGTTCGGCTGTTTCTCTTTCCACATACCTACCATTTGGTTGTCTCTTGGGCTTTTTGAATCTGTCTGTCTCGTTTAAATTCTGTCTGTCCCACCTCCCACCCACACACACTATAATTATTGATGCTGGCTTGTTCAGTCAAAGTACTATCCATTCAGACCGTTTTGTTGTTTGCATTTTTGAGCATGTTTCTGTCCCCTTGTGAATTTGGTACATTTTCACTTATCCACCAGCTACACTAGTGTTTGTAAGTACAGATAAACCCATTTTTAAGATCACATAACTATTAAGACCACCTGTTCGCAGAGATAACTAAAATTGTCCCTAACAGAATTATCACTAGTTGCAATTATTCTCACCTTCACGACCTACCCACCATTAACGCTAATACATTTTGCACCAAGGGTGGTCTTAATGGCAAAGTTTCTCTGCATTACTTATGAGTATACACTCGGGTGTGGTCAGTATTTCGCTTGATTACTTCCAGGTTGCCTATATTTAGATTCCGGAAATAGAGAGCTACAGAATATACTGTAGGTCAATCTGCAGACGAAATGTTTGACCCTAGGTGCTTCACTAATCTGCAGCCAACCCTCTGGGATTTCATGGTTGCAAAAAAAGTTGGTAATAAAGAAAGGTCAGCACAGCAGGATATATACAGCTGGGGACTGGCCAGTTGTACAGCTGTAGATCAGCTGTATAGTCCAACTGTATAGTCCATGTTGTGTGTGAGCATTGACTGTAATGCTATGTTCAAAACAGCAGATGTGATGAGAACATAAGGCTTGGAGTCCACACCATGACATACATTTACCCCATGGCTGGGGTATTTTACTTGCCACGAAATCTATGGTTGATGATATGTTTTGTTTTGTAGTGTATAATGGATGACAAAAAAATATATTTTTTTTCTGTTTTTGACAAAATCTGTTCAGAGGACAGGCAAAGAATAAAATCAAAGGAACTTTGATATGCAATATGCAATCCCACTTTAAAAATGATATGTCATTTCATTAATTCATGCAATACATCTCATTCTATGACAAATCTCGAATATCTATAAGCCTATTGCATATCCTTGCTATACTCCAGCAGAACAATGCCAAGAGTTGGTCTGCTGTGCAACATCCAAAAACTTCACAAGAGCAAATTCAACAGATTCAGCACCTAGACAGTTGCCTTGATTGATTCCCACATTAACAATGTGGGGGATGCCCCAAGGTCACGTGGCATTCGGCTGGTGAGATAATTAAGTATGACGTAGCAGTAAGGGCCAGAGGTTTCCTGGAAGCGGTTCGTAGAAATTGGAATTGCGAGGAATGCTGGTCAATACGGCTGTGTCCATACCCTACCAATGCTACTGATCAAATTCTGGAGGCAAGCCAAATAAGGAACAATTTTAAACATTCACCATATTAAGTTTATTCCATCTACACTGTCCGGTGGAAATATCGCATCAAAATTAAATAGACATGTGCGGACTTTATACACTTTCAGATGTCCTCTTGAATGCCATCGACTTGTTTGGCTGGGTGGATAAGTAACATTGTCTTCAATAGAATCCATGTCAGAAGGTGTCACATTGGGACATTTCATCATGATTAAATCACCAGAATTAACAGAGCCCAATTACCAGTCTCAGTATTTCTTAGTTCAATCAATGGTCTAGCTGAACAAACATCTCAGGACAGTCTGTTATGTTTTTTGTTTCTCATTAAATGAATAAGATGCATATGAAAAAAAAAGAAAGGATAAACTTGGAGAAAAATGAAACCGGGTGACACTAATACAAGGTCACGTTAATTTAGCAGCTCCTGCAGCTTTCAGTTGCATGTCTACCTATCTTATTTCATCTCATCTCATCTCATCTTGTCTCATTCCAACTGCCTCCAAATCGCAAGTGAATAATTGACACTTCGATAATAGTTTTCCAGCAGGAAAATCAATGATATTAAATTCCTTTACCATAGACAAAGTCCCATTTAAAAATCAATTACTCAAGACTTTCCCATGCAATGGAGCAATGCTGCAGCTATGTTGCGAATGAAAGTTCTGTTCAGTTAAAAAACTCATTTGAGTCTGGAGTTGGAGACAAGCAGTTCTGTCTAGACGCCTGTGTATCTGAATGCAAACCAATGTGTGTGCATTATCCGGACAGGGCGAGTATCTCAAATTAAAATCGGGCAACTTCTGACTTCTTGCTTTGCAGAGAAGCCATCGAAAACATTGCGGTGCAGCTGCTGATGCGGGGCTAAAGGTGATGGAATAGATCAAAGAAAGGTTGGTACAGAGGTGCCTGACCGGCATCCTAATGCATGCCAAAGGTCGCGGTCACTTTTGCTTTACTTTGTTGAAGGTTCGCTAACAGTTAAATAGATGTGTGGGTCTCAGTTGAATTTGATGAAACCTTTGAAAAGGAAGCCTTCCCTAACACAGTTAACTTTGGTGATACAGCCAAAATATATTACGAGGCCACCGCACTATAAATGTCACTTTTGATTAGAGTGTCTAGAAATTAAAAGTTTGGTTGACCTTAATAAAATATAAAAAGACAAATCACCCTGATGGTCAATGTCAAAGTCTCAAAGTTACTAGGTCTGAAGGATTGTTGGCCTATATAGCCAGCAACCAGAGGCAGATGTAATGATGATATGATAGACTTGCGCTCCAGCCCATGTTATACGTACAATCTTACATCTACCCTAAGGGTGGGTCTATTATTTGAACCGACATAGACACAGAATACAGGGCACCTCAAATTTAATGAAGAGTGGTCTTATGTTGACGTTGTTCTGTATTAAACAAGTCTCCTTGTTTGAAGTATGAATTATTGCAATGGATTGATCAGGATCTCAAAACTTTTAAATCATCAATTCCCTTCTGAAGTACATGTCAGACAGAAAAACACTTTTCAATCATTGAGGATGTTCGTGTCGTTAATACGTCATGGAAACAATCAAATATATTCTATGCATGACTTCATAATCCAGATATACACATATTGTTAAGATTTAACGGTCCATTTACACTTGAGATGATACGTCAATTGTGCATTTCCTGTGCAAAACGCAAAAATGTGTATTCTATGTGATGGAGATTGAACCATGTGCATCACATTAAAGAGCTATATATATTTATCAATATTTTAATAATTCAAGAGAGCGAAGTGATGTGTGCCTGCCCTGTGCATAAGTCTGTGTCTTCGATGCTACAGTGGGACCTCAGCGGTACGGCTGCATAATTATTCAGACTCTATTGTACAACTATCCAGTATTATAAACAAATATAGTTACTTGACCAGATTAAAAACCAATAATGATCCAATTCCAATTAAAAATTAAATGCATGTAAACCACAGGTCTGTGCCACTGCTTCTAATAGTGCTTAGTTCATGCTTTGTTTCATTAATCAAAAAGCACTATAAAATGTAGAAAAGGCTAAGCCTTTCACCTTATACCCGTTTGGCTGCTTGGCAGACTTTTCGTCTTCTTGATCAATTTGGTGATATTTCTTGTTTCTTGGCTTAGCCTTTTCTACATTTTATAGTGCTTTTTGATTAATGAAACAAAGCATGAACTAAGCACTATTAGAAGCAGTGGCACAGACCTGTGGTTTACATGCATTTAATTTTTAATTGGAATTGGATCATTATTGGTTTTTAATCTGGTCAATAGGCATCTGGAGATAGCTATAAATAGGTCTGGATAGTTCTGGCTTCAGATAGTCTGCTATTGACAGAAGGCTAAAATCAGCTACTTTCACAGTTTTACTGTACACCCACCGTGGGACTGTAATTGTATGGTCCTCATAGTGAATATATCTGAGGGAAAATACTGCGTTTGTGGTACAATTCGGAGATAAATTAATAATGGTGTCTTCAATCCCAATTTGGTCTTAATGGTGAGGTGATCTTTAAGTGGGGTTCGACAGTAATGCCAAGTATAACACGCTTCCTTGCCAGGGGAAATGCAGTAAATACATAAGCTCTAGGATCAATGGAAAGTAAAAAACCAAGCAATCTGTCAGACAATGCAACAAAAAAAGAGCATTTTTCCAGCACTCGATCGATCTGGGGATTTCTGCTGTACTTCTGTTACAAAAACTTCAGAACGACCATAGCAGACGATTCGTCTGCAAACATGGTGGAGTGGAAGGAAACTGTAATGGCGGGAAACTGTGGCAATGCCAGACTATCAGAGATTGTTTATCGCTCGAAGAAGGCTAATGTTGCCTGAATTGTGATTGAAACTCTGCTTAAGGATGACCTGATTATCAAGGGATCTTCGCCATAAAGAACACTCTTTTTTGGTACTTAAATTTATTCTTATCATTATGGTTTGCTTGGCATTAAGAGCAAATATTACACCAGGTGAGGCATGTACACATAATTGTTTTATTTCATATAACGTTGCACCACTTGCAGATTTGTACATGTGTATAACTTCATGCATCAGCGGGGTGGTCTAGTGGTAGGATGCTCGCCAGCTCCTCTGAAGGACCCGGGTTTAATCCCAGACCCGGGCACCCTTCATGAGCAACATCCCAGCTGGATGTCGCTCAGATGAGCCGTTAAATTGGCGGTCCCTTATACTCAGTGTCTATGCTGAGGCAAGTAAAATATCCCAACCATGGGGTAAATGTGTTACATGGGTGGACTCGCTAGCGACAAGAACTTGCCTTACAGGGCTTGATTTCCCATATCTAGTGAACCTCTAGCTACAGTAACAGTCACTGACGTCAAACTTAACAAGGCACTCGAGAATTACCATGAAAAAGGGTGCTATCTTTAGCCAAGTAGCTTTAATTACAGTTCTAAAATGTCAGAAATGCTGATGATCATCAACTTTGATGATGGTAAGTTCGTACATTTGAGCCCAGCACCAGTAAAACCGAACAGTTACTATTAATAGAAACTATTTCAAAATTTCATAACATAATTTTTCATAACATGCACTTATTTTTACTCAGACCAATAGCTAAATTATTGCATGGTAAGCAAATATATGATGTATAATGTATCACGAGGGTTCTTTGACTATCACTTTCCCTAACAAACCAATAACCCCAAACCAATTCAACTGGCGAGCAGGCTAACCCCAAAGTAAACCACCGTCAATATCAAGCCGCTGTGAAGTCAAAAGTCAATCAGGTCCTTTAGTACTGAACCTCACTTTGATCCACTTCGTGCTGCTTTTAGCCTTGTGTAGGTGGCAGCACTGGTATGTTTTCATTAGCTTCGCTGTACAAGCTCGAGTCAGAAGTCGACAGATTTTAATTTCAGATACTCGCCGAGTACGACCAAAGTGTGCATTATGTTTGCATTCCCAGCAGATTTGTCTGGATAGAACTGTTTATCTTACAACTCCAGATGGAAAAGTTCTTTTGTTCCAGACATGATCATTAATTATGCAGTGAATCATTGATGTTGGAAGTACTCATATATTGCAATGGTAATATAGTATATATTGGCAAATCGAGTCAAACTATATTCAATGGAAAATCCAGTAGTCAAATAACCACACCTTGTCGAACTCCTTTAAGCAAAAATAAATTGTCTCCTTAATTCATATGACATAAAAAACCCTTGTTAAAAAAATCAATGGATAGTAAAAGCTCGATATAAGGATATTTATAATGCTGATAATGAATACATGGTCTACCACAGCCAAACATGAATGACCTTAAAGGTTAAGAAACGTTGTCAACTTCAATTAACCTATATCCCTAGCCTGGAGACATTGTCTAATCAACTTCATATAACAAGAAATATCACCAAATTGATCAAGAAGACGAAAAGTCTGCCAAGCAGCCAAACAGGTATAAGGTGAAACTCTCAAGTCTTTCCTATGTATCATACTTAATTATCTGGACAGCTGCCCACAGGATGACCTGAGGGTGGCCCCTTACATTGTTGGTTGGTGATAAATCTTAATCTGTCTAGAGGTCGAATTTGTCGAATTTATTATTCGTAATGTTTTATGTGTTTCTCCAAGGACTGCCTCAGGTAATAATCATATACTTAGCGTAGAGACATGCAAATTGAACAAAATGAGTTTAAAATTGAGGTATACTATGTTTTTTACATTAAAGATGGTCTTAATGGTAAAATTCTTCGAAAATAAATAAAGAACGGAAATTGGTAAATTTTTTTAGATGTCTGCAATTTGAGAAGAATACATCTTTCAATGCAAATAAGAAGATTGACCAATGTTGACATATGCATTAGTAAAGTTATCGTATTGCAATGTTAGAAAGAAACATAAGATAGACTTTAGTTTCCAAACATAATTATTCTAATTACATAGCTTTGTTTTCATTTACTTTCATAATTCATTATGACAGTTGACTTTAATTTGTTATCTATTGTAATACAACGAATGTATTTTCTCTATGATATTACATTGTTAAAAATTACGAATCTGCCAATCTCAAAATTGCGTTTGAAATTAAATCATAATTAGAACTTTTATTAAACTGAACACCTCCAGATTTCTTGCACTCATGATCCTTCGCAGACAGGATGGGAGTACACGCCCTTGGCTGAGCTGTTCAATTAAATTGGAATCTTAATTGAAGACCTGTGGCGTTTCACCCCTAAGGGATATTGATATCTCATCTGTGGGATTACTCCAGCTTTATCCCAGCCAATCTTCCCTTTTCAATCTTTTCCAACCCAATCCCAGATGCATTTCATTGGGGTAGTTTTACTGCCGGAGCTTATCAATCTTTAACACAGTTTTGGGCACTGCTAATTTGTCATAATGCACTGCTTGGACAGCTCTCCACTCTCTCTTGCCAACATGCCTTGTATCTTTGCTGATGATCGGTGCTGAGCAGAAATAACACATGCAAGAACAAGTAAACAATGGCACCACGTGACCAGAACAGAAAATCAGGTAACCAATACCACCATCTGTGTATCGACGCTACCATGGCAACCAAGATTTAAGGCCTTAAAGAGCTCCTATTTCACCTTAAACTCACAGACCATGAATAACTTTATCCCGTTGAGATATATTAACACTTCAGCCTAACTTTCGATCCCTGACTACAAGTGCTGATTGCCCCGTGTTCTCATGCAAAAGCACCTAACCAAATAGCCATGTCACATGCAAAAGATGCCAGAGTGGATGAAGGTTAAGGATGAAGGAAAGACAAGAGAAGTAAAGAGAGAGAGTGATCGACAGACAGCAACGAAGCTGATAGTTGAAAAGAAAAACTGACTGCTTCAGAATAGACATACACGGGGAGACAAAGTCAGTGACAGAGACATACAGCCTGACAGATGGGCAGACAGAGTCAGTTGAAAGAGACTGGCACGATACAGACCAGCTTTAGGGGCAAACAGAATCAGTAAAGGAGACCTACAGCTCAACTAAAAGGCGGACAGAATCAGTAACAGAGAAATACAGCCTGACAGAGGGACAGACTCAGTCAGTCAGTGATAAAGACATACACAGCCTGTTAGTGAGGCAGACAGTCCGCGAAAGAGACACACAGCCTGACAGAGGTACAGACTCAGTCAAAGAGAAGGTCCGTGATAAAGACATACACATCATGATCATGAAGCAGACACAGTCAGCAAAGAGACATACAGCCTGACAGAGGGACAGAGAGAGAAAGTCCATGACAGAGACATACACAGCCAGACAAAAGGGTTAGACAGAGTCAGGCACAGAGACATACAGTCTGGCAGAGGGACAGACTGTCAGTCAAAGAGAGAGAAAGTCCATGACAGAGACATACACAGCCAGACAAAAGGGCTAGACAGAGTCAGGCACAGAGACAAACACAGCTCTATTACACTTGGTAAATGCCAAAGGACTGAGAGGCAGTCTTTTTGACAAAGATGCAGACAGGCAGATCTCCAGACAGGTATTAACTGAGCGTGACACTTCTTTCAGCAGAAGTGGAGGTAACCAAATACACACAGAGACAGGTATAAGGAGAATATGAAAGGGTCTCAAATCTCCATATTGGATGCAATTAGATGGGCTATGCCTGTAAAAATATATCTGACAGGAACTTTTTATGACGACACGCAGGTGTTTACGCAGAACGTGTCCACTTCAATCAAACTGAATAAAAGAATTATATACAGAAAACGAGTGCATATTGGCAGATTTGTAAATTTGGCACACCTTAATGTATTTCATTTCCTCTGATCAAACGAAATGAAATAAGTGAACATTTCTTGCTATTCCTGAATCTTTTAAGTCTTGATAGAATCCTTTCATGCTGCTAAAAAAAATAAAGACATTGGAAGGGGCCACCTTGCAAAGATGTCTTTTTGGAATTTCCCGTCGAAGTTTCTTATTGAAGCTTTCTTTTGAAGCCATAATGAAGCCTTTCCACCATGTATTTTCTCAAAGGAGCCATCTGTGGGTGCAGACACTCTGGTTTCGCACACATTATACATGCCAAGATAGTGAAACAGCCTTGATCAAGGATACAGGAGGAATTCTATTTTCAGATCTGCACATAGATTGTTCCGCAAGCAGCCACATTTGCCCTTGAGTGTGAATATGAAAAGAAGCTGCTGAAATGTCCCCACAAAATCTGCACTGGCCTATGCAATAGCTAATAAAAGCTGGTGCTGTTGCAAAATGGCGTTCAAGTACAGGTCGTAACCTTGGTGATTCGATACATTATGTCGTAATAAAAGAAAGCAATAAACTCAGTGGTGATGTATTGTGTTTGATACTGTTTTATTTTCGTATGTATCAGTGCTACTGGAAATTATGTTCTATGAGCAAATACCAAAAATACGAAGGGAAGATTAGGATGATCAGGCTTTGAGTAACACCAAAAACGTATGGAGGGGGGGGGATAATCAAATTCCCCCCACCCCTGTCTTTGGCAGAGGATGACCAATGTAATTACCCCCCCCCCCCCCCCCACCGAAATCACCATAAGATTACTTTCTACAGGCTTTTGTTTTGGTAAAGTTTTGCTTTGTTAATATCGTATATGCCAATCTTCATGACTAACTGCAATATTAAAAACAAATGGCTTGGCATGCATGATCCAACCCTCACTATAATGTATAAGTAACTCTTGAAGAGTATCAATACTGGGTGTTTAACTGTACCCTTTACTTTTCTTTCTTGTAATTCCCTCTATGGGAGCATATTACATTCACTTTTTCAATAATTTCTCCTTTAAATGGCAAGGAACATGAGACACAAATGGGCTCATCACAAAAGAATTGAGGTGCTGTTTTAGGAAAGAAAATGGATGCCTGATTTATGACCCACTTTAGCTTAAACAAATGGGGATTTCATAGCCAAGAAACATTCATCATAATTCTGAAGGGTTTTGGACCGCCAGAAAACAATAGCAAAATGAATGAGGCAGCCACGCAGGCCTTCTTTGTATTTTCTTAGGGTAATAAGTCATTCAAGGCCAACAAGCCCTGACTACCCCAATATGTTGGTTCCCATAATATCCTTAGCAAATGCTTATCCTTTGGGGGGAATGCATAATGAGAATGTGAATGCACACGGATGGATTAGTTTGTTAAAACAAGAGATTTAAATCTCACAATGGACACATTTTATTGAATCATAGTACTACGATTTGCAGATTAATTACTTAACATGGCAACTACCAAACGCAGACGTAATGATGACATAACAATTTAGCATTCTGTATAACACAATGCACGGCAGTTTTATTCATACTGAAATATATTCTTCATTACTTTTTAATGTGTATGGTTTGGCTCTTTGCAGAGGGCCTTAACGAAGAGCATTTTCTGCCGATAGAAGCACCATTTTAAAGTGCATTCAATAAATTAATATATAATGCATTGATCTGGATTTTGAACATGAAAAGAACCTATATGTAGTCCATAAATCGAACCCTGGACCTCAAGTCGAGTTTACCAGTTTTTTGTTTTTTTTGTTTTTTCAATTTGAAACTGAGAATATTTTGAATCAAAATATAATACTGGCTGGTTTCTTTTAAAGTTAATCAGCTTTCCGTTGCTGTTGGTTTAGAATTATAGCTTCCTTTGTCTTCATTTAAATGGAGCAAATTAAATTCCAAGCACGCCTATTTACACAGCTTTATAACCCTTAACATCCTGCAGGTTCTTGGGAGTTTTAAAACAAAATGGAATTTCAAACGCAGTGGAACCCCGAAATTAGGACCATTAGAGAAGTGGCATAAATTTCAATTTAGTTTCAATTGTTCTATGAAACTCCTTGCAATATCTATATATCGTAATTTCCAAATAAGCCTTAATTCTCATTTGCCTATTTTTTATGTTTTATATGACCTATTCATTATCATAATTTCATTTTTTTACCATATGGTTATTGTTCATTGTGTACAAATAACATTAAAATTTCTTTTTCTTTTCCTTTCATATATTTTATTTTTTAGTTCTTCCTTTTTGTCTTACTTTCTTTTCTATTCTATTTATAAGCTTAAAGTCAACATTCATAGTAGTAATTACAGGTGACCTTAATACTGAGGTGTTCTGAGGTGGATGGTCTTAAATGTGACGTTTTACAGTCTATTTGTTTCTTCTTTTTTTTTATTCATCTTCTATACTTTGTCTTTCACTGAACTCAAAGAGGATGCCCACAGCTTTGGCACTGCAAACAAACCTTCGTAAATATAAACAGCTGTGTATACAGCCTGTTGTTGCATAATGGGCTCATTCAGTCACTACATAATCGCATCGTCAGCTAGCTGAGCTCCTCGCTTAGTATTTGTAGATTAAAAAACTGAGCTAGACCGCTGTGGATGTATTTCATTACCTGGTATACAAATGTTAATTCTACACCACAAAAGCTGTGATGAAAATACATTTCAGTAATAGTTATATCCCGAATAGGAGGGAGTTAACTAACCTTTTTTTTTTTGGCTATATCCCGGCGTCTAAGGAGGGAAAGAAACTTAAACTCCATTAGGCATATTCACTAATTTGTTTGATTGTCTGTTTGTTTTTACTGCCTTTATTACGCAAGACAAGTTCAGTTTGCACCCAGGAGGGAGTTAACTAACATTTTCTTTGGTTATTGCCCGCTTAACAATAGGAAAACAGTCTAAGTGGAGTATAATTGGACGTTAATCTATACTCGAGTCGATGATATCAGAACTTTCATCTGAGTCAGCTTAAACAGTTTACCTGGTACTACTGCTCTCACGTAGAACACATCTACCTGTCTGTAACCTTCAACAGTTGTTCAATGTTCGATATCTCAATTCACTAGAGCGTATGTTTATATGAATAATAACTGGAGTCTAATGTATCATGAGAGGATAAGGGCAATTAATGTGGAGTTGGTCAATTTCTAACCGAAAGACGGCGCTTGTCTTTCTAATGATAAAAAAAAAATCATTGAATAGGCGTCGCAACGCCGTTACAACTAAACGCTTGTTCAGTGACATTCACGAAAATAGTACCTGCCGCAGTTGGTTGAATTCGACGATAAATGTGTGCAATTTCTTTATGCTGCGCTGCCATAGTATCAGCCAAAAGAAAACATTTGCACCAGCTTCACAGTAAATAGCTCCTTGTAAAAAAGAAATTAGGCATAGGAATCGTACTACTTTGTGCGCAGATGACGCGCGGAAGCATTTCCCTCCCCGATTTCAGGGGAGCGGCAAATCGGTTATGAGAAACTGGGAGTTGGTGGTATTCCGAAGCCAATGAGAATCCTGGATTCACATGAGGTCATGTGGAGTTTATGAATTTGAGACCTGAACATTTGTTACCATGTTGATCCATGTCTTGGTGATTTTATTACCGCCATGCTTCTCATCTGCACTCTAAAAGTGCCACGAGGAACCCAATTGGGTTTTTCGGCTTGTCACAAATACAGAACCCTACAAGATTCCACATGTGCGGGACCGACCACCCTATACCATGGTATTTCAAAGGACCTTGAAGTTTTTTAAATACCTTTTATATATTGGTATTACTCAAAATAAAATTAGTAATATAACACAAATCCTGCAAGTGAAAAAGAAAACAAAAAAACCAAAGCCATGGATTCGAAGTAACGCAGGTTGTGCCACAATGAGCTACAGAGGCTGATTGCTTTGAATGGAATCTAAGCCATTCGGTTGAAAGCCAGCTAACAAAAACTATAAATAGAACTGCTAATAATTAGCTTGACTGCTTTCTGCGTAGTTCGATTCTCATTCCACTCCTTCTCAACACCTCTGAAGAATCTTTAAAAACTGAAATACCGTTGAGGCATGTTCTTCAGGGCTTGGTGGATCGAGACAAAAAACCTCAACATGCACGAAAAACCTGTGGGGTATATATTAAGTAGTTCATAGCACCCATGGGTGCTTTAAAAACCTCATTGTACCTATATTTCTAAGAGTGTATGTAAAGACACATCGTGAATCAAGTTCATGGTTTCTTGTGGTAAAGTTAGCTACTGAGCAAGGTTAGATAAAACTATACCCATTCAATGTATTTATTGTTTGGTTCAATCATGATGTGCACCGATCAGCCTAAAACTCCCTAAACAGTACCGACAGTTCCTTCCTAGTAGTTCTATCATACAGACTAAAATCCCTACCCACCAATGGCTATTTATATCTGACTTCTATAATGCCAGAAGTCTAAAGTCCCTACCCACCACAGCTATGTCTTCTGACGCCTATCATTGATGCACAGACTAAAGTCTCTGCACTGTGTCTTTGACCAAGGGGCCTTTTCAGTATGCAATGCTGCCATCTAGCGACCTGTACAGTGTGCAGGGGCCCCCTCTAGGTCCCTGGAGAGGTCGCCTGCTCTTGAAGGATCGTTGCTCTCACTGCATGAATCTTGTATTAGTCCAGGAAGAGCAGAGAGTGGTCTGTCATCCGGGGATGTGAAGAAGCACCCTCCTTTGTACTTGATGCAGGCAGAATGTGCTGTCGAAATGCAGGACCTCTACTGTAAACATTAGTGGGATGGCTCCACTGGTCCTTGTCAAGTAAGAGGTGGAATGAGGACCAAAGACGGGATTTTGACAAAACCGGAGAGCCAACGATAAGAAAAACAGACTTTTAAAATGAAACCAAGCTTGGCCATCCATACAGTGTGTCTGTCAGCTGTCCCTCAAGCAAAACCCTAACATATATATTAATATTAGTCGTTATCAGTAATTTCATTAATGAAGTAATCGACTATTCTGTTCACTTATAATTGAAACTTTTTTTTCTTAATTGATAGGCTGATGAATGCATGACTTTGTGGAACGTTACTTTTTATTACTGCTTCCTTTAAGTCACAATTGTGATATACAGTGTTGGGTTTTGAATGAAAATACTTTAAAAAATCTAACTGATAGACAAGAACAAAACATTTCAATATAACACATAAATAGATGTCTTAACATCTAGGGAAACCCATGAAGCTGAAATACATAGCTTCACGTTGCATATATGGTTTGAAACCAGAACCAAAACATCTTTATATTCTTTAACCACTGCACCAATTAACAACCCATAGCGTAACCAATACCCACAAGCAGTCTGTGAACTTTATTTAGCACAAGTAGGTCATCTCCTTGCCTTAGGTCTACATACATGTAGTTTAGCCTTCAGTGGCCATAAATTTCTCCATGTGCCTGCTGGCTCCACGTGATTAAATTGACCCTGTTATTCCAGGTCAAAATCTGAACTCTGGGGAGAGGTTTTTGTGAATAGGCTGACCTGGCTACAGATAAGGTTTGATGAGAACAGCTAACGGAATGAATCCTCTGCTTGACTTGACTGGTAGGCTGGAAACTGATGTGTTTGTTTGGGTGCTTGGTGCACAGCTGTATAGGTTATGCCATAGGACCTCGCCATTGAGAACACCTTTAATTAGTGCAGAATTTACTGGCATTGACGGCTTAGATAGAGAGATAGAATAGTGACAATAATATATTTTAGTTCAATATAATATGGATGGTATTTTGTCATATGGTCTAAAGGCAGGACTCCAGTGTAGCTGGTAAAATATTCGTACTTGCTACTTATTGCTTAAGTTAGATGCCTATCGACTTAATTTTTGTCGGTAATTCTTAAGGATGCCAACGATACGTGCAGAGTGTGTATTTCACTTGGGATGACTGGTGATGTAATTCCCCAGAGCCCAGCATGTACAAGGACCTAAACCTAATTATGAGGTTAGTGATTAGTGATGGGCCTTAATTGAGGTTCTAATTGCCTGTCGCACCTAGACACTGAGGACAGTATTACCTAAGGAAAATTTCTTTTGTAATTTTTAAATTAGACCAATCATCTCATCAACAGTCCTGGTCTAAGGTGTCTTCAAAAGGAAATGAAATGTGAAAACATGGATTGTGTTAATAAGAAAATGCAGTAACCATCCATCTCCGGAAACTAGCAGATGTCAGACTACTTCAGAGAGATTTCCTGTTAGGGTTAGTGCCATATAAGGACATGGGCCAAATCCAGGGCAACACAGCTGGCTATTGACCAATACACCCAATGGACCCTATTCTATTTCCCCTATGGATCTAGGGCCCTACTGACCCCACCTTACTCCAGTCAGTAGGGTAAGAAGGGATAAATCAAGGAGCCTCACTGCGTCAAAGCTTTATCCCCACTAACAAGATTAAGAGCAATTTAATGAAAGCCACTACACACCAGAAGCCAAGATTTGGGGCAGAGCTTTTTATCATGTCAAACAAACCATGTAGTCACGCTACAGTGAATCCATAGAGAGAAAACCGCATGCAAAAGAGATGGAAAGAAGACAAAAGAATTTAAAGAAAGGAAAAGAACGAATTCCCAAATTCACTTAACCAATTAAAAACTCAAACACCTGTCAATCAACGGATCAATGAGACCTTAACTGGTAAGGATGGTTAACGAAAACTAAATATCAATGCCTCCGAAACGTTTCAAAGAAGCCATTATAACTTGGCTTAAAACCACTACGACAATTGAAATTCTGAATACATTTTGATGATAAGAACTATTGCTGCATGTATTTCATAAAAAGGTTGGTCAAGACTCAGGTTTGCATTGTCACCCTCATAATTGTTATTACCTCTTAATTAAGAGCACTGAATTATTAAAACCTGAAAATATTGCACATTAATGGCGAGATATTTCTGTTGTGATATTCAATTCGTGGAAATACCAAAAGGGAAATAAATAAAAGACAAAACAAAGCCTAGACAAGATGGGCACATGAATCAAAATAATCAAAAATGACAAATGAATCCCTGGACATCACTCTGGACATCTGTAACTCTGTAGCTGGACACTGGTCAATCGGAGAGTGACCACACTAGAGGCTAGCAGCACTGACCTGCATGAGCGACCCCATACATCCGGGACATCCATCTCTTTGACCCCAATGACCTTGAGGCGAATGTGCCCCGGGGGTGCCACCCCTTTCCAGTCATCAGCCGTGTTGAACCGATGATAAGAGAGGTCTTGCTGTCCCCTGCTTCACATGTTATGATTAACATGAAAATTGCCTCCAGGAAATCTCCTATATTTGATGTAACAAGCTGACAAATACCAAACAGACAGCAAGAATTCCATGGTATTTATTACAACGGAACTCATATTAAGGTGCCCTCATCATTAAAGTATTTTTCTTAAACATAATCTTAAGTACATTAAGGACAATTCGGCATTAAGATTAGCTATCCCTTCACCATGACGACCATCTATCCACCTCATCATTGAAGTCTTTTAAAATTGTTGACTGAACTTACCCTTTCGTACGTCTCACTGGAAAGGACAACCAAGTATTGCGACCTAACTTCTGGGTATATTATCTATATTTTTATATTATCTATATAATTAGGTGTATTTTGTTACCAGTACCAGGACTTACTATATTAATAAGATTTTCTATATATTATCACTATATCTTATTCATATGTAATATGTATTGTGAAGGCAAACGCACCAGATGGTGTAAGCCTACCAGTATTTTTCATTTAATGTAATATTATGCATTTATAAAATCGTGTAAATATTACCTGGTAAGAAATTCTTGGATCTTGAATCTTGAATCATCTCACCATAAAGACCCATTTTGGACCAAGTTTTATTATCACTATGGTAATATACCTCCTAATTAATTTTGGGCCAAATATATGTTCACCATAGCAGATATTCTGCTCTGCACCCCAGAGAAACCTTGTGCAAACATTTTAGGCAACAATCCTCTATGTAAATTCCTCATCATTATGACTGCTGCATATTGGACCTTGGACAAACATTAGGTGAGTTTCTATTGTATTATTTCACCATCCCAGGTTTTTATGATCAGAAAGGACGGTAACCTTACACTGTGACCTCAAATAAGACAACATCTGATCTGGGCCTCAGCCAAAAAGGATTTTATTGCTCAAACAGCATTCCATTTACTAATTAGCTACGCTGTTTTCATGTGAAGACTTTTGTATCTGGATTGGTGGATGCCTTAACCTTTAGGCGACAACTATGTAATGTCTCATTAAAAACCAAATAAGGCTGTTCATGTGATTTAACCATTTTCCACTATATTTAGATCTTGTTATTTATATATAAATGTATTTTATGCATTTATTTTATTTTCTAAATATGAGTTTTAGGGGGCATCCACGTTAGCGTTTTTTTTAATAAGAACTTGGTCTCCTGAATAAAGGTAAAGAGTATATATGTATTTTGACTTTAATATTTTATTTTATTTATTTACTGCTTTGATTATGTGTAATAACGTACATTTCTTCAGTTGTTCCTTGTAATTTGCTACTTTTTTGTTGTTGTTTTATTTGGTCAAATTAATAAATTCTCTCTCTCTCTCTCAACTATGCTAAGATTTGTACCCAGGATCGACCTTCAGTACTGAGTTATCTCTTAACGGCATGGCAATCCAGCTGGTTGTTTCCAAGACATTGCACAGTTTTAACCTATGCGTTAACCCACATGTGCCAGAAAGTCTGTTTAGTTGTTTTGCTGCATCAGTCAGTCTGTCTAGGATCTTCCGTCTAAACACCGAAGCGGACCCAGGAAGTCCAAAATGATGACCAAATATCTCGCCTCACAGCGAGTGGCATTTGAACCGCGGCCAGTTACAGGGACACCGGAAATCCTCTGATGGTCTCCAAATATTGACTCTAGTCTGTCCTCTTTAACGGTCCCCTGGTCTCTTGTGGCTTATTGGACCTGGAGCCGGCAAAATGGGAGACTGCGGCTGGAGTGTCTGACTATGGCTGAAGTAGCCAACCGCAGCCGGAGTAACCAATCGCGACTGAAGTAGTTTTGCGGCTGAAGTGTCCCCTCGGCTGATATGACATATATTGGCAAGTTCGTGCCAAAACCAATAGCAACAGAAATGAGACTTGTCCTAACGCAGAGCTCTAAGGTTTTCCATAGCCTTTTTGCTCCTACGCCAGACCTGTCAGCCTCTCAGAAAACTTAGAAGTTTCCAAGCTGATTCAGCAAGTTCTTGAAATATTCATCAAGTTTGAGGTTTCAGCTGCAACTCAATTAAGACCATCAGAAAACAATCATATCATTCCTGTAACTGCAAGTAATGCATAGATATGAGGAAACTTAAACGAATTATATAGCAAGGAATTTTTGAGTATTTTGCATCGTTATGCGTTATTTTTATTGTATTCTTGTTACTATATTGTTTTGTAGAATAGGTCGTAGGAAGCGTTTTGCTTGAGTCATTATTTTGTCATGATTGTATTTTAATTGTATGTATTATTTTGACTCTGATCAAAAACGACATTAAATAAAATTTTACTACTACTAATTTTGACATGAATCAACCAAACCTAATAATATTTTCGGAAAGTGTGATCATTTCATCACAATCTCCACCTTTAAAACCTTCTAAATAATTAGGCAACTATAAAGTCAACAAATTAGTGGCTTAATCTCTATGTTTGACATTATATATATAGATTTTATTGACATGTAAAATATCATAAGTGATACATATGTCATTCAGTTAAAAGATAACATGAAAGAGACATTAATGTAAATACAGAAAGCAATAAAATTTCAATAATCAAGGTTCCAGCCACCAAGTTAACTTATAATACGTGTTTAAAATCCACATACACAATAGAAAAAAAAAAAAAAAAAAATACAAGCCGCTAATAAAATGAATACTGTCACCTCACTAATAAGACCATATTGTTATTACCAAGCAGTGGCAGATAATACAGTTTAATTATATGTCATAAACGATGGAACCTAGCTTTAAGACCACCCCACTATATTTTTACCACCTGATAATCAAGAACATTTTTGGCCCAGTAGTATTCTTGCCACTGTAATTTACCAATAGAGACTTTTCACCGAGCAGCTCTGAATTCAACAAGAGATTAGTCTTTCTTCTCCTCTTATAACTCATTTTGCTTTTCAGACATAGATCATAAGTAACCTATTCAATAAATATAGCTTTCTCAGGGAAATAACAGAAATCAACTGAATGATGAGATGTCAAATATACATTAAAATGCACTAAAAATACTGCTGTTAGGAATCCTAACTTAGGATGCACTTTGCTTCAGCCAATCACAGGCGAGGGTGGAAAATGTGTCAGCCAATAGAATTGCAGTATTCGGTCGTAGGCACCTGGTGTAAATATCGAGAATTTTCTGTAAAAATCTACAATTAACACACCTTGTCATTAAGACCGGTAAAATGTGCACTAAAGCCAGGGTGGTGTCAATGAATATGCCCTGGCGTGGTGTGTTACTGTAATTGCAGTATTGCAACTGTACAAACCATCTCAGTATATACAAAATTGATGTCACCAACACAGACCATAGATATACACCATACCCTTTGGTCATATGGCTGTATGTATATATATAACAGAGAACACATAAATAACTGCTCCCTGCTCTCCTGCCCTGAACAGGTTCAAGCCCTCAGTATTTGCTTCTCCCATAATCAATAGGAATTTTCCCATGAGTGGGTCCCTACAGACTCAAGCTAGAGCAGTCCCTACTCTGATAATGTCCAGAGAAAACTGCCATCTTGTAACTAAGCAAAACTAATGTAAAAGTCCAATGTAAACTGCCAGTGTTTACCAAACAGTAATTGGTTTTTATTGGAATAACAGCGGTTCTTTACATAAGGCATCACAGGGTCATAGTCCATGAAAATTTGCTATATCTGCCTGTACCATTGTAAATGCTCTGATTGTTTTGAAAATGACTTTCAAATTTCTACCCATTAAATTACTCATGATAAGTACGAACTAAATTTAAGAGTTCATATATTTATTGACACCTAAATATCCAGGATAAATTGTACCAGTCAAGTTGGTAGAAAAAGTCCAAAAACTCGTGGACACCAAACATATCAGTTCAATTGACAACCTTTCTGTTAAATGTCACATACAAAAGCTCATATTGGCCTATTGTTCGACTGGTTCAATTAACAAACAACTCATAAAAACTACATATATATTGTTCGAATTGTTGTGTATTTTCGTTTTTAAATGCCCTTCATATTAGCGTGATATTGGGACAAATGTCACACCTGAACTGTCTCGTTGTTTCACATTCACTGAAACTAACCTAATGCAGTGATTTGAACAACTAACTGATCTGTTCCATTCCTAACACTCACAAAACTAAACTTATGTCTCAAATATCTTATCCTAAAAACATTAATCATACAAACACCATACAAAATCTTCGGATATTTAGAACAAATTAAGGGTAAAATTATAATCAAAACTTACCACTCAGAACCTGCTCCGTGTGGCCTTTTTCTGCTGGGTCGGTTAGGTTTTGGTTCCGCTGCCAGGTTTACATCTGAAAGTAAGGAAAAAGGTTAGAAATGCAAGATACATGTACTTAGGGAGATTACTTCCTGAATTCCTATAAAGTAGAGCTGCATGCTCTTCAGATGAAAGGAAAAACCTCAAAATGGGAATTACTCAAAACTTTGTAAGATTCCGTCAAAGTTATTAGGAATGTAGAAATGGGATGGTATACATATTTAAGTCCACATAACACAGAAAATTGAAAAATAAATACCTAAATTTTTTAACAAAATGTTCCACTTGCTCAGTTAAAACTGTGTTAGCAAATGAAGTTGGTAATATTTTGGTTAGAAATTGAGTAATTCAGAGTAATTCCCAATAATTTCTGGTAGATAGTAAGTAGGTTGAACATTGAATTATTTAATAAATGGAAGTATTTTGAGATATGCCGTGGGACAGCATTGCGATTCCTTCCATTTTCGCATTTTAATGACGGTTCGCCTTATTTTTACAACTGATTATAATCACACTCCTCAAATAATAATTCAACAGGTTATCAAAGACCAATTTCCATTAAGGTGTTTTGAATAAAAATAAAGTCAAACTTCAACCACAAACTCAGTAGTAAATTGCTGGTCTTTTGTTTTTCAATAATTTAGAAAAACTTGTTGTAGTAGTATTTCGTTTGTTGTTGTTTATTATTTGGCAATGTTGTTGTTGTTGCCGTTGTTGTTGCTGTTGTTTGACAATGTTGTTGCTGTTGTTGTTTGTTGTAAGTCTCAATAAATTAATTCTTCCACCTTTTCCTTCCTTCACTGCACCATGCTGTCCACATTTGGCAACCATTTGACAGGAAATTAAGCAGAAAATAAAACCCATAATAAAAAACATTCTTAAACATTCAATATTCATATTGGTGTTTCTGTAACATGTGCTTCGTGACAGAGCAATTATTCCATGAGAATCAAGTTTTGTAGCTCCCAAAAATGCCACTTTTTAAGCTTCATCATGGGAGCTCAGCATATTCCCAATTCCCTGAAAGAATTTTGTCATAAATGATCACATTTTGCCTTTTCCAATCCACCAATTTCTTTTCGATACTTTGGAATGCTTTGTGGTATACTGTAGCAATAAAGTATGGCAATTAATTCGTGGCAAAATGACATAGGACTGAATAAATAAAGTATGAGTCTTATAGAATATGGCTTTGAGTCTTATAGAATATGAGACAGCTGGCAATTCCATATTTAGCTATATTTGCCAGCTCTGCTAAAGGTCCCCTGTTTCTATTCCTAGCCCAGGCACTCTTCATGAGTTGCATTCCAGCTGGATGTCCATCGCATGCAACGTTAAATCGCAGGTGCCCTGTACTCAATGTCTATGCTGAGGCAAGCAAAAGATCATGCCCAAGGGGGTAAATGTGCAACATGGTGTCGACTTCATGCAGTATCATCTCATTATTACGTCTGTTTACCAGCTGATCATATGAGTTGACTACGTTTCAGACCATTAGCATTGAGGCATACACATAGCTTGTCTGTCTGGCTTTCTAAGATAAGATAAGATAAGATAAAACTTTATTTATAGTCGGAGGTGCAAGACAACACAATAAAACATAAGCTATATAACTTTTAGCCGACTGGTAAAAATAACAATAACAATGAAGCAGATATATTTACAGATGATTGGAATGAGGTTATGACTTAACTACTCAATGATCAGATTATACATGATCCACAATTACACCTTTCTAAGGAATTACGTCTTAATAAATCTTTGAACTTAGCTAAATCATCTACTTGTTTTAGTTCAACAGGTAAGGAATTCCAAATCAAAGCACCTTGATATATAATTGATCTGAAACCATATTGCATAGTGTTGTAAACAGGCTTCTCCTATTTATTCCAATCTAATTTACCCACAGATCCACAGCATGACCCATTTCTTCCACATTGGATGTCGTGTACTCTTTTCCGAGTGATTCAATGATTCATAAATTTCCCCCAAGTGATTCAGGCTGTCGTCAGATGGAATTCTGATGACAAACTCCTGTCTTGTGGCTTGGATCATTCTGCCACAGCTGAGTTGAAATGACTTCAGGCAGCTAGGGGGCCTAATGGTTAAGGCATCCACCAATTTCATATTGGCCAGTTCTGCTGAAGGTCACGAGTTCAATCCCCGGGTTTGATCCCCGGCCCAGGCACTCTTCATGATCTACATCCCAGCTGGATATTGAATGTTTGTGACGTTCAATTGGAGGTTCCTTGTACACAGTGTCTATGCTGAGGCAAGGAAAAGACCCCACCAATGGGCTGTATGTCAACTTTGGAGACAACTTGGTGATGTCTATTTTCTAGCAATTTTGCATGTTATCAGGGTTAATATTCTAACATGTACTTCAGAAATATATTTAGCACACTTGACACTTTACCTCTTTTTCACTTTCCATGGATTTACCGAGTTCACTAAGCTGACGAAATACTCCAAACATAGTCGAAAAAAAAGCTTAAATAAATGTCACAATTTTTCAATGCTACTGGGTCTGAAGCTAAGTCAACTTATAGCTGCCCGAGACAAACGTAATGATGAGATGATATGTTTGGAGTCCACACCATGTGACACATTAACCCCATGAGTGGGGTCTTTTACCTGCCTCAGCACAGACACTGAGTACAAGGCAAATGATGTATTTTACTGTACATTTACACTGGCATCTCGCTCATTTAATGGGTCTGCAAATCCTGTTCTCAGCCACTGCAGTGTCCACTGAACTCCCAGTAGAATAACTCCAGATTAGCCTGGATTCTCAGCTGCCCAAAATCTGTGAATAATTACATTTCAGTCGTAGGCGTTTCCTTATTCAATCTGCATAATAGATAGAGTGGAAACAGGCCATTAAAACTCTGTTTGTGCAGCACTTGTTGCTTTTTAGGATGAGGTGGCCATTATAGTGAAGTTTCAAAAGAAAGTAAGGATGCATTGGTGGCTAAAATTCCCCTAATGTAATTGAAATGTAGTTTTTTCCATCAGCCAGTTCGAAAGTTTGGCTTATTGTTGACGTCTGCTAATGATGTGCTGGTAAGTGTTTCGCATGACCATAAAACATAAATCCATTTTGAGCTTTATTATGTAACTACGCGTGGATGTTTTTGCTAACAAAGTTGTATGCAACTATCCCATCAAGCTGTTTACAAGAAATAAATCACTGCCATGCGCCTGTAATTATTTCAGCGTGCATGAATTAAGCCACATATAGAGAAATCTATCAGGTTGTCGTGACAAAATAATTACAGTCTCATGTAACATTGTATTCAGTTGATTGCATCTGGTCTTTTATAATTGTCTCATTTTCTGTAGTATTGTACAGTTGAACTGTGTAATTGAGACCACCTCTCCCTTGGTGCAGATTTACTAGATCAAAGGCAGTTAGTTGCCCTCGATTTATGATAGGGGGTATAGAGGTTGGGGGTATAGCTACAAGAGCATTAACGCCTGGTTATGTTATGATTATATAAGTATGGGTAGCTATAGTGTAATGCTGGTTGTTGAACGAGAAAATCATAAGTCTGTACCTACGAATGAGGGAGTTTTATATTTATATTTTTGTATTGTTTCAACGCAAGTGGTCTGAACTTATACAGCTAAAATGATCAGCTACCCCAGGCAGACGCAATGGTGAGATGATATGCTTTGTGTCCACACCATGTTACACATTTACTCCATGGGTGGTGTCTGTAACCATACCATCCAAAATCCAAAATCCAAATGTCTTTCTGGTACTGTGACGTCAGTTTTGATATTGCCTTTTATAGTGAGGTTCAACTGTGCCTGTCATTTCTGCATTATTCATATTATTCACAAATTGACAAATGTTCGGGCAGGAAATAGAGTAAGTCGGTGGTAATAAATACAAAATGACAAACATTTCTTTTCATAATCACAGAAATTATGTCGAGTGTTTCTTTTGTACAGAACAAGTCTTAGTGTATACTATTATGCCGTTCATGTATTTTTCATGAGTGGTCCGAAGACTTCAAAAGAACAGCCAGAGAACGGCGCTCATATATGCAATATATACTTTGGAGCTCTGCTATAAGGCATACTTAATTAGTACAACTATAGTGTATAGTGTATACAGTAGAACACACCACTTTTATGACCTCGCTATTCAGCCCACCTCACCATTTAGAACGCTAATTTTGGACACAAGATTATTCTTACCATTATAATTTCCCTTCCTATAAAGACAACCTGGCCATTAGGTTCACTAAACTTGCACCAACGGTGGTCTTAATAGCAAGTGTCTACTGGATAATTGAAATTGAATTGTATCTTTGCCCTTTTACATAAGCTCAGACTTGAGGCTGCCTCACAATTTGGAACAAGTGAATAATAGTATTATAGGCAGACATTTCAGAGACAGCCTCAACTATAACAAGAATATTCTTTTTCAAAAAAAGAATAGATACCTGGTGTTGTGTGTAGAATTCCAGCAGCACCAGGCCTACAATGTAAACACTTTAATACAGTATGATGGCTACTGCCTCATTGAGGCCAGTGTTTGTGCCTAGTATACTCCATTATTTACTCAGAATTTTATAAATGTAGTTATCCATGTTATAAATATAAATTCTACACATTTTCCTGAACAATTCAGTCTTTATTTGACGAAAATCGGACGAATATTAGGGGAGCAGCATTCTTTTAAAGTATATATAATAGCGTTGGCAACCTTCCATGCAGGATTTTGACAGGCTTAAATTTGTACTATAATCAAACTTTTCTCAACTTCTACTGGTAGGATCTTCTTTCAATGTGGTTTGTAAGTTGCGCATTTGTATTACGGTTCTAATGGTGTGCAATTTACAGCTTTACCCCCAAAAGTTTTGGCAGAATTTCCCTATTATGTGAAACCGCGCTATCCCCCTCTCTGCCTACGCTGACATAGTATGATAGTTCTATACTTGATAAAGGCCTAGGCCCAGGTATAAAAATCATACACTGGTCTAGTGCAGAGTAAACACAATTTAAAGTTGCTGTCAAAAGAAAGTCCCTCTTGTGGAAATATCACATTTAACTGATTTCCTACTCTGAATGTGACGATTTCAATATTTTTCTAGTAATTGTGAGTGATATTTCACACAATTTGGATTAAGGTATGAATATGCCACTGAGGTATAACTTGACACAGAAACCTAATTCTGACCATGCACCATCTATAAATAGTCCAGTACTTGCAAAAGCAAATTGTTTCACCCCATTTTGAGCCTGGAGATAAGTTCCCTGGGGGATGCTGGTGCCTCATGCATGTTCTGAGTTACTCTTGATTTAAGCAAAGTTATTTAGCCGAAGGGAAAGTTTGAATAATTAATAGCACACAGTGTGTGTGGGGTCCTATTGCATGAGTCTGGTTGCATGAATTCAGTTTTCCCCACGTTTAAGTGTTTGCTTTAAATGAAATTTGCAATAAGCTGCTAGGAATCTAGGATGCTATTATGGATTTATATAAAATAGACTACCCGCAGACATTCAATATTAGTAATAAAATGTTTTCTTAAGTTTGTAGGTTAATATATATTGGCTATTGTCAAATATTAATAAGGTATTCTCTTAATTAAGTAAAAAAAATATGTATATCTAGTTTCTAAGTTATAATGAATTTCAAAATGGAGCTGATAACTTAATTTATTGACCACCTAATTATTAAGATCACCTCATTATTAAATCAAAAATACAACAGTACAACAGCTGTAAGGTGCATTACAATAGAAAAGCAAACAAGATTGGGTGAACTAAATAAAGAATATTAAATTTATTCAACTTAAGTTAGTTTTTCGTTTTTTTGTCTTTTTGCACTTACTGTACCATTGCATATTCTTGTTTATTCATGCAAAAAAGGGTTAAATACAGATCTTATGATTAAAACTACTTCACAATTGAAACAACCATATTATTGCATCTAAAGATTATTGTAATAGTGAATTATGCAGTTATTCTAAAAGTAAAGTTTCTTGTTATCTATCAGATTCAATTAAGGCCCTTCATAATGGGCGATTTCCAACCTTTCAAACAGGCATGATATCACAATGCTTTTATAATGGACGAATTCCGTGCATTGAAAACTTGATTATTTTATCTTTTATTACCAGAATCAATTGGGGAGACAGGGGATACTTAGCTCCCATGACGGAGACCCCGAAAGTAGCAAGTTTCATGAGAGACAAAATTTGATCAGCGCGGGGTAATTGTTCTGTCATGAAGCGCATGTTACGGAGATGCCGATATGAATATTGAATGTCGAAAGCAGTTTTGTTATTTTTGTAATTAAAGGCTGTTGTTTTTAATTCTGAATTAATTAAAGAACAGAAGTTGATTTAAGTAAGGTAAAGCATGGAAATACAGATAATTATCATAACTATAAAGATTCTATGGTCTCATAAAACATGCAGTTTAAAAACATTCAATATTGCATGTATTCAATCCACTATTCTGTTTCTTAGGTAAAAATATTAAAAAAAACTTGCATAATTGCTTAAGTCATTTTCTCATAAGCAAACCAGTTTCTACTGGATAATTGAAATTGAATTGTATCTTTGCCCTTTTACATAAGCTCAGACTTGAGGCTGCCTCACAATTTGGAACAAAAAAATAATAGTATTATAGGCAGACATTTCAGAGACAGCCTTTACATTCAAGATAGTTAGTGTTGCATGAAATATAAGATTAAATAAATGTTAATATTTGGTTTACAGTCTGTTTTTATTACATCAAGCAGTCTCAACCGATTTACCATTACAGAGTACACCCTTGGCAGACCTGCTCAAGCATGAGCCTTTCTCAACTCCCTGGGGGAGTATTCAGCTGAGCAGCCACAGTCAGCGCATCACACTACAATTGCCATTACTGCCTTTAATTGATAATTAAAATAACATGTGAGTGCCCTCATAACTGTATTTATGAACAAAATACACGTGGTTTAGCCAGTATATACCACTATTAGCTTAATCAATTACACCGAAAACATAAAAAGCAGCAATTAAGTTCCATCAGACGGATAGTGTCTTGTACACATAGATAAGTTGCTACCAGTTGGACACTTTTATTTTAAGAAGAAAATTCCTGTCAATATGACTCATGTCCTAATGTGATTTTTATATGTAGACAGACTTCATGAATTGTACATGTGTATACTTATGGAAACAGAAACATAATTGATTTTTTTCCATTTGTGGATGACTACATACCTCGTACAAATTGAATCGGGAAACCCTAGAAAGTGATGATAACCGAAAACCTAGCGGAACACATTTATTCATCCTCACGAAGTTTTCTGTAGCACATCTAGGCTAATCTACATTTGTAGTCATAGAGTTTCAACTTGTAGCTTCAATTTTATGAGTCTGCATGAAGTCATTTTTCTCTGCCTTAGAATTAGGGCGGAAAGCTGAAGTATTCATCAAAACCTCCTGCCTGACAGACTAAATCACAGAAGGAAATTTATGAACGGCTAAATCATACACGAAAAAATGAGTCAATTGCTGCCTCAAATCTAAAGCTGTGGAATTTGGCATATTCAGTTACGCCTTCACATATTGACAGTAGTAGTAGTAGTAGTAGTAGTAGTAGTAGTAGTAGTAGTAGTAGTAGTAGTAGTAGTAGTAGTAGTAGTAGTAGTAGTAGTAGTAGTAGTAGTATAGTAGTAATAATAGTAGAAGTAGTAGTAGTGGTGGTAGTAGTAGTAGTAGTAATAGTAGTAATAATAATAGTAGTAGTAGTAGTATAGTAGTAGTAATAGTAGAAGTAGTAGTATAGTAGTAGTAGTAGTAGTAGTAGTAGTAGTAGTAGTAGTAGTAGTAGTAGCTGTGGCAGTAGCAGCATTATTAATGATAGTAGTAGTATCAAATGCAGTTTTATTGATTAATTAATGTGTAATTTAATCAACAGGTGACACTGAGAAAGCAGAAATCCACCTTTGTACATCAAACACCCTCGAGCTAATTGTTGACTATTTCACCTGTTTTCCCTGCATACATGTAATAGTATCATTAACACTATTACGTTTATTTTCTACTCCATTACTCTGATTACTTTTCCTCCACTTCTTCTATTACACTGGCCTAAGAAAATGTGAAAGTCGTTGCGTGACAGTCCAAACATGTCTGGTATTATTTGTTTATTGATTGGTTCAGGCTAACACTGGCCTAATCACATTAGTGGATGTGATTGGTTTAACAGAACACCATTATTCATTGCAAGCAAGACATTGGCTATCACTATATGGCTGTGTTAAGGGGCCAAGCTCAATAGATAAACCATTTGTTTTGCTTAACATAATATCTCCTGCCAGGCTTTAACTGAACTTGAGGTCAAAGGTCAATTAAGTCGACACAAATCATTCCTTAAGGGCTCACTCTATGTTATTGATTATCCAACTAAAGATAGTAAAGTTCCATGGATTTAGATGCAGAGAACATCTGATAAGGAGACTATTGAATTGATCTCTCTTGCTGTTATGAATTAACTGATAATTTAGATAAACTTAATACATTTAAACCAATATACTCTTAAACAGGATTTTCCTAATGATGTTATCGTGTGAGGTGGATACCATTTCACTTACTCTGTGCACATAACTTAATCTTATATGCTATCAAAAGGCAAGACGTCAAGTGCTATCCACCAATTGCATCAGCTATTTTGCTGGCAGAGATAAGCTTTTAGTATGTAGTTAGTGAAATGGCAGTAATGCAATTACTTACTTTCATGTTTTTTTTGGTTTTTTTCCTGATATTTTATGGTACACATCCACCTGTACAGCTTGTCATAAGCTGAGGTTGTGTACCACCAAACGTCAGCAGTGTAATGTTTTTCTGATTCATTGGTATCAACTGTATTAATACATGTATTATAATGATGCTTGGAAATAAACTCAACTCAACAACAACAACAATGAAGCGAAGCTCTGTCATAATTATAAGTAATTTTATACCTGCCCACATCAGATATGGCCTTTAAGACTGTTTACTTTACATACATGTATTTTGTCAGTACTGTTGAAATTGAAAAAGCAGCTGCTGTCAATAGTTAGGTGGCTTGGTAACGAGGTAAATACAATGATAAGAATGCAGCTGATACCAGAAGTTCAGTGGATTTATTGGAGGTGGTTCAATATAGAAGCTGTAATAAGATAGGGTTCTACTGCATGAGCTCATCCAACCAATGAACCATCCAACCAATGCATAAGGCAAATGTCAAACCACCAAGATTGCAGAAAATCTTGTTAGGCAAACACAGGGGGAACATTCCTAGGCAGAAGAATGATCAGCGTTTAGGCAGATTGGGGAAGAAATTCGGTGTTGTGTTAAATCAGATTTTTGCTTCGTAAGTAGATGATCCGGCTACGGCTTGTTAGCGTGCAGCAACCGAAGGGCACACGGCTTATGGTTCACTACTACTTTTGTTATTTCCGTCTGCCCAGAGTTCATTCTAGCAGAAAGAAGCCTGGAAAAGGCAGAGCTTATTCCCATGGTGGAGTTGTATAGGTTTCTTTACTACCATTTCTTCTACTATAAAATATATAAGATGCCTGCGAGCGATGCCTTTTTTGAACGACTGATTCAGCGACTCCGCTGACCTTCCTTTTCTTTATCCTTCAGATGTTTACCGACCACTTCATTGCAGAAGACTCGCAGCTTTTCTTCTTCTGGCATCTTCTGAGGCTTATTTGATCTAGCCTCCAGGCATTTCACTTATAAGCTTCATTTCTCAGCTATTGTCAGCTCAAAACTGTCAGAAAGTGTGGAAATACATTTCGCTTTGTGAGAAAGCTGATAGAGACTTCTGTTATTGCAATATTCTACCTAAAGTAGTCGTTTTGCCATTCTGCCAGTTTTTTCTATCTTCCTATTCTGGCAAACAGAACATCCGCAGTATAACGCCAAGTTTAAGACTAACTTTGGAGCAGTATCTATTTTTCTTAATACTGGTGATCTTGTATGATGAATTATGAAATTGAAAAATAATTTTGTCTAAGATTTAATCATCATAATTAGGCCTAATAGTTTCTTATTATTCTCTTAATTAGGCCTAATGGTTTCTTAGCCTTAATAGTTTAAAATATTCTTTGAGTGTGATGGGTGACAGACCACTTTAAATTCTAACTTATTGTTAAGCATAATAATTCTATTACAATTAAAAATTCTCAAACTTTTCAGCCAATTTAATCTCTTGCAAGCCTGACAAGCTACTATCAGAACTACTCCATGCCATGCCTCGTCTCATGATGCCTTTTGAACTGAAAAACGTTCATCATTCACAGATAGCAGTCAAAATTTCAAATAACAAGAAGAAGATTAAAAAATGAAGCCACATACTGCCTGCTGATTAGCAAGAACTGCGCGAGTCATAAGAGACCTGCTCAATCCCAAGTTCTGCATTGCAATCTAATTTCACGGAATGAATTAAAGGAATGGAAATGTTTAAGATGTATAATGTACAGGCATTCTGAAACTATGCTCTAACTTTGGAATTATTGAATTATCTTCAGTCTACTACTAGTCTGTCGTAACCGGAGATTTTATGTTAAGATATGTCGTTACATACATATCATGTTATGCTATGTCCTGTTAATATGTCATGTCATGTTGATATGTCATGCCTATTAATAATATGTCATATGCTTTCATATTATATGTCATGTCATGTTAATATGTTATGCTGTGTTAATATGTCATCTCATGTCATACAATATGTCATGTCATTTTTATATGTAATGCTGTGTTAATATGTCATCTCATGTCATACAATATGTCATGTCATGTTGATATGTCATGCCTATTAATAATATGTCATATGCTTTCATACAATATGTCATGTCATGTTAATATGTAATGCTGTGTTAATATGTCATCTCATGTCATACAATATGTCATGTCATGTTTATATGTAATGCTGTGTTAATATGTCATCTCATGTCATACAATATGTCATGTCATGTTAATATGTCATGCCGGGTTAATATGTCATCTCATGTCATACAATATGTCATGTCATGTTAATATGTCATGCCGGGTTAATATGTCATCTCATGTCATACAATATGTCATGCCATGCTAATATGTCATCTTGTGTCATATCTCATGTCATGTCATGTTAAATGTGTCATCTCATGTCATATTATATTATGCTATGAACGTTATGTTGAAAACCGCTATAAAGGTCCACTCTTAATTTATCTTATGATATTTCAGGTCATGTTATTATACATGTTTTATATGACATTTCATGTCATGTTGTGTTATGTTTCATGGTATTTTATGTTATGCTATGCCATAGTCCACTCTACAGGATTTTTCTTTCCTCTTTTCTTAAATTTCCTGCATCTTCTTTAAATGTATCATTTTGTGAAAAGCTTTACAGTCCACTAGTAGTTTTAAGTTACACTGTGATCTTTTGTCTCAGGACAACCCAATCCAGATCTGCAAGCCACCCCACTCTTCCCACACAAGTGATTATCCAGGGCTAATAGGAAACTGAAAGAGTGTGCAGGAAACCCATGGGATTTCCTGAATGGTGCCAAAGTATGATATTGCCAGTCTGTGAATGACACTTGGAACCCATTATCCCACCACCTCAGTTGCCTACGATAATTACCCATGTGTGTGACCCAGGAAGATGATCTTATCTGACTCATATGTTATTTACAAGCACGGATAGATGATAAAGGGTGCTTGGATGGATCCATCAGGACCTCGCGTTATGGCTGCCTCTTGAATGAGGTCTTAACAGTTAAGACTACATTGATGTCAAGAAATTGTCCCGCGTTGCTTGCTTGCTTGTATGGTTGCTTGCTTTGATAGTTGGTTGGTTGATTGATTGATTGATTGATTTTTGTGCTTAACAATACTACTAACAATTGGACATGGCCAGGTGTACCACCTGCAATTTATACGCATTTGGATAATCCCATGGTTTTCGCCTGATTATAGTTAGGCGCATTTTCCATGCATTTATAATTTTATCCATACATGGAAAACGCACATGGCACATTTGGCCATGTGTCTTACCTTATAAATTAGAAAACCCCAAAATTAGCCTTTCACGTAGGCTGAAACTTGCATGACTACTCACCATAAAGCACAGCCAATTCATTGTCTCATATGAAACGTATAGAGTCATTAACATTAGGCACAGGAAATAATTTGTTATTTTCTGCCATCCACAAAATGGCTCTATCTGTAAATTACTTCTACAAATTGCCACTGTCTATTTCCTCAGCTACTTGATTGCCCGTGGTATATGGCCAACAATAATTTGAGTTATTTACAGCATTTTCGCCCAGGCTCAATGATAACCACATAGCTAATGGAACAGTAATATATGGGTGTACATTCACTGAATAATAAAGGAAGCAATTTGCAGCTCTGTTGTTATTAGCTATCTGTTTGTTTCTTCTCATAATGTGTCTATGTTTATTTTGGGCCATCTCAGTTAGGAGATATGCTGGTTAGTTTTGTAATAGATTGCTTGGAGCTTAAATGATTGTACATACATTTTAATACGTCACTGTTAAGACGACTCTTAGACCAAACATTGTTAGTCTTAAGAGTGAGGTTAATTAGTTTTAAATTTGGAGCTATAATACATCATATATTTGCATTACATTTCGATTTTCGAGTAGCCTAGTTGTCCACTCACAAGGATAATCTTATAATATTTCGTAGATTGTAAACTTAGCACCTCATCATCACCTCTGCCTCTTACAATATTCGTATGAACTAACCTGGCCAGTAGCAGTTGTGGTCAAACCTTTATCAAACAGTCACCTACATAATTGACCAAATAGATTGGCCATTTGTTTAACACAGGTGGTCGCTTAAAAGGGGGGTTAAAATAGACAGTGAATTTCAGCTTGGGGAGTTGGAAGTGGCCGTTTGCAGCAGGTTTGACTGTATAAAATACGACTTTTAGAGGAAGTTGAAATTATATTATTAGCTAGGAATACATTACAACTGTAAATTGCTTGATGTAGTATACTCATTAACCTTTCTTTGTCTCAAGATGCATTAACCTTGAATAACTGATCATATTAGAAGCAATTATGAAGATATAGGTAATCAATAAATCACAAACAAAGAGAATTATCCTTCTAATGACAGTGTGTCCTTGAGACTTAACTGCTTACTAGAAAAAAAGAGGCTTAATTCTAACATTCTTAGGCTGGCGAAATTACAGATAACAAAGCTGTCCCCAAGTTATTTATAGCCACAAGGCCAACTGATGAGTTCTGCAGCAGTTGCTTTCATCAAATTATCCACCCCCTTGGAAGAGAAGCTTGGGAATATTTTGGGATTTAGATTACTCTTTGACGGTTTACCAGGGTACTATTGGTGCGATGGGGCACTCTAATAACGTTGAAGTAACCCTCCCAAACCTAATACAGACACAGAACGCTTTATCAGTCTTGTACTCAGTGTTTTTGCTGAGGCAAGTACGGGACCCCACCCATGCGGTAATCGTACAACATCAGCTATCATCTCATCACTACGTCTGCCTCTGATAATAGCAGGCCAAATGAATTGACTAAGTTTCAGACCAGTAGCTTTGAGACCTGGTGTTGTTAATTTTATCAAAGTCCTTTATTGAAATTACATAATGTTTTTATCCTGTAAAGTGTACTTCATGTTTATTTTATTTTAGTCATTTTGTGTACCAATAAGAAAATGTTTTACATTAATTACGTATAAAATTCATCTTCCACCATATTTAGCATATTCTAATTAACTTGATAACCATTCCCTACAAAAACTACAAAGGTTATATACAATCCAAAGACCTGACCTAATTTGGCATCTGACATCCTCACATAGACCTTTGCAATGCTCCACTACAATATCTTGCTAAATGATTTGTCGCTGGTCTTAAGTAGCATTCTACCCTCGCAGCTGCCTTGAGAATTGACGACTCCGGGAGCCGCAACAAAGACAGACTTCAACGACCGATAGTTCTGTCAATATTGATGGCACTACTGCTGGCAGAATTGATGTAATGATGACAGTGATGGGGCCATCAAAGTAATAGTCTTGTGGGGTTATACTGAGCTATGAGCAGCAGTATACTTTAGAGGGAATGTAGAAATGGGATAGAATTCTTGATGTTGTATTTGTCGGAACGTTAGTAATGATGCGAAATGCTGTAACTGATTCCAGGCTGGTTATCTTTACAGAACTTATCAAAATACTACACATTGTATATAAGATAAATCAGCAGAAATATACAAAATGTTACAATAAGATAAGGGATTTCTTACTTTTGAACATAACATCTCATGAGTTCAATGCTGCACTAAAGCTCAAACAAGACCATCTGTCAAAGGTAGTTGTAATACAGCATATTCCATTGTCCATGCTACATATTTGCCACAATACAGTAATGAATACAAAATAAATCAGTGGAGCATCTTTTGCTCACTTCTAAATATATTTTAACATTATTCAAGACTGGGAATTAAACCTAGGACTCAGAGATAAGCAGGCAAACACTGTTATAGCCAAGCCACCTAACAGTGTCATTACTCATAATTCAACAACTGTAACTTTTTTTAATTTCTATGTTATTTTTCCCTCATCAATCTTGATCATTAAGCATCAGTAACCAGCAATGGAGCCTGATATTTATGTTATTGTATGACTACACTTTTGTATTCTGTATTGTTCAGTCACTTGCACAAATGATAAATATTTCATACTACCGTCTATATACGTATTACAGTTTTAGTTAAACTTGGGATTTGTATGCATGCATGCATGGGTCCATTTGTTTGGTCCAAATATAAACACAGAATAACATTCAATGAGTGGGCAAGTGCTTTGTCATGCAGTGTATGCATATATGCAGAAACGAATGCTTTACATTCACCCAATGATGACAGCTAACATATGGCTCAGAGACTCAAAACGTTATGAGTCCCTGACACTCAATAACAACGTCAATACAAATGACAAATCATAGGTGACAACTTTGGTGCCACTGTGCATGCAACTAACCTAAATATAGAACGTATGAATTCATATTTTTGACATAAATTTATGGCATTTAAAAGGAACTCATCCTATATACAGCACCCTTGCCACTTGGGGCATCATCCTCCTTTGTTATCTAGACAAGCCCTCATTTACACTTACCCTGGCTGACATCAATTTATGACATCAAGGGGCCATCTATATTGCTATTGCATATGTAGAGCCTCATTAAAGGCCAACAAAGTCTGCTGTTTTCTGGCTAGGATATCAACAAGACATTGGTCGTAAAATCAATTGATTAGTACGAACACATTTAATGAGGGTAGTTTTTCATTGGCCTACATAAATTAAAAAGTGTCCAGTGACGTCGCAGCACTCTGTATCATGTCTACATTAGAGGTATCTATTTAGACCACATCATTAGTAAAGACCAATGTGCACATTTTTCCTTTGCACTTTATATATAAATTACCCTGATAATACGACCAGTCGACCCGAAATCCACATTTGGTGTAGCATATTCTAATCGTTACATACCCACCTCCCTATTAAGTCCACCAAGAATTAATCTACACAAAAACCTCTCTTATAAGGCCACCTCAGTGATAAGACTCCATGGCATTGAAAATCGATGGCAGTAATGTACAAGTACCTCAACTGTAAAACCATCCAACAACAAAACTCGAAGAAACACCAACATATTTATCTCTTTTAGGAACATCAGTGATATGGCCACCCCCATAATATTATATGACCGTCTCTATTCATGACCACTTAGGCCTTGAACTTCCACCTTCCTCAATGGAGAGGTTCAATTGTAGAGCTCTCATAACATGAGGGGGTGGGCAAGTGGGGGGGGGGGGGTGAACCAGAGGGAAATATGCATCATGCAACTCATCTGGATTGAGGTGAGAATGAGGGATGACATAGGGGCTTGGGAGCATCAATCTTGTCATGACCTCATGAATAAGTGAAAGCCCCTCACAATGTGCATTATGTGTTGCACTGCAGCAGCAGCAGCAGCAGAAACAACAGCATCAGCAGCATCAGTAGACGTTGCAGCAGCTGCAAAAGTAGTAGTAGTAGAAGTAGAAGTAGAAGTAGAGGTAGAAGTAGAAGTAGAAGTAGAAGTTGTACTAGTAATACTAGTAGTACTAGTAGTATTTAATGGTTGGTATTATTGTATCAGACTGATAGTAGATACCATATGTATTATATATGGTTGTTGCAATTGACATAGTCGTATTATGTTGTTGCGTTTTTTTTTTATATTGCATTAACTGCACCAACAACCAAAGCTACAGGTCAACATCACAACATCCCAGCAGCAGCATCACCATTTAAAGAGCCTGGTCATTAATGTGGTTATTCAACTTGCTGTGAGCTACCTCTCTTAATGTCTCATGCATAGGTCATTGTTTTCATCTGCTGCTGCTGCTGCTGCTGCTGCTGCTGCTGCTGCTACTACTACTGCTGCTGCTGCTGCTCCAAGCTGCTGGCGCGGATGAAAAATTGTCTCCAATTCAAAAATCAGCGATGATTCACCATGCTTCGTGATCAGAGAACAGCTCTATTTTTGACATCAATCTTCGGGCCCTGATGCAAGTGAAAGTTCGTGGTGTTTGTCCACGGTGTTGTCTGTCAACTCGTCATGAACATGATCTCTGGCGACAGTGGTTTTGAATATTAAAAGAGATGTTTCGGTGGGATATTTTGCTTCAATGGAAATGGTTTGCAATGTTCTGGCAAATGCAGGTTTAGCAGTTTTGGCAGACTTTGTAGTTTGATATGATTTTGCGGTGGTTGATTTGTCAATTATTGTCGGTCTTTACTTGCAAGTGCATTGTAGTTGTTCAATTACTTTTGGGGTCGTTACTTGTTGTGGTTGAATGTGATTTTTGTCCCTGGGCTTTTCCAATGTGGGTTGATTGATGAGGTGAGAGAGAGGAGGAGTATACCCATGTTACACATTTACCTATGGGTGGGTCTTTTCCTTGCCCCAGTATAGACACCAAGCGCAAGGGAACGACAGTTAAACGTGGATTGAACCCAGGTCAGAGAATACTGAGAAGGCTAGAATTAATATGTTGTGGTTCCTTGGTAACATTGTTTTTTATTTGTGTTTCAGTGGTGTCCTACATTCAGTGATTACCATCGAATCACAACATCACCATATTTATGTCTATCTAGTACCTTGGCTAATGGCTTCATCTTGGCATTTGAGGCCACTTTGACCTATAAAGTCTCGGATAGCTGTAATACACAGGTTTTCGTCTAGTTACCCCCTACCCCTTCCTGCCCTTTTACCATTAAGCAGAGAGTACACCGGGGCAAATAACCAATAAAAGCTGCAGTTACTTCGGCTCTTAAGGTGACAGGGGTATTAACCCTGCTTAAGTGCTGTCTATTGCCATAAATAGCAAAGAGAGCCACCGTGAAACCAATTTGCCCTTGGCGCTGAAGTTAATAGAGTTGACCAACTTTGGCCCCACTCAAGGTATCTCTCAAGGTGCATCTTTAATACCTCATATAATGACTGTGGTAGATGATGTTGGTGTATAACGTCATTGATAAGACCACTTATGATCGAGACAGAAGAGTGACTACAGGACACCTCAAAACAAACGTCCAGTCTTTCAAATCTAGATTATTTGCTACTTTACCAAGCAAACTAATATTTTAGCTGTCTTTTGGAAGCTACTGAGTATATATATAATGACCAACATCATGATTGCTTTTTTTAAGATCTTGCTATATACCTAACTATCTGGAGGGCAGGGGCCTAGCTCAGAGGTAGCACTCTGGGCTTCCAACCGCTGGGTCCCATGTTCGATTCCCGGTCGAGCCTAAGTTGGATGGCTGTTTCCTCATTGCCATGGTCTCTGCCTGTCCTAATTAGCCCATCAGGTGCAGAAATACAGGACGTAAAGCCCTAATCCACCCACCCACCACGTATATACGAAAGTTCTTTATGGAGGTATTGGTTTGAATCTGCATGATGTTAATCATGTAATCAAATCCAATAGGAATCAAACTTGTGTTGTTTAATAAAAAGGTCCTATACTTTGCAAAAAAACAGCAAATTTTAACTGATAACTTTGATACTCATGACTTTCTGCGTAAAAGTTTGACTATTCGGTCAATAAATCTATTGTACAGCTCAATGAGGGGAGGGTACAGATTAATAGAAAAATAACTTATATATTGTGATCTGAACAAGAAAAACAACACAAAAATATTAAATTGCTTTGGCATTGCTTGGAATTACGCACACGAAAATTCAACAATAGGGGAAAATGGCATTGGTCAAAATTGTTGTGTGTTTACTGGTTTTTGCAATTGATTTATACCAAACATCTATACAAGGGGGTAGTTTCAGTCCTTTTTGCACAATAGCAACACTGCAGTTACAACACAGTGCATGCAATGAGAGAAATAGCCACAATACTGCAACAACACGAAATTCCGTTTTCATCGGAACGATAATTGCACTTTAGGATTCTGCATGCTGAAACGCCATAGCCTTTAGCGATGAAATATTCAGAAGTTTCGCCAACGGACCGATTAATGCCTACATTAGCGTGATATGGTGCTTAACTGTTCATGAAGGACTGTTTATTCCATGTATATTGCATTGTGAATCAGACCACTAAATTGCTGTTAGGCACCAAGTCATTTGAGCCACTCAACATCCAGATTGTTTGGATCATTTAGTACATACAACAGACTTCACTTAAATTGATATGTTGCCGTTTGGACTGAATGGAGTTACCACTGCAGACGAAATTACTCACTACATGACATTTCACCATTAAAATCCCTTCAAAATCAGTACTGAAAAATTGTCTGTTCCAGTTGATGTATGCCATTGCAATTTACCTCTCTTAGAAGCTTCAGTTAAGTAGTTTTCGAATAAAATGAATGGCTTCACCCAAGCATTGGTCCAACATTTGACCAACATTGGATATGTGTCTGGCCGACGCATTGAGCCAATGTGTTTTGCTGGTAAATAATATTTAATATTTCATTCGGCATTTCCCATTGTATATTATCACCAAGATGAATCTAAACTTTGGACTGTTATCAGTCCGGGTGCTTCAGTGTGATACTTTCCATTCTGCCCCGGTCAGATGGATTCATTCTAACAGTTCACATTCTGTACCGGTCAGCAGCACCAGTCAGAGCGATTCGTTCTAACATTTCACATTCTGCACCGGTCAGCAGTACTGGTCAGAGCGATTCGTTCTAACATTTCACTTTCTGCACCAGTCAGCAGCACCGGTCATTCTAACATTTCACATTCTGCACTGGTCAGCAGCACCGGTCAGAGCGATTCGGCCTACTCACTCCATTCATACTGAGCTCGACTGGGTGCTGGGCTATGATTATTCCCGATCATTACTATTGCATGCTGATCCGAGGTTACTCAGTGCTGCGGTTTAAAAACATCTGCAATCAGGCAAGGTTTCGCTGCAGGGTTCTCTCTATTACAATCTGGAAATCTCAATTGGCTCTCAGCATTAAATTGATGAGATTGGATCCCTGTGAAAATAATGCTTGTTGATTGTAAGTCCATTACCGGAGCGATGATTTGAGAGTTATTTAGTTTATTGAGAAAGGACTTCAGGGATGGGATCAGAAGCACTCTGCCCTAGACTAGGGTTAAATTATTTCATCATAAAACTGTTTGAGCTGTATAAAGTTGTGATTTATGTAGAACTATTCACTATTTCACATTATAAAATCGATTAATTGTTTCCAAAGTCATTATTGTCAATAGATTTTTCGTATAACTTATTATTAGAGGAGATTATATGGAGTGCACTAAAAATATTAATTACTTGAGGTGAAAAAATAAATAAAAAATTCTTTGAATAGCCTTGATAAATATTTGTAACTTGACAGAAAAAGTTGCTATTTTATTCAGATAAGTGAAAAGTATGTCAAAATCAATTTATTTCATTAATTCTCTTTTTTTTAACAAGTAATTTCTAGGAATTTTTGAAGTTAGGGTTATTACATAGTGTAGGTCATTGGCTTGGCACTTGAGTGTCCTGGCCAGCCCTATTTTGTGCAAAAGTATGGCACATAAAGCCCGTCTCACCCAAATAGAATACTATTAAGTGTACATTAGGTAATTTTTATACTAAGTCATATTATGTTATTATCAACTTGTATTGTCTGCCTGTACCAGAGGTAACCGTTACTTGGATACACAGTAGAGTTGCTACCACACACTTCAGAAACTGTCTTTGCTGACTATTAGCTGAAAATGCTTGCTCTGCCAACTATGTGAATTGGAGTTCATAAAACTCAATTATTTAGTTGGACACTTATTGATGTTTTGCTTAGGAATATGTTGAAGTTGAAATTCTCTATCATTATGCATTTTATGCATTGGATTTTAATGGCTTAAGTTGAAAAAGTGGACTAGTTATCTTAATTAACATTATCAGCGGAATCGATTTTATCAAATTTAATCACTTTTTATTACATAATTTCACGTCATTATTCAAATCTCCATGCATTAGCCGTAATAGATAAAATATCGCTGGATCAAGAAGATTTGAAAATTTCGATTTCATGAAATTCAAGGATTAATCGAGTTGTTTCGAATTCAACTCAAAATCCAATGCATAATCATGCTCAGATTTTCCATAGAAGAGAATTAGGCAATTAATTCCTCAGAATTCACATTTAAAGTGGCTCGGTAGACAATCAGTTGAGGTATTCAGTGGAGAATGAGACACAGAACAATTTTGATCACTCTTGAATCATTCGATTATTAGATTAAAACAATATAAGGTGGGTGGATTCATCGTACCAATTAACATGGATAATTTAGAATAGTCATGTATGGGCAGTCCTACATTGCTCATTGATGGATCCAAAGGGTGGGTGAATGTATTTTCTAGTCCCACTGACCCAGATTAAGAAAACAAAAACATAGAACAACTAAATTTATTAAATGAAATCAAATTCAAAGCAGAAGTGTAATTTTTTTCATATATTGTGTTCGTTTTTGTAATCTGTGATAATAAAATTGAATCGAAGAATACAGAAATGTAATGCATGATAACGAGTAGGCCTATTGCATAATATCATATCACATGTTGTGGCATCTTAAATCTTAAAAAAGCGTGTTACAAGACAGCTGCGATCCATCATTTTCAAGGTAATACGACTGGTTTAGGTGAATAAGACGCCTTCCTCCACAAATTTCTCGATCCACAATATTTGTCCCCCTCAAGTATCGTATAGCATATCATGTCATATCATATATCATATATCTTATCATATCATATCATATCATATATCATATATCTTATCATATCATATCACACCAGACATACCACGCCACTCATATCATCATATCGTACCATCTTCTCACCCCATACAATACCATACCATATCATGCCATATCATATCATATCATATCATATCTCACATCATGTAATATAACATCATACTATATCAAAAAGCTGTTTCAGCATGCATATATTTACATATGAATTGGCAATAAATACCAGGGAAAAAAATCATAAATCTAACTTACCAATAGGCTGATTTGCATAGATCCTCTGGTCCTCCCCAGCGACTGCGTTCCGCGCTTCTTGTTCCGTCTTGTACTGAACGAACGCGTATCCCTTGTGCATCGAGATACCGATGATCCGTCCGTATCGCTGGAAGATACTTTCAATGTCATCCTTGGTAAGAACGAATGTGTTGAGATTCCCCACAAAAGTTCGACTATTGATGAGTTGGGGGTCTGTCGAGTTGGTGACATTGCTTATCTTCCCCATGATGAAATGCATTTATCAGCCCCTGTAAAGAAAAAAAGAAGAAAAATATTAATTGAATGCAACAATATAGATATAATAGATCATCGCTGATGCATAAAGGGAGTCACAAATTCACGCACAAAAGTGGATTTTCAAGGAGGTTCTCTGTATTTCCACAAGGTGGCTAAAACAGAATACTGCAATTCTATTGGCTGAAAAAGTTCCCGCCATTGGCTGTGATTGGCTGAAGCAAAGTGCATCCAAGCGGTAGTATTTTTATTGCATTTTAATGTATATTTGACACTATCATTTAGTTGATGTTTGTTATTTTTCTGAGAAAGTAATATTTATGGAATCAGTTAGTTATTACCTACTGAGTCTGAAAGGCAAAATGAGTAATAAGAGGGGAAGAAAGACTTGTGTCCTGCTGAATTCAGGGCTCAGTGAAAAGACTCTATTACATAAGTGAGCTCAGTATTGCCACTCAGGGACGGACAATTCATTGGAATTAAACATGAATCACTGTTCGCACATCTAGCAATTGATTGTACATTATAAAGCTGATTTTACAGTCGCCATAGCATAAATAGTATTGTGCTTCCGAGTTCACAGAATGAGGGCCATGCTGTTTATTTTGTCATGGGATTCTACATGCACACAGTTTTACAGCCTTCTTGCCACTCTGAATCTGACAAATAATAAGCACACACTATAACTAATCTTGACATGCTGTTATTTTTCCACAATCATCTTTTTCACGCAGTGAATCGGCAATTTGTATAATGTTATCACTAAAGGACTTAGTCATCGCCGATGAAACATAATTACTCATTTTCAATAATGTGAAATGGTGGCAGTTTCCATTAGTTGGCACTAATGCGTGTATACTGTCCGGACAATATTTATTGAACCTGTTGCAAAATACCACGAAAAATTACAGGACTGCTGCCAGGCTACCTGCTTGGTGCCTTGTATACCATGTTATTGGCTTGCTAGATCTATATAAAAAATCTGTTCAAAATACAGAACATTTTGTTAATTCCAACTAACATTACATATATACAAGGTGCACTATAAGCATAATTCAAATCTATTCATATATACTGATTATCTTTTAAGATTGCATTAAAAAAAATTCTCATTGCAATGTCGTTGTGCACTAGGCTTTAATAAGAATCCATTACTGCACGGTTGAAGCTCGTAGGGCTTGCCCACAAGTCATTTGGTTGAGTAATGAGACTATTTTGAAAAAAAACTTCATAATGACAAAATATTGCTTAATGGCCATTTTAACCTTGGTTCTTCCTGATTGCACTACACTCGGAAGTCTTTATGAGACCTTATGAAACAATATGATACTTTGAGAGGCCTTTTATATCTCTGTGATGGATACATCGATAACAGTGACTTTGGAACATCAGCAAGTTTTGAAACGCTATGTAAATCTGAGCAAAGGTCGGGCATCTTTGTAAAGAGATCTCCATGGCACCATCATTCATTATTTGGTGCAGCAGCCTTATTCAGAGATGGCATAAAGTGTTGTTGCGACATAATGAATTTTCAATAAATGAATAAATATTGAATATTATTAAAGAATCAAATCAGAGTTGGAAGGAGTTCTGACACGCAAATGCATATAAAGAGAGTAAGACATCACATACACAGATTGACCTTACACTTTTGGTCTAATGGTTAAAGAGCTGTTCACCTTCTTTGAGGGTCTTGTGTTCGATCTAATCTCAGCTGGAATATTTTTGTGAGATATCATACAAATATACTAAACTGGAACTAGGCAATTAAAAATACCACTCATTGTGACTGAAAATCGAACAATCTAAATGATGCCGAGACTTATCATCTCATCATTACGTCTGCTTGTCAAGGTCATCATTTATGTATGTTGAACATATAAAAATTGGCCATTGGTTTGATCATGGTCACTAGGGAAACTGTCCCAAAATTGTGATTGACACAACTGACAGACAGCATGGCAGGCTATCAAAGACAGACACCATTTATACCAGAGACCGATTGTATCAGTTAGAATGTGCTATCTCTATGAATTAGTATCATATAGGGATTACCCCCATGTTAATGACAGATGCTGCAAAGATGCATATAAATCATTTGAATGATAATTCTAATTTTAATCATGTTGTGAATTGTTTGTTGGCATAACCAGTAGGGGCGCCATTTCCATTGGGGGAATAACAAATTGAACTAACACATGACATCCGAACGACAATAATGGATTCTTCAAGGAGAGAGAGTGAGAGAAAACGAGAGTCAGGCATGAAAACGCCGCTTTTTGTCTTTAATGTTTTTCTAAAAGCTGGCATAAATTTGTCTGTAATGGATTTTTCGACATTGCGTCTAACAATGAAAAGTTGGATATTGTTCGAAGCCTTGGGGCCACAGGATCAACATATTAACTGCATGATATAGTGGTTTCTGCAGGAAAGCTTCTTGAAAATGACTGACTCAAGCCATATGTGTCTAGTAGGGTCTATTTGAAGCCAGAAGCATTCAAAAGTGGTGATAGAAAAATTGCAATATTGTCAATTGTCATTGCTGGTCTGAATTTTTGTCAGCTTGTAGAACCAGTTGTCAGAGGCAGATGTCATGATGAGGTGATAAGGTTGGAGTCCATGAGATCAATATATATAAATATATTGTAGATCATCTTATTCATACACTAAATAGGTATACTGCATGTACATACAAAAAGTATGTTACACATATAACCCAATATGGCAAATAAATCATTCCCATGCATTGGAAATAGGTTTATTTTGTTTTTTTACATTCAAGTTGTATATCATTTTATTTTTGATGAAAAACCACACAAACTCATGAGGTACAAAAGGTAAACTGCTATTTCCAGTCTACTCATTCTGTGGCTGTGGTGAGGACTGGTCACTGGAGGCAGCACAACCTTATCCTTTAGAAGCTTAAGATCTGGATCATTAAACTGCAAAGAGCACTTGATTACCTGATCAAACACACTACAAAAGACTCAACCAGGGTTAAAAGGGAATGGGCAAATTACTTGTTGCCGGTCTTGGTCAAGAAATCCAATTATTGATAAGAGACTTGTTGTACTGCTATAATATAAAGCCCTACCATTTCAAGTCAAATTAACAAGATTCTAGAGCTAGATACATTCTTGTGGTTACTGTTTTGCACTTAACCTCACTAAACACCTCATGATTAAGAACACAACATTATGCCTTAGCTTTAACCCTACTTTTATATCAAACCTCGCTCTTAAGACTATCTCACTATTAAGACCGATATCATCTAAGAGGCTAAGTGTAAAACTGAGGTCGTATTTTATATGTATGCATAAAAACCTATTTGAAACACTGAATACAAGAGAAGTAAACAAGAAAAAATTACATATTACTTGCAATACTGTTTGTAAATATTACAACAGTAGAAGTAGGCAGAAAATTCACATCAAGGTCTACGGCCTGTAGAAGGTGACACTATACCTTGAAATGTCGTGTTCGGGATTTCATACAAAATTACAATAGCACTTCATTGTGAAGACTAAATTTGGCTTACGTAAGGTGGTTTTGACAGTGAGGATTTTCTTCCTTATGAAGTGAGATAGCCTTATTAGCGAGGTGGTGACAGATTGACCTCAGCTGTATAACATCCCCTCCTTGCTCTTATTCATATGACAGAAACTCATTATAAAGACCAACTTGAATGCAAAAATCACTGACTTTACATTAAAGCATTAAATTGTGAGTGGTCTAAATATCGAAGTACATTAATATGTGCAGAAAATACAGTGGGTGAATTTTGGTGGTCTTAATAGTGAGGTTATATTCATACTGTGGTGTGGCTCCACTGTACTGCGATGAGATACTTGATGGTTTCCTCTATATTATTTCGCTTAGCATGACATTCTCCTATCGAGCCACGTTCCATGCTTCTATGGTACATTCTGCAATATGATATCTGCAATATGAACCTACATTATCAGACTTCTTGTTAATGCGGCATATCTGAGACATCTCCCAGAGAAAACTCAATAAACGGGGGCCAAAATAGATCCTTGAATGACGCCTTGAATGATGTCATTCAGGATTATGACGTTGCTGCTGGAGAATTTATTTGATATTTTTTTCGAATCCAGTGAATTACCCAAGATGGGGAAAGTAGCAGAGTAGAAAATGGCAACACAAGGTATACGCCTAGAAGAGGGCTTGAGAAAATGGGGGATCGGTGTCCTCTAGATTGCCTAGAATTTGTTTTTGGAAAAAGGAGATCTAGGTCATTTTCAGAATGTCTAGAATATGGATTAAGATGGCTGACTGACTGACTAGGTTGATGGCAGGATGACAGGCTCAATAACATCGCAGCTGCTGGGAAGATCATTGGCGATATAATTGGTGACTCTCTACTGGGCTGGTGACGAGGTCACTGCCTGGCTGAAATATAGATGATTGGTTTCTGAGTGAATTGCTTGAATGTTTTGTTGGCAGTTTATCTGAACATTAGTTCATTTTTTGTTACTAATCTCTATTAATCAAGGTTATCTAAATTTATACTTTCCCTCCATCATGGACTAAAGAGCATTCATATGGTCTAGTTTGCATAATTATTGGAAATTGAGAAACATTCTTCAGCTTAAAGACTAATAGTATAATACAGTGCATTTTTAATAAGACATGCATTGCTGCTAAATTTGTGCGTTTTACTTTCAAAGATGTTTTCTATGAATGAGCTTCATGTAGCTGTATCTTTCACCATAGAATACTCAACTATATGACAATTCACATATGGAAATTAAAGTTTTTAAAACAACAGAGTTGGCATATTTGCCAGTCTTGGTGAACTCAGCAGTCAGAAATGATTGCTGCTGCGTGCTCCTTCTTAGTTCGATCCAATGCAGTAGAAGTACTCCTCGCACTAGTAATCATGGATGGCCTGCGATTGTTGGTGGCAGGGACAGCCGATTCCGATGGCAGGCAATGGTTGACCTTGCCCTTTGGCAGTGTAGCATTGCTAGGGAAACAGCACGGCTCCCTAGGTAACCCCATTCAGGATCTAATCGCTAGGTTTTGCAGTATGTGTGCTTCACGTCTGTTTTTCCACATAACTGACTCAACTTTAAAGCTTATCTGATTCAGCCATTAAGAATAAAAGATCAATAATTAGCAAATATTGTTCATGACAAGTATTGCCTTTAGGCCTAGATTCAACAGTTTCAAAAGATGATATTGTTTTGGTGTTCAAGAGCAAACTCGTTAACACCAATTCCATAAGCAAATATGCTAACTACTTCAAGGCAATTGCAATTCCTCGTTACACAGCATAACCATAATTCACAGGTTTGCCCTGAGACTCCAATGAGTCCATCCATTGCTGCAGTATCTGTGGAAAATTTATTGTATCAATCCTCCTGCTCAAGTAAATTTTTCCACATTCTCTATGAAGTGGTTAGTTTTGTTTAATATTATCGCATATTATCATAACATGCAAAGCCACATATGAATCTACAACACCAATTTTGAGAGACCTACACTGGTTACCAATGGCTAAAGGGATAACATTTAAAATCTTATTAAACACTTTATTATAAGTGTGAATGGAATGGCACCAAGCTATCTATCTGCAAGAACTCTTTCCTGCTTACTTTCCCTCCAGATCTCTGCGCTCATCTAATCAAAATTTACTTAAAGGGCCATATACAAGCTGTTATTCAAAATCGTGCATTTAGTGTGGCAGGTCCCACACTTTGAAATTAAATACCAGGTGCTATTAGATCTGCACCCAGTCTTTCATCTTTTAAATCCAAACGTAAGACTCATCTTTTTAAAGAACATTTTAGCTAATCATATACAATGGCTGCAATTAATGAACTGATGGAGATGGACTCTGTTTGTGATGAATTTCAAAGGAATGCTTTCTGCAATTATCTTTTAACTGTATTATTTGATATACCATGATTTGATACATGTGTATTTAATAAAGATATATATATTATACATACTTATATCCATAATTCATTTTAACTACTCTTTTCAAAAGCAACTCTTCTTGTATTTTCCTAAATTTTTATTATATTTTACTGTACAGCGTCTTGAGCACAATGGATATGTGCGCTCTATAAATAAATGGTTATTATTATTAAATGCATTATCTATATTGTACATTTTTTTTTATAGAAATTCATCTGTCTTTATAAACTACACATAGTGTGGGAGTCCTGAATGAGAGAGTTACTTTACTTTTATAACACTCTATATTATACTGCTTTGTATGCGATAAGCCAAAGTAAATAATGGAAGATAGAAAACACAGAACCTTCCCTTCCTGGAATTTTAGATCATAACTGTATATAGAAGTAGAAGAAAAAAATAAAGAAATGGAAAGATAAAAAGTAGAGAACTTCTCTAGCTTATCCGTTATCACAAATCAGGACGACAGGCAATGTACTGTATCACTTGGAAGTTCTGGGCAACATCAAAAGCACCAAACACTAAACTTGAGCCTTTCCTATGGCTACTTCCATAGCTAAACAAATACTGACGTGTTTTCATCTCTTGAGAGATTGACACATATAACAGAACAATATCTTCGACCTTGATTTAGAAAATCCCTAATAAAATGTCCTTCACTGAAGGACCCGGGTTCAATCTCGGCCCCGCGGCACCTTTCATGAGCGTCATCCCAGCTGGATGTCATTCGGATGAGACTCAGTGTCTATGCTGAGGCAAGTAAAAGATCCAACCCTTGGTGTAAATGTGTAACATGGATAGAGTCCTCCTCTCTATCTCACCTCATCAATCAACCCTCGATAGCAGCAAGAACTTGCCTTAGAGAGCTGCATTTTCCATCTGTCTATCTATCTATCTATCTATCTACAATATTCCTTTCGTTCTAGCTATGGCCATGGAAGACACACTGTGTCATACCAGGGCCACGTAATTTTGCATAGCACGGCATTCTTATATCAAGCAACCTAGCACATGCTCAGTCTACACATTCAGTAATGAGATATAAGCAATATCTGCACTATGACATTACAATGCCAGACTTCTTGCCAGACTGTGATATCTAAGATTTCTCTAGCAGACAACACAATAAACAGACAGGTAGGTACATCCATAATATGATGTTGAGAGTGATGGGTTTTATAAAGCCGCCATCTCACATAGCCGGTTTTGCAATAGTGAACCCGTAGTATGACGTAACGGTTACGCAACGCGCTTCCCGGCTCCAACCCGACGGCTACCTGCCGATACCCGTCGAGTCACTCCTGGGACTCGGGGCCAACCCAGGTGTCCAAAAACCCATCATAAACCCGTACAACTCGGCAGATTACCCGTCGAAGTCGGCAGATTATCCGTCGAAGTCAGCAAGTTATCCGTACCTAATCTTAGTCATAGTAAACCCAACGGCTTGTTGAGGGGTATTAGGGGTAAGTCGACAAGTAGTAGGAGTGACTTGAAGGCTTCCATAAGTAACCCGTCGAGCAAGTCAAGTGCCACGATTGAGTCGACGGCTTTAAAGTCGCACTCCTCAGGTCTAATACGGTTTTAATCCTCTCCTCCTCCTCCTCAGCTAGTGCTGTCACACAAGCAAGTTGTAAATTAAATATATCATTGGCCTGAGCAGCTAGTAGTAGTAGCAAGGCTCTATTTCGTTCTGGTTGATGCATGTGCATGGTCCTTCCTCTTCTGCAGCTGGAGACAGAATGATCAAGAGTAAGAGATGCAGCCCCTATTTATATATTTTTGGTAAATGTACGGGAAAAACGTCAAATTCCAGGAGAGACTCGACGTGTTGTACGGGTAAGCCGAAGGCTAGTAGTTTTAACTCGCCTACTTTCCCGTCGTTATTATTTTAAATTATACCAGGCGACATACACGTCAAGTCACCCCTGGAAGCCGTCGAGTCTCTCCTGGAATACATCCACTAATTGGCCATAACCCGTCGAGTCACCCGTAGAACCCGTCGTGTCACCCGTAGAACCCATCGAGTCACCCGTAGAACCCGTCGAGTCATCCGTAGAACCCTTTTTGCCGCCAGAATCCGTTGCCAACCCGGCGAAAAAAGCTGTTGCATAACCGTTACGTCATACTACGGCAAAACCGGCTATGTGAGAAGGGGGCTTTAGCATGATGCAGCTGAGGAGAATTATTGCCTCCGGATTGTTTTTTGCCCATTTTGTAATTTGAATTTTAAAAAAAAAGTTGTTTCTGAGTTAGTGTACAGGACGTTTTAGAATTGTTGCTAAACTGACCAGCTGGCTGACCAGCTGGCTGACCAGCTGGCTGACCAGCTGGCTGACCAGCTGGCTGACCAGCTGGCTGACCAGCTGGCTGACCAGCTGGCTGACCAGCTGGCTGACCAGCTGGCTGACCAGCTAGATAGATTGAAGAGTGATTAACACAATATTTTTTACTTTTAATCAACAGTATCTTTTCCCACATATATGCAGATGTATTCTGCGATATTCCATAAATAAAAGGTGAAGAAAGCAATTGAAGCAATTTAGAACCATTGAAGTGTCCTAGTTCTCAGCTCCATGTAAATCCTTGCAGCTGTAGAAAGAATGTCTGGCTATAGCAAGCTCTTTCTTAGTTTGATCCAGCGCAGTTAGGGCCTTCCCTAGCAGTAGCAATCATGGATGGCCTGCGATTGTTGGTGGCAGGGACAGCCGATTCCGATGGCAGGCAACAACTGACCTTGCCTTTTGGCTGTGTGGCATTGCTAGGGTAACAGCACGGCTCCCTAGGCAACCCCAACCAAGGTCCAATCGCCAGGTCCTCGAGTATGTGTGCTTCGTGCTCCTATTTCTGCATAATTGACTCAACTGAAAGGCTTACCACCCATTGAAGACCAGTGACGGGGGATTGCCAAAAGGCAATTCATGACAAGTATCACCCCAGCCCCATCAGTCCAATCATCAGTTCTCCAACCAAGGATGATGACACACGATGATGGCTCAAGTGTGTCGGCAACATTTTTGACACTAATGCCAAAGTCATGTGTGTAATACATCTTCTTCCTCAAGTCTAATACAATTCTGCATGCAATAGCAGAATCAAACTGCATGATCATGCTTGGATTGTGGTCATTCAGAATAAGCATACAGCAAAATGTGCTTCTCACGTCTAAGGCATCTAAACACATCTATTAAGCTTGCAAAAATTATTCTCAAAGAAATGCCAGTACCTCAGTTTCAAACTGTCTTTCCAATCATCTTCTTATCATCTGAGTATTTTGTGTAAACTTTACTTATACTCCACTTGGATTGTTTTCATATTGTTCTGAGTGGGCAATAACCAACAAAAACGTTACTTGACTCCCTCCTGAGTGAAAATATTCGCTATGTATATCCCGACTATGAGGGATATAACTTATACTCCATTAGCCATATTTAGTAATTTGTTTGATTGTTTAATGCCTTTATTACGCAATACGCATAGCAGTTCAGTTTACACTTATTAGGAGGGAGTTAACTAACATTTTCGTTGGTTATATCCCACAAAACAACAATAGAAAAGGTCACGCGGTTAATATAAAAGCCTTCGGTGTTGGGATATAACCAACAGAAATGTTAGTTAACTCCTGACTATGAGGGATATAACTAAAACATATTCCTTATCCCAGGCAAAAGTGTTCTGAACACTGGCCAAGCTTTAGACTAGAAGAACGAAGCAATGCAATACAATGCAAAAAAGATGACCAGAGCTATGCTATGCAATATGTAATAGAAGATGTAATTATGTCTGACTGGGAGGAGAAGGTCCTTGTTTGGCTGTATTATTAAGTACAACTTTTATGGATAGCTATTGTGTGTCTTTTCTATTGTCCTGTAGACAAATGAAGTCATACAATGGACATTTGTTGTGCTATATAATTGCTTTTATCCACAGCAGCTGGTCTGGTTCTTTAGACACTGTATGAGGCTATTGTGTAAATCATGGGAAGATTTTCTAAGTTTTAATCTAGTCTTAAGGGACGTTCACTCTGTCACGTACAAAACCTACGAGATACCACGTACGTCAAAAAAGGGCTATACGTAGCTATACTTGCTCACTCGTGGCTCTATTAATCACGTATAAATTCTTTCCACGAGCGTACGTGAGCCAGTCGTAGATCGCTCGCCGAACATCAAATGCTCGCCCAACGTCCGTCTTCCATGAGGCATCCGTGAGGCATCCGTGAGACACTCGTAGGCACTCGTAGCTCGTAGATCGCCTGTAGATCGCCCCTGGAAGGATGGGCACAGAAGACCACGGGCGTACGGCGGATGCGAGTGAATGGCGAGTATATACGGATGGACAGTGACTACGTATGGCTAAGTATGACTACGGACAATGTACCGTAGAACGTATGTAGAACGAACATAGAACGCTAACATAGAACGCTCACTGAGTGACTCCCGAACAAGTTACGTAACTATATTAATACAATTTACTTGTAGAACGTTTGCAAAATTTTAAACATGTTTAAAAAATTTTGCCCTCTCTACGTATGGTCGTGAGTGTTCAAGCGCGACCAGGAGTGATCTACGAATTAGCGCGAGTATACGTATGGACAAGTATAATTTATAAGCAAGAGTCAAAAAAAGTTTTTCATCTATCGTCATACGTAGATCCTATTCGTGGTAGTGTCAACGCCCCTTTAGAAACCACATTTAATAATGGTGCGATCCATCACATTGTACAAGGGAAACCATCAAGTGTTGCACAGATTTTTGCTCATTGGAGATTTTTATCATGATAATCACTCCAGCTTTCCTGATAAAAAAGGGCATCTAGGTTTGGCTCCGGAAAAGGATGACAACAATAACACTGCACAGCTGCTGCTGCTGTTGATGCCGCTGTTGATACTGCTGTTGATGATGATCATGTTGTTGCTGTTGAGTCGTTGATGCTGTTGAGTGGTGATTCCCATGGTTCTGTGAAAGCTTCTGCCAATAATCTGTGAGAGGGGGACGTGTTAAGTTGGAATAATCAGGGCGAAAATCGAATCATTCTAGTGTAAAATCAGGGCAGATAACAGCAACACGTTTTCCTTCTAGCCTTAGCAGTGAATGGTCCCCTTTGGGGCTGAGTATGTAGGGCCTTTATACTCCCATGCACCGAGCTCGCATCCCTGCACAGAAGCCTCAAGATCGGGCCGATATGGGACTTGCCTTTAAGCTCTGAATCTTCCCTCCTTTTATACTACACTTTCTACACCCCAACACCAGGCTAACTGAATCATGGCCTCAGACTGAGTTAAACAATAAAAGGACAGCACCAAATAGCCCCCAACCTTCCACACAAGTCCTTCTAAGTGTTTTATGCCTTCAGGCACTCTGTGACACCGCTCGGAACAATGTTATGTCCTCCTACAAACCTGTCAAGTGTTTTAACACCTTAAGTAGCTTACTAAATAGACTAGGGTAACAATGTTTTAGAGGCTGTTGGGAAGTCCTGGATTTGTGTTATAGTCAGTCACCTATATTGCTGTTATTTTGTAATTAACTTGGTACGTGATTTGTAAGAATGTAGAGTCTGCATAGAATACGAATCCAGTAGTACAATAGTTCTCTGTAATGATAATTATAAAGATATAAACGAACTAGCACACACTGACATTGTAAAGTTTGCAGTATGTTGATCACTACATGGGGCTAACATTTATGTGGCATGAAATGGTCTTAAAATTTAGTTTGGATCCGCAACTGTAACATGGTCACGCGCCAATTATCTATCTATCTATCTATCTATCTATCTATCTATCTATTTATCTATATCTATCTATCTAGCTATCTAGCTATCTATCTATCTATTTATCTATCTATCTATCTATCCATCTATCCATCTATCCATCTATCCATCTATCCATCTATCCATCTATCTATCTATCTATCTGATAGCTTTGAGGAATCTATCCACTTGCCGTAATATGTTGAATAAACTAGAGAAATACAGTATCAAAGAACAACTGAATTGAACTAATGATTGACCCATATTTTGTTCCTCTTTTCAACAAATAATACCACAACGATAATATCATATTTCACGCCATAACCTAGAAACACAAAGCATCTGTAAGAGGCACAAAAACTATAAAAGGAATGCAACTTCTTATGATCAATTTTTGCTTCTATTCAAACAAAGAAGGCTGAGAGTAACTCAGGTGAGATGGCTATTTATAGAAGTCTGAAGTATCTTGATGTCTTGGTTTTTTACATGGACTTTTGATATCAAAAGTCTTGCTTTTGTTTGCAAAGTAGGTTTTCGCATGAGCACCCTCATGTTGCAGGCTTTGACGGCAGCCATATTGGATTTAAGGCAAACACCACTTTAAGGCTTAAATGGCGGAGAACAGGAGTTCAAGAGGATGCGGGCAGCAGCTCATGTAGGAAGCTGGAAAAAAAACTGATTTTCAGAAGCTGCTAAGTTGCAAATGCGTGTAACAGAGCAGCAGAGATTCCATTAAGAAATATTGTAACAGGTACCATGGTATTTTTAGCTTGAGCTTTGCTAAAGGTCCTGGGTTTCATTCCCAGCCCAAGTATGAGCGCTACATCCAATGGGGAGGAAAAGTACAACTAGAGGTCACTGACATCGTAGCGGATAAGTATTGTTTGATGACGTCATCTATATTGGGACATCATCCATGTAACAATTATGTAGTGACGTCATCTAATTGTCTTTTTATTTGCTACGGTCGTAGATAGATTGGAGCTGCCTTGTAAAAGCTGTCTGAAGATACCACATGGATGGGGTGGGGTATATGTCTGTAAAATTGTGTGAATTCCAAGTCTCATCAACTCATCATTATGTCTGCCTCTAGAAGCTGGCCTCGGTTAGTGTTGAGACATTGGGATATTGACATTGAGCTTTAATTTACTTGACCTCGCACCATTTGTCGTAATACCACAAGAGCCCGCTGAGGCCATATCCATCAAAATGGAATATAGCTGAGGGAGGGTGTTGGAATTAGCATTGGTTCTTGGTCCCAATGTATGTGTTTAGAGGATCAAGGATGAAGGACATCCCATTCAGACAAGGACTAAGAAATGGTGCATAACGCCTATCCCAACCACAAAAAGAAATAGATCACTCATTTCAGTGAGCACCTCCACTGGAATCGAACCCACGACCATCCGCAATGACAGTGTCACATTTAACCAGTGAAATGTGCAATAATACTTTCTTGTCTCGCGATTATAGCCTCTTTTAAATTGATTTATTGGCATGGATGTCCGAACTGTGGTAGTATATATAGTCAAATAGTGTGCGTTGCAACATAAAACATGTCATCTTCGCTTGGTAGCATATTAACACAATCATCACATAGCATTACAGTTTTAATGCCTTCCAACCTTTCTTTTGTGCTTCTTTTAAACATGACCATCTACCAATGCTACTGGACAGCAATCGGTCCAGCCTATACTACAAAAGTCCTTCTTACAGGGAGCTGCTGTAGGTCCTATACTAAAAATTCAGGAGATTCAGGGAACCACAGGGAGCCATGTACTCAGGAAGCTCCCGTGTCCTTGATGTTTAAAGCTCGAAGCGCCTAGACAAACAGTGGAAGCTGATGTAAATGTGTTTCCTGCATTGGGTCTTTCAGCTTGTGTTTTTCATGCAATAGATCTACCAAGGGAGACATGTGTTTCATTAGAAAACGTTTTAAATGTCCACTGGGACAAATTGTGTGAATTGTAGAGCTATAAACATGTCAGAATGTGATGGAAGAGACACAATTGAAGCCACAAGAAGTAAAAGTAAAGTGAGAATGACAACAAAATACCAAATAATTTATTCGCACACAATGTTAAAAAGCATATACATTGGTGTGATATTACAGTTAAATTTAAAGCATAAAATTAACATTTATAAAACCACGTTAATCTGTACATAAAAATAAATACATAAACTCTCATGGCGGCTAAAACCATCCAATGAACAAACCAACAAGTGAATATTTTAGTTCCTGAATTTGGTGCGCTACTGGAATGCTGCCTTCATATTTGGCTAGAAACGTTTGCTTCAAGTTGCTTTTACTCATTCCAAGCACCATATGATTAACACGATTATGCTCTCTAGCTATGACATTTAGATTAGCACCAATTTGCATCACAGACAGGTCCACATAATATAAGATTTAATAAAGTGCACCACAAACAGTGGCAAGCAATTGATATTCCTTTTCAGTGTAAAACATGATGTATAAGGTGTAACGTGTGGCATCTTTTTATATCTTTATGCATTATTTAAGTAAAACAAAAAGATGAGTTGATGTACCTAAACATCAATTAACTCATTATTAGGACTACCTCAATAAGACCTACTTCTTGGCATTACCTTTCTTCACCACTGAAACCACCAATTCTGCACCAAGAGTGATTTATGTGATATTTCATTGGGAAATTCTTCATTCTACACCAATTGTGTAGGTTATTTTACCTGTTATATGCAGCCTATTTGCAGTCTATCAGACGAAAGGGTAAATTATTCATCTTACCTATCATTGTGTTTAAAAAACCTACAGGTGTATGTTATTTTAGTTGGACATTCATGGTATATCAACAAACTGCTTCTGTATGGAATGGTAAGGCAGGGGCATAGCTCAGAGGTACTGTAGTGCTCTGGGCTTCCAACCGCTGGGTCCCGGGTTCGGTTCCCAGTCGAGCCTAAGTTGGATGGCTGTTTCATCCTTCATCTCATTGCCATGGCCTCCATCTGTCCTAATTAGCCCAACTGGTGCAGAAATACAGGACGTAAAGCCCTAATCACCCACCCACCCTGTATGGAATAGTAGTATATTTACCTGATTCAGGCTGCTGTATATCGCATCAAATAATGTTGTTTTCCTACTCATTGTTAATCACACAAAGCGCAGGATCTTATTCACAGATTCATAAAAGCTCTCAGTTCATATGTTGATTTATAACCATATTAACCCGTATGAGCCCTGCCAGATACCATACACTTGATACAACACAACATCAAGAGAATTTCGCTCTTTTGATGTGACACAAAAAAGGGAAGAACTCCATAGTACAGGCAGAACATAAAAATTGGCTGAGGTCAGCTAATTAAGTTAGGTGCTGTGTGGCTCACAGATCTGGTTAGGACATTTGTACTTACTGGAAGTTGACAGAACTTTTGCACACTGCGAACACAGTGTACTAGAATACAATAGATGATAATAATTAAAACCAAGATTGGTAGGAAACGTACTTGTCTTTATAATGAAGTGGTCTTAAGATTGGAGACTAATGTACCTTCTATGTATAACCATGTTACCATGAAAAATCGCATTTTACAGCTGAAGATCATCTATATATAGAATGTAACTGATTAAGAAATAATTTGAAAAATTCATGATGAATGAACCATAGTTTAGTTAGGTTCTGTTTAGCAGTTTCTGGATAATCTCATTTCTTAAACACTTTCAACTATAGCCTAGGTACAAAATAAAAGATAGATATATCAGTTTTCATGATGAGGTGGTCTTAATTGTGGGGGTCAAACACAAAGATAGGAAGTCAATTTTGGCCAAAATATGTAGTCTTAATAGTTAGGTGGTCTGTGTAATTCAATAGGCTTTGACTCTTTTGTTATAACCCATTTCAAAGATACTAATTTAAATGACACCTTGAAATTAAAGTATTGATGAATGGTTTAAAATAGGTTTGAGTCTACATGTACAAACATGTCTCAAATCTCAATCTCTCAATGCTACAGGTCTGAAGCTCATATGACCAACTGTCAGAGGGCAGATGTAATGGAGAGATGCTAAGGCTTGGAGTTCACACCATATTATACATTTACAATCTTCTAAAATACACATAAATTTTTCTTAAATGCACTTTTGACACATGGTATTGAGGCACATCAATCAGTAGTGGTGAGAATCACACCACATGGTGATAACTGATTTCCAACCATCCTCCATCTCATCAATACACACAACATACAGGAATAGTCAAGGAAACTATTTTTGTCACTCATTCAATGATGCCAATGCAGTTTCAATCAGGTTTGACAGCCACAAAAAAGGTTACACTGAAAACTGATGATTCATCAATGTGTTCAGCTAAGCTCAAATCACTGAACACCCTAACACACATGAATTCAACCATACCTGTAAATCGATGAGCAATTGAAAACTATTCCAGCTAATCATAAAACTTACTTTTCAGCTGCTGAAGTCCAGTGCAATAATATCCTTGATACAGTCTGTGTGTGGTTAGAATATTTATTCTTGGGTGTCCTTAAATTTGAAATCCATGCACACAGTGATGTTATTGTTAGAACTGCTAAGTATCCTTGATGTCTATGTATGCATCCAAAGAAGTTGGTAACATCCAGTGATAGATATCTGTTCAGTGACAGAATATACAGTGACTTATCACATATAACGAGTGTTTGTTAATAAACAACGCATAGAGAATTGAATATAAAAGCCATCGCAGTAAACTGTCCAAGATATGAGCACGTGCACTCTCTCAGTTCCACAAGCTATCTGTTCCAGCAGCCTTAACACTCGATGCTTTAAGGCACCAATTCCTCCTACTGCCATCTAGCGGGGCCCACAAGTAATCAATAATTCCAAGTCTGTTTATCTGAGATGCACCACATTGCCACGGGCACTCGTTGAATCATGAAATAGTGATTGCAGTTTGGTGTCATTTACGAAATAAATTAGGCTTTAAGACTGAATTGATTGTGAGAAGTATGCATCCAAAATTATTAAAGTTGAATGACATGCAACACTTAAACTAAGTCCCAAAGACTTCACTTTAATGGATACTTGTACATTATGGCTTTAGGCTCACACATAGGGGGAAGTAAGGAGAACTGGGCCGTTTATCAAGTTTGTTATTTTTCCCGATTGAAATAATAAAGTAAAGTCACTTGTTTCTATACTTAATTATACTATAAGCATTCCTCGAATGATGTTCGGTGCCTTATTGAAAGAATTCTCAACCAATTCTCCCTCGGCACCTCTTGTCAGTTAATAACAAACTGAAACAATTATTAAAAAATAATATTTTCGTTAATAATTATCAAAAAACATGATTGCAATAAAAGAACAAGATTAAATATGAAACTCTTGCTTAAAAAAGCCAAAATATTGTTTTTTTAGCAAATTACATTAATTTAATGATAAAATTTCATAAACAGTGCAAATACAGCAGTTCAAGATTAAAATTTAATAATTTTACATTTGGACATCATCTTGGCATAATTATGTAAGTCTAATCAAAGCCTTATTGGAAAATTTGCAGGATTTAAAGAATTTTTTATGTAATCACCAAAAATGTATCATGTAGGCCTACTATGTCTTAATTTTAGCTGTAATACAATGGTAAATCACAGTCATATAGACATTTGACGAATGATTCAATGTAGTGGAAATATGCCTGCTGAATTTATGTTTGAATAATTTAAACTCTGAAATTACAAACATGGGTTAGACCAACTTGTATTGTAAGTCATAAGTCAACTATGATTTGACATAGATTATGGTTTTCTTTTAATTTTGTAAGTGTGAGCTAGTGTTTTAGCATAATTTCTAATGCCAGGTGGTTTATAATTTCCTTATCAAAATGTTGACTGTGTTTTATAACAGAGGGAGACCTAGGACAGGGGCCCAGTTCTCCCCACCTGAGGTGGCCCAGTTCTCCCTAAAGCTGTTGCTTGCAAGAAATGGAAACCATATTGGCAAAAACAACATTTCAGTTTCATAATTGATTATGTGCTGATTATAACAATATGAGCATTTCTAATCTATCCTCTATCAGTTTTTGTCAATGAACAAATGAATACATAGTGAAAATTTTACTCACTGACTCCAAAATCAAAAATTTCACTTATCATAAAAAACAATTCTAAATGGTTTCTTGCTTTCAGACATGTACTTTTGATCATCAAGGAATAATATGACCCAATTTCAGGGAAGTATCAATATGACGTTTTAGCTGTAGAGAGGGTGGCCCAGTTCTCCTTACTTTCTCCTTCGATTGGACCATCTACAAAGTCTCAATTAACATTGATATAACTTTGTTATTGTATCTAATACACAAATAACATCATAAATAATTTGTATGGGAACTAGATGGTACATTCTTAGAACGTCTTTTTTCTAATCAAGTCTGTATGCATGTGTTTTAAATCTCCTGGTCTTATCTTTTAAAGAGTTGGCTTTTTATTTGTAACCAAGGGAATACAAAGGAAATACCATCCACAAAGATATAGTAAAATAAAACGTTGTAATAGAAAACTATTCACTTTATGATAGACCCTGTACACATCTAATAAGTTGGAAGCTCATGGTTTGTCAAAATAGTCACATTTGAATCAGTCTAGGATCTAGTCTATTTGATTATCATGAAACCATTCCATGACTATTGACAAAGAATTTTAGCTGTTTTTATTAAATTCTATCACATCTTGACTGGAATAATTACTCTCATTTCATTCAATTCACGTTGCTAATGATTTTGATGGGAGAAAAACTCAACAATAGTCAATCTAGCTTGCAGTGGCTAATACAATGTAAAAGCCCATTAAGGCCTAATGTTGGGTTGGCAGTTTCTCATCTTTCACCATATTAAGGTTGATGCTCGGTGTCAGAGCCACCATAGCCAAATGAGGCCTTGATAGAATTGTCATGAGGCGTCATCTAGAGGTCACCAAGAGGTCAATTAGGAATGACGTTACCCACGTGAAAGACGGTGGCCAAAAGGTGGCGCTGTGGTTGGAAAATGGTGGATATGACGTTGGCCCCCTAGGCTCCTGATGAGACATGACACTGTACCCCTTTTAGTCGCCCTATTTGCTCAAGGGTAATAGAGTAACGATCTGAGGTTACTTAGTAAAGGGTATCCTTCAAGGATCTATATTAGGCCAAGCCTTATGAGTAGTCCAAGGTCTCATGATTTGTATTGAAAAGTTGTGAAGAAAATATTTTCATTTTAACCTATTTTGAGGTTTAACACATTGTATTTCGTAAGTTTGAAAACTTCCAAATTGTTCTGATGTGAAATATCATTTTAACTGGCTGGTGCACAAAATGTATTATTGTGCGGACAGATTAAAAGGTCTTTACTGACGATTTTCTGAGAGAATATATAGAGATTTTGCTTTATACTATACCAAATTCCAACGAAAGTCAGACATTTTTGCGGACGTGACCAGATGCTGCCATCGAAGCACATCGTGAGTCACGTTTGGGGCCACATTTTTGCCTGCAGAAAAAATGCTTTTCAATTGAGTACCAATGATATAAGGTACCAATGGCATAGTAGCAATGGATACTATTTTGTTCTGTTATGTAAGCAAAGTAAATCTTTGTCATTTATTGCGCAGTTTCGTTATTGTTTGACGGATGAGGAATTTCCGCATTTATTTTTCTCAAATTCACTTGCATTTTTGGCGGTTCTGTCTGTCTTTACAGGAAAAATATTAATTAAAATTGATAATTTTACAGATTGGAGAATCCTCCGTTCAATTGAATAATTGGTTCTTGACATCTTTTTATTTTTTATCGATAGATTCTAGGATATGAATTAAAAATTGGGCCTGTGCGATACATGATCTACATCATTTAACAAGTTGTTGTAGAAAAATAAAGGTTTACATTTTAATGTATGTATTATATTGTGTAAACAACAAAATAAATACAATGTACTTTGAATATTTGATGCATTTATTCATCAAATGCGCAATTTCATTGTCTTCAAAAAATTTCATTGTCATAATTTGTCAATAATGGAGATCTGGAAACCTTTATACAGTATATTATCATAATAGCGCAGCAATCTTAAAGCTGCATTGTCAGACGGTTTTTGTACTAACAAAAAAGCTATTCAAATGAAAATGCTTCTTACTGATGAATTCGATACCCAAACTGTCTAGATTATAATAATGAAAAATTGAGGTCAGAGTTGTTTCAATTCATGCAAAAAGCGAAACACCCACACATTTTTTTACATAATAAACTTGGAATTTTGAAAATCGGACGAAAATTGAAGGCACAGAATAATAAAATACATTACGAACCGACGACGCCAATGACGTTCGTTTATGCCTCGTTTTCATGTTAACAAATTGACAATTTTTGATGGCATGAAAAATTAAATGATAGGTTATGTTTATTAATTTTATAGGCATTCAATCAGTTTTTTTAGACGACAATGAAATGAATGCAACCGATTTTGGTCACTGTCATATTGAGTGACAATGCAGCTTTATTGGTATCAATACATGTGCTAATCAAAGCAGTACTTGACTGGGTTCAATTCATCTATCATTTGCAATGAGATACCATTGCATCACAGGTCTGTAATACATACCATAGGCATTGTGTAGCAATAAAATACAATGTCTAAGGTGGAATTCTCCTAATATGACTGCCAACCAGACTGAGACCTTGAGATCATGAAGATCAGACACTGATAGCATAAAGTGAAATGGGAGACAAGTCAAAGCATTTTGCATTAATTGGACCATCTATCATATGTTCTTTCATACGCCTATTCATATTTCCTACCATATGTTCCGCATGCCAGATCTTGTTACTCTTGCATATAAAGGTAAGATGAGATTGGACCTAAACATGGAATGATGCAGTATCTACATAGAAGATGTTATGAAAGGTGGTATCTATCTATCTATCTATCTATCTATCTGTCTATCTATCTGTCTATCTATCTATATATCTGTCTATCTATCTATCTCTTAATCTATCTGTCTATCTATCTCTATATCTATTTATCTATCTATCTATTTATTTATCTATCTATCTATCCATTCCTTCCTTCCTTCTTTCTTTCCTTCCTTCCTTCCTTCCTTCCTTCCTTCCTTCCTTCCTTCCTTCCTTCAGGATCCTTTTTTTTTTTTCCATTATATTGGATACCATTTAATGTGTTCTTAAAATACCTTGATCATGGTATAATTGTACTCGGGTGTCTATGTTGAGGCAAGTAAAAGCCCCATGGTGTAACAAGGTGTGGACTCCTAGCCTTATCATCTCATTATTAAGTCTGCTTCTGATAGTTGGTCATATAACTGACTAGGCTTCAGATCCAGTAGCACTGAGACATCGGACATCATGCAGAGGATATAAGAGCCCATACCAATGCAATCATTGGCCAACGATGACCTGCCTTACTCTGCCCTAATTATGGTATTCGAACCTAATACCTGAGCTCTTAGATAAGCGCCTTTACTGCCAGACGTCCAATTGTCAATGTGCATCCATTTGTCAGAGGCGCTTAGTGGTACTGTGCCTTGGTTACTCGCAATTGTAGCGGCTCTGCATCATACTTTCTTGAATAGAAGTTTACAAACTTCTTTAACTCAAGATGACTGCTATTTTGCTATCCGATCGATGGGCCAGTACAGTCTATTTTCCGATTTCTCGCTGTTTGTATGATAAGTCGTGGCTGTCACCTTCTGTTTACAAAATAATGACTGATGATGATGAAGAAAGAGAGATTGTGGACTACCTGATTTCCCTATTTGAGAATGTCTGGACTATCTCTCTTGTATATTTTGCAGTATTTTTCTGGTCCATCGATTGCAAACTTTTGAAAATATTGACTTATTGGGAGAGAAAATAGGCCAAGGGTTAGCGTGGTTACTAAGACAGACAGCTGGATAGCACGACAGTTAGACAGCTGGACAGCAAGACAGCTAGATAGCTACATAGATATATAGTTAGATACATAGATAGATAGATAGATAGATAGATAGATAGATATTTAGATAGTTAGATAGTTAGATAGATAGATAGATATATAGATATATAAATAGATAGATAGATAGTTAGTTAGTTAGATAGATAGATAGATAGTAGTAGGTTGATAGATAAATAGATAGATAGATAAATAGATAGATATATAGATAGATAGATAGATAGTTAGATAGATAGTTAGATAGTGAGATAGATAGTTAGATAAATAGATAGATACATACATAGATACATAGGTAGCATGGAACTATGTTACAGCTGCGGATGCAAACTTAATTGATCTGTCATAATATTGTTCTCATTGCGAAAAAGGTGAACTCCATGGTGTTTTATGTAATGATCTAAATTCTCAAAAAAATTGCACAGGAAAATCTTAATAACCTGATTTATCTCAAAGGTGTCAAATTGTTTGAATCAGATTTTTTTTGATTTAAATTCCATTGCTAAAAATAATAATTTACCAATTTTAACAAACAAATGTATTTTTCAAGTATCATTGAACTCAGTTATGAAGTTTTGATAGTTTGTGACATTACATATGAATGAATAAAAAATCCCTTCATGAAGTAATTTCTTTAGGAGGATATTCATGATATTAGCAATCCATTTGTCTCATATTCATTAACTTAGATGGCATCATCTCTTTCCTTAATAACCCGATTAAATGCCTAATTATTTAAAGGCTGATCACTGAATTCCTAGAAACAGATTTCCAGGAATGTCATACCTTTTTAAGTCCCTGAATTAATTTATCAAATATCTCGGTCATATGGATTACAGAAATGTGAGGACATTAACTCAGAAACTGCGCTAAATTTGGTTTGTGTTGCTGAATTCACAAGACATAGAGAAGTGCATGGCCAGATGTGTTACTATGTTTACCTGATGTTTTTGTGATGGCTTCAGGCTTTTCACCGATTTGTTATGTGGAACCAAAGAATGGACTTGTACCTCCCTTTTTTTTTGGCTGGCACTTTGACTTTAACCAAAATCATGTTTTGCCTCTTGTTGTCATAGTTTATAGTCATATTGTGTGTGTTTTAATGCACACAGACACAATATAAACCTGTGTAATTGCATTGAATATTGTAATAAACAATTCAGTATTACTGTGAGGATCGCTAGAGGATCACCTATTAAGGCCACTTCAGTTATTCACTGATTTAAGGGTTTGTTGCAGCTGTTGATCATGTAAAAACAAAATGTGATAAAATATTCCAACAAACAAGCCTGAAAATGTGACAAAAATCATGGGTGATGTGTGAGTGAAGCAGTGAGATTTGTCTGCTATCCATCCCTGCCAAGTGCTGCACAGAACAGGCACAAAACAGGCACAAAACAGGCATGTTATAGGCGGGGAAAGGAAGGCTGTTAGGCCATGTGCAGCGTGTTGACAGTGTCAACAAGTTTCTGTGCAACCATCGCTGACTGCAGATTGATAATCAACACAGTGCACACACCGACAAGGTCTGCAGATTTACAGCACATTTGAGCAAGGGTTGGGTATTATGAAACACTGAGGGAAATTAGGAGATATTATTAAATCACATTCAACAGGCAACAAAGAACAACCCACCATGGCTCTGGAATCATGAGAATGTAGAGACCTGTGTTAGTACATCGTGCTGGGTCTGTTGTTGCAGATTTTGTCTTCATACTTGGAGAATGTTTGGCTTAGAATTACAGCAAAATTAAACAGAAATTGTGCATTGAACCATTGGAATGATAATTTAAAAATATTGTAATTGGTCAAAAACACCACGTTGTGACGGTTGTGTTTATAAACAGTTTTATTAATTATTGTTCAAGGAGAAATGACATATTGTGAAACATTAAAGGCAGTATGCATTTGTACATCTGTACCATGCTTAATATAATGTAGTGTTTGTATTCAACATTCAAGTTTAACAATTGTTTATGACAAATCCATAGGACAAAATGATGGAATGCTATACCTATCAACTGTAGGTCAGTGAATTGTTAGTCTCAATATACTATTAAAATTAACTTGCCTCCAAACCAATTAGCATGTCACGATGGTTGAAATAAAGAAATATTAGTAATAGTATATATTGTTCAGTATGTGGCTGGCACCTTTCAATAGCAAGTCTGATACTAATTCATTTGGTAAAAGCCCTTGGAATTCCTAATCCCTCATCAAGATGTCACACAATGCAATATACTTATAGCTCTCTTTCCTTGATATGAATCCCTCAATCCTCAATCCAATCCTCCTAGTGCAGGAATTAAATAAGCCTGTCAATTAGGCCAAGTGATAAGAGGCCAAATATTTGGTCCAATTAAGGTCAGCCAAGAACAGTAATTAGTTCACATCTGGACACCTGTCACCTCCCTGACCTGAATGGTGTGAGGTTATCTAGGCGTAGATGGCATTAGAACGAGTAAAAAGTCCTAATGGAATACTTAAATATGATGTATATTTATATATGAATATTATATGGTAGGGCTTCAGTTGCCTGCAGAGTTTTGTGCTATAATCAATAATGATTTTTCTTCTTAGCAATAATTTTTCCTAAATTATTATCAATTATAATGTAAATGGTGGCAGATATGCCAGCGACTAATGTCTTAACATCTGACACCAGCACCATATAATAATTGGACTTAATATCATCATATTGTAAAATGTTCATTCTGAATGTATGTATAATTTTATATGGATGCAAATAAACGTCAATGTCTGTCTGTCTGTCATAAAGTAGACCAAATTTGTGGCTATAAATAAATGTAGTTTGGGTAAATTATCTGAAAACTCTAATTACCAATCAGTTTTACATTCTGCTCAACTTTCCATTAAATATCCTTTCATAATCTGCAAACATCATTGGTGAGCACTGAATGTCAATTTTCAATCTGCAGTCTGTGATGGTTGCACGGAAATAATAAAAATGGATACAGGTATTGTCCTTTAATTAACTGGAATGCCAAAAACTCAGTTAAGGACGTTTCTACCTGTTACATAACAATGGAGCACTCGACCCTGGCCATGTGGCATTTCCGTCATTCATCAACTTGTTGTGCGAAGCCAGGGGTCCTTCAACATTGCACACGCGTGTTCTGGCATGTAAAAACAGGACTGAATATTCTCGTGGGTTGGGCATTGTTTTGTTCTGTTGTATATGATTAATAGAGGGGAGGAACAAGAGTAAAAGGAAACACAAAGAAGGGAGGGATTGAGACTGTAAAGAGTAGTTAAGAAAAACATTAAGAGCAGTATTTCATGCTACTTTTTTAGAGTTCATTTATTGATAAAAGGAAATCATATATTTCAGATTTGAAATTCTTGGTGTAATGCTTTCGCATTTTCTAAAACAGTCTAACCTTTCTTCTGTTAACTAATGAAGTCAGAAAAAAAGGTTATATGAACTTTTTAGAAATCCATTGAGTGTGGTATGCACTGAGATATATTGCGATGCATGCATCAATTTCAGTATCATATCGGAAACACATCAATTTCAGTATCAAATCGGAAACACATCTAATCTTCAAGCCAAAGGCTGCAAAAGTTTTCCTTTCTATCTAAAGATGGGTTATTAATATTTCTTATTGCCTTTTGTTTTTCATAGTGTGCAATTAAGTCTTTCGGTTCATTGAGAAATTCCAGACTCTGACAGTTTTTCTCTAAGTCATTGAAACTCTACATTTTATAACTAGATTTCTTTCTGTGTGGAATAAGGATTTCCCTCCAGACATTTCGCAGTCTTGAACGGTCAGATGTCCCTGAATTTGGTGATACATCAATGAGTCTGATGTCTGCAGGGCATGAAACTTTTATGGTTCTCAGTAAAGACAGAGTGAAGACATGTTGCTTTTCCTGTCAGCTATTGTTTGCTTGAACCTCACCGCCTCTGATGAACCTCAGTGGCCCAAAAAGTTATGGTTGTTTATCTTGCTTGGATTGAATTTACTGCTCATGCATCAACATTTTTGGCTTGAAGCTGCATGTTGGTTTATTACATGAACTATCAGTCCTAATAATTAATCCAGGGAATTGTAATTGTGAGATTGATGACAGCGCTAGGCAAAACATACTTAATTTTCCTCAGTTTCTCCATATTAAACAATCAAATGCTTGGTGAAAAATGAATGTGTCTCTAAAGCATGATGAATAGACTGAAGAATTAAGTTATTGATTATAAATTGATACAGCTAAAGATGTATATTTCCATAGTGGCCTGCTTCAAACTCCAAATTATTTTGTTTTGTTGGAGCCTGTGTGTAAGTAATTAGACATTTTTTATTTTATAACTTAATTGCCTTGGAAGATTCGGGGAAAACTCTTGGTTGTTTTTCTTACAATTTTTAGTCAGAAGATGAATGTTGGTGTATTGCAATCATCAGCCTCTATTTAATCAAGAAATGTTGTAACTGCAAAATTAATGAGTGCAGCATGTAACATTGGGTGATGTTTTCATAGTTCGCAAGCATGAAACAATTAAATGCCTCATAAAGGTAATGCTCTTCACAGAGGTTATATATAACCCTCTATAAACCTCTGTGATTTATTAAACTCCTCATAAATACATTCCCGAATTCCTATATAGGGTTCGATTCCCAGTCGAGCCTAAGTTGGACGGCTGTTTCTTCCTTCATCTCATTGCTATGGTCTCTGCCTGTCGTAATCAGCCCAACTGGTGCAGAAATACAAGACGTAATTTAAAGCCCTAATCACACACACACACACACACACACATATAAAGTGTAAGTATAGTTCTCTTTTAATCTCCAGCACAGCTGTGTTTAAAACAAATCTATCATACTACTTGAAATGAAATTTGTAGTTACAAATAATTAGTCAATGAACAACAGAAACAAAAAAAAAAAAAATTATGAAAATTAGCTCGATTTTTAACACTTAAGTTTTGCTAGAACAGCATTTTCGAGGGCTACACAATTCATTAATGGGAAGTAATGAGCTCCACATCTCTCCATCCTTTACACTTAAACTGATTTTCCTGGGAACTCTATCCACATATAAAAAAATGTAAATGTTGTTGGAACATGTGACGGTTCTTGTTGTCATGCACTTTGCATCACAAACTTTCCTAATGGTCCAAAAATACCAAATGTTGTGGCAGACTTCGATGTAATTATCCCCCTGTAATTCCATGTTGTGTGGCTCGCATGTGTGATGGTGCATAAAACATAAATTCCAAATTGCTAATGCAAAATAAATACTGCGAAACTTTACCATTGAAAGCCATCAATGGTGCTGGGAATGAACTGGTTTCGATATGGCAGGTGTTCTTTGTAAATAATTGTTGAGATCTGATGGAAAACTACAGCCAAGCTGTATGCTAATAAGACTATCGTGCCATGGCATCCAGGGTCTTCAGTTTCCTAATATCAAGCCAGACTCATATGTAAGTTCATTAAAGTTGCATGGTAAAATTCATCTTCTGATCAGCTGTTTTATGGTTTCTTTCACATTACGTAATTCTGGGTTCCTCAGATTCATTTCTGCAAATCTTACAACACCCAAAACTACTGATTGAGAGAGACCAAAATGGTAAATCATTGAGACAGCCTTACCTTTAAAGACTTATGCATTTTTCATAGACCATTATTTTGTATATGACAGTACAATGAGTTCTTACTGACAGCGAATCGCATGCGAGTCACCTTTGGGCAACTCGGTGGTTAATGACTCATCCCAGAACCATAAATGGCAGCATATTGTTGACATTATATTACGAGTAAAATTGGCAGTTGAGTCAATATTTTGTTACCGTAAGCCTGTTTTATATACTTCACCCTGTAATGAAGTTGTGTTATTTATGTATGGTGGTGGTGGTGGTGGATTAGGGCTTTACTTCCTGTATTTCTGCACCTGATGGGCTAATTAGGACAGGTAGGGACCATGGCAATGAGACGAAGGATGAAACAGCCATCCAACATAGGCTCGACCGGGAATCGAACCCGAGACCCACTGAGCTAGGCCCCCACCCGTGTTATTTATGTGTAGTTAATCAGTAAGAAACCCAACTGATGATTCCGTCTAATCATCCATCAAACATAATATGCATCATACTATTTCCCTATGAAAATTATATGCATTATAAACAAGGCAGGCAGTAATTACAGTGAGAGCACACAGTATGTTATAAATCCCTGAATCGGTTTACTGACCTGGAAATACTGATAGCAAAATCATGTACCTGTCATAGGAAATATAACCTCTTTGACCCGTTTTAGTATTTAGGGCATCATGTGTTGGATGTATATATTGGCTGAATAAAACTAGACTTTAAAGGTCTAATAAGCACCATGTATACCTAGGAAAATGTAAGTAGTCTTAATAGTGAGGTGACTTCATTGAAATTAGTGATACATTGGAACTATGCCAATATCGATGACTACATTGTAAGTTTGGGGAAAAATATTACAATAATGCTATTTAGAGTATTTTATTATATTTTTTGTTTGACCATTTGCATAATTGAGGACGAACCTCTTGGAATCATGGGAAAACCATTCCCCATGAAATGTTTCACAGTCTAAATCAATCCCTCTAATCCCACTTTCCAAGAATATTTCACGATCTTTGCGTCGATCCCGAAGGCTGAATAATTTTTTATGGTTGTCACCAAGGACTGAGCAAAGACATGTTTCCTGGCAGCAAGTGTTTACTTTAGCCCAACAGCCTCTCCTGGCTTTAACAAGAAAACACTGTCACTATTTATCTAACTCTGAAGGAATCTTACTGTTTTTCTGCATCGCTGTGTTGCAACAAAGATGAATAGTTTTCGGAAACACCTGCAACAAATAATTTACCAGTATGGATGTAATTTTAATATGTGAAAAAACAGAAAACAACAACAACAACAACACAGAATAATCATTAAGTAATACCTAAATAGCATTCCAAATCGGGGCAGCGTCGTTTCTATACCGCCAACGTCGCGCCAATGCTGAAACGATTTGAAATTCTATCTGGGTACTTTCATATAGCAAATAAACCAATGAGATGTCATACAAATGTACCGTTTTAAAAGACCACATTCAGAATTTTATATAAATTTCAACTGTAAAATGTGATTTCACTCAAGGTTGCATATTAAGATTGTATGGCCAAAGTGAAACATTATACGTCAGTGGCTGTCTGTGCTATCATTTCCATATATTCATCATTGTAGTGAACAATTGCAGTTAACACAGGCTTATTGTAGAAAGTTATATACCTTGGTATATTTGTAAAAGTCAGAAGTGTTGGAATAATTTAAAGTTTGATTATATTACCTTCTGAACATGTTCATATTAATGTTTTTTTATTTTATATTTATTGAGCCAATCTTTCATGCTCTGATTCTGAATATCCCGTAATTACCTCCGGAAAAAAAACAAGCCATGAGCACTTTCATATAAATAATAACTGTTCCAATTTCCCTATTGTCAAAAGTAACCATTCATATGGCAGGCAACATTGCTGGTCCTTGTTGAAGCCCTTTGTGGAAAGACAGACAATATGCAAGGTCACATGTTCCTGAGCTCTTGAAAGGCCCTCTAGTGGTGCCCGGAAACATGAAACAAAGCTACCAGCGCCCTCTCTGGATGACAAGTACATCCGGTTTGACATATTGGGGGTAATACCGTGCAAGACGTGAAAATCCGAGAGAATATGGAGGCAACTGCTGGAAAGGTATTTCTTAGTATTTTGGAAACTACATGTTGTATACTCAGTGAAACAACTTAAAGAAAGCCTCACTATTAAGACCACAGGAATTCTAGCCCGGTTGATTTGATTACTATTCATTATTTACTGGGACAGAAAGCAGAAGAATTATGTATAACTTATAATGCAGATGCAAGCTGGTGTGATTTTGCCTGCTAAAATCCTTACATGAGAGACCCCATTAGCCAAGTTGTATGGGATTCACTCATCATGATATCTGTCTTGAGCTGAGTTGAGTTCATTTATTGTATTAAAAATATATACATATTTTATAGATCACATGATATTTAACATTCAAATAATTCCAACCAGATGCACATACGTGCATATTTGGTAAAATATATACAATTATATCATACAATATTCATTATTCATGTATGGTTTGGATAATTGAAAATATATTAACGGTTAAGTACATATTAAATACAATAGTAAATACAATATGTAATATACATAATTTTCTAATAATTATGTCCACTTTTAATGTTTGACCACAGCTATTTCCTTTAAAAAAAAAATGAACTGGAAGAATGCATTTACACAAGAAATTTTTTATTATCATTTATTCATGGTCCATACTTGGCCGAACAGATGATTATAGAATGGTTACATTACAATCATCATGATACAACTCTCGATTACTAAGAGAAGAGTTATATGTACCATACTTTTCAGAGAATGCCCTTAAGACATCTAAACTAGACAAACATTTATAAAAACGCAATTAAGAATTGCTACGCAATCATATTTTTCCCTGGGTGTACTGCAAATACACTGATTCAGCTCTTCAATAGCATGGAATCCTTACCATCAAACAATGGCACTATCTGAAATGTAGAATTTAATAAAACACATTGTTGTCATCTCTCTACTTTTCAATATAAAAATCAATGAAATAACTGGGAGAAGAATGCTACAAGTTTCTTTTCAAATGAAGTAGTTTGACATTTACAAATTCTTCTGCAGTGATTTTTCTCCGCAGCATAATTTTGCCAATTTCTGGTGATACGTTCTTGAATACTTTGTTATTTTCGACTGTAGAAGGGCACTTACTTCATCGATAAAGATGCTCTGCTGTTGTGCAAGAAAGTTGAGAAACAAGGTAAGAGAATCTATATGTGGCTTCCATCAAAACATACATGTCTCTACATCCCTTGATGCGCCACTATATATTGGAAGACTTTTAAGTTTCAGTAAGTTGCAAGGGAAGTTTCAGTAAGTTGCAAGGGAAGTTTCAGTAAGTTGCAAGGGAAGTTTCAGTAAGTTGCAAGGGAAGTTTCAGTAAGTTGCAAGGGAAGTTTCAGTAAATTGCCAGGGAAGTTTCAGTAAATTGCAAGAGAAATTTCAGTAAATTGCAAGGGCTGTTAGTTAAGTGCGCTCTGGCAGTCTTATTCTATGAAATCAACTTAATTCCAAGATATTGGAAGTGCAGCTCTCAAAGGTAAATTCTTGCTGCTATCAAGGCTTGATTGATGAGATGAGAGAGAGGAGGAGTCCACCCACGTTACACATTTACCCCATGGGTGGGATCTTTTACTTGCCTCAGCATAGATACTGAGTACAAGAGACCGCCAATTTAACATCTCATCCAAACGACATCCAGCTGGGATGATGCTCATGAAAGGTGAACCCACGCCTGGGATTGAACCCGGGTCCTTCAGAGGAGCAGGCAAGCGTCTTACCACTAGACCACCCAGCTGCTAATAGTAGCAGAAACCATATTGGACAATGATTATTGTACACTGTTCAGTGAATCCCAAGAGTAATGTTTAATTTTTTCAAACACCGTTATTTTGAACAATGGCTATGTAACAATTAGATCCCTCTGTGCGAAACCTACTGCCTTATTAGGATGGAGTCCCCATAAATCATATTTTGTTGCTTTTAGTGTTTCACAACAGTTCTCGTAATTGGTGATATTTCCGCAATGACATTTGTTGCTTTAGATCATTTATCATCACACAATTTTTTTTTTGGGATATAGTGGGTTTTTACAAAGGGTTATCATTCAAAGCTACTGCATTGTGTACAGCAAAGCATTTTGAAAGTGGGTCATCTATCTATCTATCTATCCATCTATCCATCTATCTATCTATGTATCTATCTATCTATGTATCTATCTATCTATCTATCTATCTATCCATCTATCTATCTATCTATCTATCCATCTATCCATCTATCCATATATCTATCTATGTATCTATCTACCTATCTACCTATGTATCTATCTATCTATCTATCTATCTATCTATCTATCTATCTATCTATCTATCTATCTTTCTTTCTTTCCATCTTTCTTTATGTTGCCGCGCAGTCCTGTCCCAAACTTTCGTCAGCTCCTGTGCCATTAGCCTTTAATGTACCTTAGAACTCCTAAACCTTAAAACCTCCCTACTTTTAATGCCCTATCAGTGAGTTTCACGAGACATAATTTACATGACGAAATAGCAATACCTCACGAGTGTCCTTGCATAACATTGTCCCTTCATGTTTAATCAAAATTGTAATATCCTGGCTTTTATTGGTGAAAAATTTCCCTGTAATATTGCTTATTGCATTCCTTGCATAACCACGTACGATTAATCAGCTCATGTTTTATTGTGAAAAGGTATTAGGTAAAAGACCAGATGAGCAATACAAAGTTCAGGAAACTTATCAAATTGAACATGTAAGCTGTTTGTGGCCCGTACTGTCCAACATAATTTTCTCTGTCCAACATAACTTTTTCTATCTGATATAACTTTTCTTGTCCAATATAATAGTAGTAGTAGTAGTAATACAATTTTAATAATACGTACAATTCAAATACAATTAAAGATACTGATTCAAATACAATTAAAGATACTGCCTATATTCAGTTAGTTTGCTTGTCAATGTTTCAAAACGATTCCTATAAGCATGTGGAATGAGCTTGTATTCTATTTACATTTAGCCATGTTCGTGTTAACAGAAATTAACAAACTAATTCCTTTATCTTCTTCATGTTGTCTGATATCTGAGTATCAATCCAAGCTCAGAAATGGTTTTGTATCATGAAGGCTTTTTGTATTTTACATTGCATATCGTCCTAACAAATAACAAAAATGTAAGCTTAGTCTAGTATTATGAGGCAACTTTTTTCATTGGTTTATATAATCATAATTATGTTCCCTCAACATTTGTGAACTTGTTTTATTTCTGAACATTGTTACCAGCTAAATATAAAAAATAACCATTTTTGAAGACCGTGAATTAAAGACAATAGAAAACAAAGTACTTAACTTACTTTAATTTGTACTTTTAACAAAGTGATTGCTTGACTCTGGGCATTTCACGTCTCTTCATTCACCAAACCATGCAAGACAGCATGTGTTCTGGCATGCAAAAACAGGACTGAATATTCTTGGGGGTTAGGCATTGTTTCGTCTCTTGTATATGATTAATTGAGGGGAGGGACAGGGGCAAAAGGCAGGAATAGAGGTGAGATCATGGCAGCAAAAGATGGAAGAGGGACTTGAGAAGAAGCTAAAGGACAGATGAAACTGACATGGATGGTTAATAAGAAAGTGAAAAGGGTACAAGGGAAGATAGAAAGATCAATAGATAGATAGATAGATAGATAGATAGATAGATAGATAGATAGATAGATAGATAGATAGATAGATCGACAGATAGATAGATCGATAGATAGATAAATAGATAGACAGATAGATTGATGGATAGATAGATAGATATAAATAGATATGGGAATTGCAGCCCTCTAAGGCAATTTCTTGCCGCTATCGAGGGTTGATTGATAAGGTGAGAGAGGGAAGGAGTAGGCCACCCACGTTACAAATTTACCCCATGGGTGGGTTCTTTTACTTACCTTAGCATAGACATAAATAACAAAGAACAGTATGACAATGTTAAAAAAATACCTAATCTTGACACTATATTTGACCCCATTAGATATATTCGTAAATATAAAAATATATATCTAATAAAAAAAAAAGCCAAAGATGAAGTAAGATATAAATGAATCATATCAGTATGGCAGCTTTACGCAGACCATTAATGGAATATCAGTTTCCATTCATATTTCCTGACAAGTTGGTGGTCCACAATTAAGCCCTTTCAAACACAATTATTAAATGTCTCCCAATGGTGTTGTTCTGTTGGGGGTTATGTTTCATTGCAGCAAGTTCTTCAGATTATGTTACAATATCCTCCGCATGTTACTACTATATTTCTTTGTATTCACTGCGGTAACATTTCTTTAGGCATTTTGCAGTCTGAAAAGGCCGTGGTGTCCCAAATTCAGTGATACATCAATGAACCCGATGTCAGGACGGCATGAAACTTTAATGGTTCTTAGTAAAGAGTAAAGATAGAGTGATCATGAAGACATGTTCCTTTCCTGCCAGCTATTGTTTGCTTTAACCTTGCAACCCCCTGTAGCCCATGACAAGAATGCTTCACTTGTTTAACTTCTTGGAAGAAATCTTATAGAATATCCACACAGCCATATTAATTGCAGAAGATGGATGGTGGCTTATCACAACACTCATTAGTCACCAGTATGTTACCAAGAGAATGTTGATGGCAAATTAATAACAGTGCAGAAGTTTAACATTTATATGTCTTGGAGGGGTAGGGGTTCTTTTTGGAACCAACCAATATAGCTAATGACAAATATGTGTTTATTTGTGTAGCCATAAATTGTTTGTACTGTTTCTATAACTGTCACATTGTATTCATGAACCAACACCCACTGATTGGAGACACTATGTAATTTTTACTTATATCTTATTTACTTTATTGTATCTTATTCACCAACTTATATTACCTGACACACTATTCAGTTATACCAACTGACAATACCTCGATAAATAGTTTCAACCATGTTTCTATATACTTAATAAATTGTTTTATTGGAATTGAACTATCCATATATATGTATTTAACTATATTTATTTGTCTTCTAATGGGTCGGGGGTAGGGGGTGAGTCATTTGCAGCTTCATAAGCTTGAGGCTCACCTCCTAACAATAATAACATTGAACTGAAAACTGTTTCTTCTTCATGTTATTACTTTGTCAATTGTACAATTGGTTATTTTGTCTTGACCATCTGTAACTGTTATTGTTGTTAAATAAACCATATATATATATATATATATTTTTTTTTTAAAGGTCTTTTATTTACAGAGGATCCGCAGTCTGGAATAATTGACCTGAAGAAGTTCACAATGCCACCACCACTGAACGTTTCAAATGTGACCTTAGGTCTTTTTTAAGGGCCAACACTGCCAATGTTTAACATGCATTTTCTTTTTACTTGTTTTTACATGTTTTTATACTGGGCCATATGAAAAACTCCTAGGAGATTATGTAACCCAGTGAAAATATAATAATAAAAAATTCTGAGGTCTGAAATTCTGCTGTAATCTGGTTGCTGCATGGTTTACTTTAATTATAAATTTGTTGCATATTGGCTCTACTACAGTTATAAGGCTGAATTCTTCTAAATTAGCAAGTAGCTGTACATTAGGGAGCATTAAATGACAGCCCCAGCTAATTGAATTACAGAATCTCAGACACATGCTTCAAAACTGATCCCAGGAGAATGCCAGCGCAGTGATTTTGGATTATACATGACTTATATTATCTGTAATGGACCACATGGGAAAATATCTTAAAGATGGTCCAGACTATACAAATGTACAGCTGTACAACATAGTGTTGGCAACACCAAGGCCACACGTCTAGTTGACCACTAAGAAAACTTGCTGGTCTAAAAAAAAAGTGGTTGCAACGCCTTCTCGCTGTTCAGCAGGCGAGTCTTTGATGAATCGCCACGTCTGATTGGCTGAATGGCCGTTATATTAATTGTTTTTTTTATTCCGTGCCTTGACCACTTTCATAGTTTAGTACAAGTCATAATACAAAAAAAGAAAATTATTGGACATAGTTTGGAAGTGGTCAAAGCACGGATGCGATTTCAGTTATGAAAATGAAACCATACCTACACATTACATGTATACATTATTATAATTTTATTGATTAATATTAGTATCTCTAATTCTTTATGACACTTGTACACGATCTGCCTTAACGTCAGCCTTGGCTTTAATGGTCATGTGACCCACGATGAGTGAACATTTCAGCAAAATGCCAATCCAAGATAGTATTCCAAATTGTTTCAATGTCAGCGCATGTCGGCGATGCTAATACGATGTTGTAACGACAGTGGCCTATATGGAAACGATGCTGGGCCGATTTGGAATGCCATCTGGGATCTCGCGCATGTGCAATGGGTACCCTTGGTGATTTTCTTCACGTTTTTCTCTGAGATACTCGTGGCCAACGTCATAAAGAGCGTCGTTTCACGAATTTTATAGTAATTATGTAACAGTGAGGCTGCGTTCATTGACCTCAATAATCTTGTCGTATAGTGTAGCTCTTAAGCCTTCATTAAGCAAGTTATGAGGGGTCGTGGCGAACGTCCAAAACTTTTAAAAGTTGTCTTACGTAACCGAGCAGTAGTCCATCGATTAGTATAGCTCATGCTGATTCTGTATGAGCTCTCGGGTTGACAATAGACCAAATATTAAGTGAGATATTCGTCTGAGAAGGCAGTTGGCGGCGGCAAAAAAGAAATGTTTGTGGATCGAACACATCGTGTTGTGCTTGTGCTCCCGCCAACGTCCGTACCCTCGCTTTATAACCGTGCAGCGCTGATTTCTCTTCATGTCCTGTAAACATCGCCTCGGCTATGCTCTGGGCATTATCATACTAATATCAATGAATTCCAAAATTTAGATTTTACAGTGGTTCGGGTTCTACTGCATGTACATTTTATAATGAGTGTTTTTTCATAAGTAAGAAGTTACCACAGGTAACACTCAGATAGCATGTCACATCAGCTACTAGCCTAGAAGTCAGCCCGATGTGGGTGACGTTTGGCTAACATCTGCCCAACATCAGGCCGACGTTGCATGTTATCAGAGCAATACTCAAGTATTACCTAATTCATCTTATTGTAAATCCATCCCTTTTTTGTACACTTCTTACTGATATTATAGTGATATATCTTTTTAAAAAACTCAATGACTATCTGATTCATAGACATATCATGAATTATCAAAAGACAATTAGTTTGATTACAAACCATTAACGCTGATGTAGGGTCATCATATCTTCAGAATCCATTAGATTTAATTGAGGTGGCCAACCAGGTTAAATTCCTCTGTGATACCACATACTACAACCCCCGTGAAACTGCATCCATAAGTTCAAACAGGAATATTATGAGCTGCATATCAATGGAAACACTGTGCTCAGAGAGAGTAACTTTGGTTCCCTTGTGCCATTCCACTCATAGCTGTGTCAATACGGAGTGTTCCTGCTCCAGCATTTCCAATGGGATTGTCAAGTTGAGATCCTCTTGGGTGCACAAAAGATGACCCTAGAACTGGCAAGAGTGAGTGTCCTTGCTTAATGCCCCCAACTAGTTCATTAACTAAATCTCATTGATGTAATATGAACTAATTCACTATAATGGGGTTGTGTCAGAAACAACCTCTGTGATAGGAAAATTGTATTATAATAAAAGTGTTTAAAGTTATCATACAAATAATGAAATTTGTATGCAACATGTTTTACTATTACTGTTTTAAGACAGTGCTATTTACCTTTATATCTCTGGGCCTCTTGAAAAGCCTTTTTTCATGGAAGTGTATCCATATTTTTAAATAAAATAAATAGATAATTTTATGCTGATATTATGTGGTATTTAAACTGAATGTTTATTCAAATAATGGGTTATAAAAAAGGGAAAGCACGTCGATTTCAGAAAGTGTAGGGTTGGGACAGATGCATTAACTGTAGTGGTGGTGTCAGTGACAAGTGATTGACAATATGACAGGATTGTATTGACCAAAAATCGGGTTGTAAAGTGATTGAAGAGCTGCAGCTAATGTTGACCAAAGTGACGAGCTGACTTGGTTTCCTTTTTTGGTTAAGGGAAGTTACTCATTCTATTATTGCATTGTTTGAGTAGCAATTGTCTCAGAAACTGTTGTTGCTATTTTCCTTTCGCAGCTAGATGGACAAAAAATTAATGGTTAATTTTGGATTTACTCCAAATAAGACAGGCTCATCATTTGAGACTAACAATTCCTAAAGGCATGTAATGACAAAATTCAGACAGACCAGAGAGAGAAGAAAGCTCAGTGATAATGCCTGGCTGAAAATCTTCTTCACTAAATCAGCTTAAATCTTGGTAGCAGATGTTTGAAGGAATGTAATTTACTTCTGATCAACAATATACCAGTGGACCTACTTTTTAAAGGTTTCAATTCAGAAAGCCATTATTTTGTTCATCCAGGATTAAAGCAATTATTTGATTTTAGGAAACCATTAAGTTGTCAAGAGTAGTTTTAGACATGAAACCAAATTAAATCCAGATGAAACCTCTAGCATAATTACGAAACAGGGTATTGCTGGCTTTGGTCTGGAATTGTCCTTCAGCACTGTTTCATTATCATAATTTTGGAACTAGTTATGATGCTTGCGACAATGAATTGTTGCTTTCTGGAAAGAAAGATCTGTTTTCTGATTGATTCACCATACCTACATGAGATGGTAATATGTAAATATTGAAACCAGATGTGGGTATGTGGGTTTAAAATCAAAATCCTGTTCTGCATAAATGATTGAAATTGAATACCCTTTTGGCAACATAACTATGACCTTTATGGATCTTAGAACACATAGAAAAAAGTGAAAATTCTATGTTTAACAATGTTCACTTTGTCTAATCTAGAGCATGGTCAAATGTTTCTTCGTGTAAATACAGTGTATAACCAATGACAACAGTTGCCCAGTCCACCAATCTGAATAACACTTCGGGTCATCCAACTACACAGTATATATGAGTCATTGAGTTAGTGTGATGATCTAGTCTCCTTAATTCTATAAAACATCACAGAGATCTAGTTAAATGACACCAAAGACGGTCACTACAAGAAGTCTCTGGTCTGTATTAATCAAATGTGATCAATAGAAACCTGTTGAAGAAGTCGCCGTGTGGATGGATATTGACGAGTCGGGGGCAACCAAGGGAATTGCGGTCGACCGTCAATATGCATTACTCCTTTCTGCATTTCCAAGAATTTCCAATATTGTTGGGAGTGTGTGGGAGGGCAATACAGATTTGACACCTCATGTTGTTAGGTTAACTTTGAAAAAGTAGTGGTCAGCTTTTCTTTTGGCTTTGTAGCCTAGGATGATGTGCAGGCAAAGAGCATACTATTGGTATACTAATGCAATGTTATGTCCACTTGCATTATTTTGCAGATTCTGCTTTCACAACATTGTTACCTTGGTTTCTTAACATTTACAGCTCACTAAAATGTTTTCTTTGTTATATGTAGTAATACTTAACTACACTACATACAGTTTTTAAATCATTTATTATCATACAAGTATTTAGCAAAAGGATAGGCACATTTGGCTTCCACAGTGGGGTATAATGCAGTATTATTAATTAATTAGGCACATCTCAGTCAATGTAATATCACATGGAATGTGGGCATAATCAGTGCATCCTTAACAAATGATTCTAGCGGTTTCCTGGGGTATATAAGAGGATTTGGCAGACGATGTGGGCCAGAGGGCATGGCAGGGGTTTATTCCTACAATTTACAATTATTAAAATATAAATGGACTGGGACAGAACTGTGTATCAGAATGGGTATTACAGCATAAGGAATGGGTTGTTGTCATTTTACACCATACAAAAATTCTCAATTATCATCACCTGGAGCCTATTGACACAAAATACCTTCAACGCTTGTTCGGTCTAATTTTTGTTGTTAAGGCTGTCAAAACCAGAATAATTTCAAAGCTTGAGCATTCATTTTTTGCCTCAGCAAACCAAATGTTAATAGAACATAACAAGCTCCACATTCCTTCATCCTCTTTCGCTTAAGCTGATTTTCTAGGGATTTCAGCATACCAAAATGTAAAAGCTGGTGTAGCATGAAAAAGGCCTGTTTTATCATACAGTTTGCATAACAAGTGCCCATAATTCGCTGTGTAGAGTATAACTTTTGAAGTTTTCATGTCATTTTTCTGTGGCAATTCTCCTATACCATTTGCATATATTATATCTTGATGCTATATTCCTTTAATGTTTGCCCTGGCAGATATTTGATCCTACTGAGTACAGCTGTACAAAAAGTAAACTAATGTTTCCTATATATATATATTTTTTTTTAAATAAGGTCTTCATTTTCATGGCTTGGCTGATGATGAATCGTACTTTGCGATTAATGTTAAGGGATTCTATTATATTCTATTCTGTTCTATTCTATTCTATTCTGTTCTATTCTATACTATTCTATTTTATTCTATTCTATTCCATCCTACCCTATTCTATTCTATTCTATTCTGTTCTGTTCTATTCCTGAGAGGCATCAGACAATCCAACTACATTTTGCTGCAAACCCAGCATAACAGAACAAAAAACAATGCCCTAGAATTTCTAGAATGAGTATTAATTAATCAACTCCTTGATGCACTTCAATTTTTCATTAGACGCCTAATTGTTTAATGTGAGGCAACTAGAATCAATTCATCACATATTTAGCACTCGCAATGTCATTAATTTCACAATTAAAACCATCCAGCTGAAATATTTGCCTTTGAATTGCCCTTGTAATAAAGCAACATCCTTCTGGTGGTTTAACACAGTGATTCAGCAGTAAAGTTTGATCTTTTTGTTTCGATAAACAGCCACAGCATTTTTACAAAGAATTAAGGGGCAATGGTTTATCACACTCTGATAATTCCTAGTTGTCTGTTGGAAAAAATTATTCGTAATAACTTTGTGATTGTGATAACTTTTACTCTTTGAGCAAACTGACAACTTGTACATTTTTGTACAAAATCTAGAATTCTCAGAATTAAAGAATTTTTTTGTTCACTAGTTCATATATTTTCGTCAATATTTGACAAGCCAAAACTTTTAAGCTAAAATTTTAGTTTTTCTGGTAATGATAGGCTTTTAAAAAGAAGTTATGTGTTTGAGTCAGAAACTGAGATTTTAGCATTTTTGGTGCAAAATCATACTTATACCAAAATTTCAATGTATCACAAAATGTCTATAAAAAAACTGATACTTTATACTACAGCTGGTGAGTGCAGTGGTTTAGGTATGAACAAGCACCTTTCAGGTCCAGGGTTCAATTCATAGTTAGAACACTCATTCTAATCGCCGCTGAAATTCATATGTATAAAAGTTATACCCAAGAAGCCCTGAACTTGACATCTTATTCATCTATAGCAGGTTTTATTCATTGTTATTTTTAGCTCTGTTATATTCTTCTTTTTTATCGTTCTTAGTTATTTTGAAAAAGAGATTTTGCTCAAAATGTTTTTTACCCATATGTTTATAAATAAACAAATACATCTATGCTGTGCAGATTAGATCTTCTATCATTATTCGTCGGTCAAATAATTTTTGCTTAACTTCAACCTAGTTGCATTCATTGTTAAGAAGTATATTTGTATTCATATAGTGGTATGGTAAATACACTTACAAGGATGTGTTATTGGTAGAAGAGCTTCTTTAGCACACAGAGGAATGAAAGGGGTCTGTTCATCACCCTTTAGGGACACATTCGTTTTTCAACAGACATTTAATTGTTTAATATGGGGAAGCTTAGGAAAATTATTGCATTTTGTCCCTGGTGCTGTCATCAATTTTACAATTACAATCCCCAGGGTTAAATATCAGGACAGATGATTGTAATAAACCAACATGCAGCTTCAAGCCAAACATTTTGATGCATGAAATGGTATTAGATTCTTTCCGAGCAAGATAAACAATCATAACTTTTTGGCCACTGAGGTCTACCAGAGGCGGTTAGGTTCAAGCAAACAATAGCTGACAGGAAAAGCAACATGTCTTCACTCTGTCTTTACTGAGAACCATAAAAGTTTCATGCCCTGCAGACATCAGACTCATTGATGTATCACCAAATTCAGGGACAGCAGGACCATTCAAGACTGCAAAATGTCTGGTGGGAAATCCTTATTCCACACAGAAAGAAATCTATTTATAACATGTGGAATTTTCAATGATTTAGAGAACAACTGACAGAGTCTGACAAAACATGCATTGCATTTTAGTAGGATATAAGGCACTGCATTGGTTGAAGTGATGGTCACCAGACTGAAATATAACTAGAGTTGCACTCTTCATGGCTACATTTCAGCTGGATGTCGATTACGTGAGAAGTCTTTCACTCGGTTCATGTCTATGCTGAGGCAAGTAAAAACCACACTCATGGAGTAAATAAGGAACATAGTGCTGCCTCCAAGCCGTATCATCTCATCATTATGTCTGCATCTGGCAACAGGTCATATTGGCTGGCAAAGCTTCAGACCATCAGTGGTGAAATATTGACATTGTATCTTCCTTTTCTTACTTGATTATGACTCCAATCTATATTTGGTAACCATTTTATCCCCTTGTCTTCCATTCTCATCCTTCATTCCTTCTTTCCTTCATTTCCGTGATCCTGCCCCACCTTCCTTACTTTCCTATCTCGTTATCCTTGCCCCCCCCCCCTCCCCCTCCCTCTCCCCCTCCCCCTCCCCCTCCCCCTCCCCCTCCCCCTCTATTAACCATTCACAACAAAACGCAACAACATCCAGCCCTTGAGAATATTCAGTCCTGTTTTTGCATGCCAGAACACGCGTGTGTACAATGTTGAAAGGAACCTCCCAGTGCTACCTTGTTGATAAATGCCATAGATGCAACAAGACCAAAGTCGAGTGCTATCCGTTAAGTATAAAAATTGTATGTTGTATATAACACTGGAACAAATAAGACCATCATCGTCACTGAAAATAATGAAGTGTTTGTTTTGAATCCCCAGTAAACCAGCTTAAGCTAAGAGGACCCAGGAATGTTGAAATCATTAGTTCGTTTTGACGCTACCTGACAAAAACAGCGAAACCTCAAGCAGCAGCCAGATTCCAGAAATCTGCTGTCACCAGTGCATAAAGATCAGCATCTGCTGAAGTAAGGTTTCCCTTAAAATTCCACATTTGTACACTCTGAAAGACCCAAATTAAATCCCATGGCAGGCCAGGGCAACTTCTGTGAGCAACATCCCAGCGGGATTTCGTTCAGATAGGACATTAAATTGACGGTCCATGTTCTTAGTGTCTATGCTGAGGCAAGTAAAAGATCCCACCAATGGGGTAAATGTGTATGATGGATGGACTCGGCCTCTCTCTCTCTCACCTCATCAATTAACCGTCGATACTGCTTTAGAATGCTGCACTTTCCATATCTCTCTGCACTTTCCATATCTCTATGTACTTTCCATATCTCTGCACTTTCCATCTTTCTCTCTCTCTCTCTCTCTCTCTCTCTCTCTCTCTTTCACTCTCTCTCTCTCTATCTCTCTAATTAAATCCATTTTGCTATCGGCTATGGTGGCAGAGGAGTACACTTTCTGGTGTAAAGGTTTCTCCTCTCCTCTCCTCTCCTCTCCTCTCCTCTCCTCTCCTCTCCTCTCCTCTCCTCTCCTTTCCTCTCCTTTCCTCTCCTCTCCTCTCCTCTCCTCTCCTCTCCTCTCCTCTCCTCTCCTCTCCTCTCCTCTCCTCTCCTCTCCTCTCCTCTCCTCTCCTCTCCTCTCCTCTCCTCTCCTCTCAATAATATTTCATTTTGTGACACATCTACAATCTTTACGATGCAAGATTGTACCCAAACTAAAGGCTGTAGAAATATGATATTACCACAACTAATAAGAATAAGATTTGCGCCTGTCAAACCCAGATAGCATTCCAAATCCTATCTACGTCGGCGCGATGTCGGTGACGTCAAAATGATGCAGAAACGACGCTGGCCCAATTTGGAATGTTATCTGGGAATAAGGTATTAACTAGTATGTTAGAGAGGGGACTTAGGCACCCGGCCAGCTCGCCCCATCGCCGATTGTTTTTGTCATTTATTCGATTAAAACTGCATCTATTCTATTGTTCTTTACAGGGTAGATGTATCTGTATAAGGGGATCCAAGGATTTTAATAACATCTCCATACCTTCAATATTTATGAAGTTGTTTAGCTAAAACCGACAGTGAGGGGGGCAAGTTAGGAACTTTCATGGTACGAAAGCTAACTCTTTCTATGCTGCTTTCTTGGGACAAAAGCTGCTACTTTCTTGGGACAAAAGCTGCTACTTTCTGTTGTGGTGCGAAAGTTCACTGTCTCCACACAAAACCACGCGACCACGAGACCACAAAATGTCCTGTTCGGCCACCATACTTGGCTGTGTTTTTACCTCATAGTTTGTTTCTTTCCATTATAATAAATATACAATGTGGTGTTGTTACCTCTTGCCAATTCATGACAAAAATTTGAAAAAGTAATGATTTAATATGGGCAATTTGATTTCATATTTACTTCTAACAATGGCAAATTCAAGGGCAAATTCATTATAACACAGTCAATCAGAGTAAAGAAATGGTTTCAAGAATGTTTTGATACAGTGTATATATTCTAAATGTTTAATAGACGATGCTTTTAAATCTTCACCTACACGTCGCACAAATTTATATGTTACTCAGCATTCATGTGATTCAAATCTGTTTGAATATGAATGTAGGCAATTTTCTCCCAAGGCTATATGATCTATATTGTGTTTTGAATTACAATGCATGGAAGAACCATATCTCATTTCATTCAATGCTGGACTAGGAACAATATATCAGCATCTACAATGCTAATTCAATTAACCAAGAGTGTTAATGGACTATCTGGGATTTATTGCTACATATGTTCATTAAAACCAGACATTAGGGAAATTAAAGTTCCATACAATACCATTAATCCTAATGCTTTGGGCCTGTAATAGACCAGGTCGACTGTCATAGCTGTAAATGAGATTTCTAGCATATGAAGAAAATATTTGTATTTTCATATTTCTTGATGTGACAGCCAAATGCATGGTCTACATTGAGAAATGCTGGTGTAATAAGATATGGTAAAATACAATTAAAGATGAAATTGTCATGAAATCTATATAATGCAAATAGTGTGAATATAATAAAAACCAATAATAATCATATATAGTACTGCATTCAATGTTATGTGAAATACAATGATATAAAAAGACCAATACAATTTTGTCAGAGTGTCAAATAAACACAAAGGGAAAATGATATTCTTTTATTAGTGTCACGACCCGAGCAATCCAATCTACAAGTCTACATACTACGATATGATAGAATTTATGTATGGTCACTATTCCCCTTCCCCCCCCCCCCCATATTTCCTTATTGGAAATTCTTGGATATGCGGAGAGGAGTAATGCATATTGACAGGGTGACAGCAATTCCCTCGGTTGCCCCCGACACATCAATACCTGCCCTCACCCTAACTTCTTCAACAGGTTTCTATTGATCACATTTGCCTAATACAGACCAGAGACTTCTTTGTGCTGTCCATCAATAGTCATCTCATCAAGCCTCGGTTTCATCAAATCTCACTATTGAAAAATAGATTCGAAAAGGCACACAACGTTTTCTGTCTCCGCTAATGTTTTGTCAATGACATCTCAGGATAATGTTTGAAAGGATGAGGATTATAATTAGAATAATGCAGCCCTCTGAGGCAAGTACTTGTATCTCACTAGAATTTAATGATGAGGGAAGGGATGCAATATTATGCATTTACCCCATGGTTGGGATCTCATACTTGCCTCAGCATAGACATTGAGTAAAAGTCACTGCCATGTTAATGTGTCATGCGAATAACATTTCTAAAAATCATAGATAGGAACAAAATTCTGATGATTTGAGCATGGAAATGAGTCTACAAACCAACTTTCACTGGATCTATTACTTTCTGATTAATGAGTTTCAGCATAGCAGTTTTATCATCTAGAAAGAATATTTTTATCAACAATGTTAAGGGTGATCAATCAAAAGCAAGTTTGAGTGGTAAGTTATTGCCTCATTATTACGCCTACCTGTGCATTGCAATGAACCAGAGTTACAGTAAATATTGTAATTATTGTAATTCCCAGTGACTACCAATTAATCTAAGTCTCAATGCTACTGAGTCTGAAGTTTAGTCCACTTATACCATCAGCTGCCAGAGGCAGATGTAATGAGCTAATCAGGCTGGAATCTACACCATGTTACACATTTCTCCCATGGGTGGGGTCTTTTACTTGCCTCAGCATAGACACACGAGTAGACGTCTCCCATTGTTATGCTGAACAAAACACAGACAAGTTGTGATGGATTGAGATTGGTTATAAAGATGATATTAGAAGAATGTTGCATGGACAATTAAGATCAACAAAAGGCAGGATATTGCAAATTTGATTGCCTTCAAGAGAGACAACAATGCGTAGACACCTAGGATGAAAGATTGCCAATAATAGTTCATACAATTCATAACCATCCGTGCAGTAACATGCTAATTGGAAATTTCCTCATTGTCTAGGTCTAAAATGGATGAATAAAGATAGAATGAGACAGACAGAGATACAAAGATAGATAGAGAGCTATGAGAGCAAAAGAGAAACAGACAGTCACACAGACAAGGACAGCAAAACAGAGAGTAAAAATTAAGAACAATTGAAAATTCAATTATACTTGGAAAATCATCTACTTCTACTAATTCTACTTCTACTACTACTACTACTACTACTACTACTACTACTACTACTATACTACTACTATACTACTACTACTACTACTACTACTACTATTACTACCATAACTACTATTACTACTTATTGGGTATATTAGATAAAGCTTTAGAGAGTATGTTCCATTCCTGCCAGCTACACAAAGAATTATATAAGTATACTTTTAAATATCAAGAGATGCTGAAATTAGTAAAATTTAATCAAAAACAGGAAGAAAATATATAATTTACAAAAAGGGAGATAGAAAACACTGCAAATCATTTAAGACAGATGCAATCATATGATGTATTATGTCATGATTTACAAAAGCAATGACACACAATCAGACTTTCTCACAAACAGATAGCTTTCCCACAAAACATAATATTCCAAACAATACCAGTGTGATGATTCATGGCTGTATACAACAATATTATTGCTGACAGATCACCAATTATGAGAACTGTTGGAAAAAACAACAAAATATGATATATGATAGATATTCTGGCCTAATTAGGCAGCACGCTTCTTTCATGTAAAAACGACGCTGGCCCAATTTGGATGCTATCTGGGAATTAGGTATTAACCAGTATGATAAACTACATCCAGAGATAAGTGCACCTAAACAGGCTCCCAGACAGCATGAGAGGGAACTAGGGCACCCAGCTGGCCTGCTTCTCTGGTCGATTGTTTTTTGTCATTTACTCGAATAATACTGCATCTATTGCATTATTCTTTACAGGGTAGATTTATCTATATTATGGTATCCATGGATTTGAATAACATCTCCATATGTTCAATATTTATTTAGTTGTTTAGCTAAAACTGCCAGTGAGGGGGGGGGGGGCAAGTTAGTAACTTTTGTGGCAAGGAAGTTGGCACTTTCGTGGTAAAAAAGTTGGTGTACCACGAAAGTTGATATTTTCTTAGGGCAAAAGTTGCTACTTTCTTAGGGCAGAAGTTGCCACTTTCTTGGGACGAAAGCTGCTACTTTCTTGGGTGAAAGCTGCTACTTTCTTCGTGCAAAAGTTGAACTATCATGGTGGGAAAGTTCAGTCTCCCCACAAAATCATGAGACCACAGAATGTCCTGTTCGGCCAGCATAATTGGCTGTGTTTTTACCTCATAGTTAGTTCCTATCCATTAGAATATATATACAATGTGGTGTTGCTACCTCTTGCCAAAAATTGGATTCTCCATGAATAGGGTTAATGGATATGACAATTTAATGTTTCAATAAAAGCAATGATTTAATATGGGCAATTCTATTTCATATTTACTTGTCTAAAATTATTCAATTTTAGTGCCATTCTAACAAGGGCAAATGGATTTTAACACAGCCAATCACAGAAAGAAAAAAGGTTATTATAACACAAGACTGTTTTGATACAGTGTTTACATTCTAAAATTTAAAATAGACGATGCTTTTAAAACTTCACCTACACGTCGGCAATATATTCCAAAGAAAATAAAACAAGCCCTTATAAACCTCAGGACAAATTTATATGTTACTCAGCATTCATGTGATTCAAATCAGTTTGAATATGAATGTAGGCAATTTTCTCCCAAGGCTATATGATCTATATTGTGTTTTGAATTACCATGCATGGACGAACCATATCTCATTTCATTCAATGACGGACCAGGAACAATATATCAGCATCTACAATGCTAATTCAATTAACCAAGAGTGTTAATGGACTATCTGGGATTTATTGCTACAAATGTTCATTAAAACCAGACATTAGGGAAATTAAAGTTCCATACAATACCATTATTCCTAATGCTTTGGGCCTGTAATAGACTCAGTCGACTGTCATAGCTAAAAATGAGATTTCTAGAAAATATTTGTATTTTTCATATTTCTTGATATGATAGCCAAATGCATGGTCTGCATTGAGAAATGCTGGTGTAATAAGATATGGTAAAATACAATAAAAAGATGACATTGTCATGAAATTAATATAATGCAAATAGTGTGAATATAATAAAAACCAATAATAATCATATATAATACTGCATTCAATGTTATGTGAAATACAATGATATATAACAACCACTACAATTTTGTCAGAGTGTCAAATAAACACAAAGAAAATGAAATTATTTTATTAGTGTCACGACCTGAGCAATCCAATCTACAATTCTACATACTACGATATGATAGAATTTATGTATGGTCACTATTCCCCTTCCCCCTATATTTCCTTATTGGAAATTCTTGGATATGCGAAGGGGAGTAATGCATATTGACAGGGTGACAGCAATTCCCTCAGTTGCCCCCGATACATCAATACCTGCCCCCCCCCCCCTAACTTCTTCAACAGGTTTCTATTGATCACATTTGCTTAATACAAGCCTCGGTTTCATCAAATCTAATTTCTTTATTGAAAAATAGATTCGAAAAGGCACACAATGGTTTCTGTCTCCGCTAATGTTTTGTCAATGACATCTCAGGATTATTTTGACCATCCATTACTTTTCAGTTGAAACAGAGAAATGTTTGAAAGGATGAGGATTATAATTAGAATAATGCAGCCCTCTGGGGCAAGTACTTGTACCTAACTAGAATTTAATGATAAGGGAAGGGATACAATATTATGCATTTACCCCATGGTTGGGATCTCATACTTGCCTCAGCATAGACATTGAGTAAAAGTCACTGCCATGTTAATGTCTCATGCGAATTAAATTCCTGAAAATAATAGATAAGAACAAAATTCTGATGATTTGAGCATGGAAATGAGTCTACAAACCAACTTTCACTGGATCTATTATTTTCTGATTAATGAGTTTCAGCATAGCAGTTTTATCATCTAGAAAGAATATTTTTATCAACAATGTTAAGGGTGATCAATCAAAAGCAAGTTTGAGTGGTAAGTTATTGCCTCATTATTACGCCTACCTGTGCATTGCAATTAATGCTACTGAGTCTGAAGTTTAGTCCACTTATATGATCAGCTGCAAGAGGCAGATGTAATGAGCTAATCAGGCTGGAATCTACACCATGTTACACATTTCTCCCATGGGTGGGGTCTTTTACTTGCCTCAGCATAGACACAAGAGTAGACGTCTCCCATTGTTATGCTGAACAAAACACAGACAAGTTGTGATTGATTGAGATTGGTTATAAAGATGATATTAGAAGAATGTTACATGGACAATTAAGATCAACAAAGGGCAGGATATTGCAATTTTGATTGCTTTCAAGAAAGACAACTATGCGAAGACCCCTAGGATGAAAGATTGCCAATAATAGTTCATACAATTCTGAACCACCCATGCAGTAACATGCTAATTGGAAATTTCCTCATTGTCTAGGTCTAAAATGTATGAATAAAGATAGAATGAGACAGATAGAGATACAAAGATTGATGGAGAGCTATGAGAGCAAAAGAGAAACAGACAGTCAGACAGACAAGGACAGCAAAGAAGATAGTAAAAATTAAGAACAATTGAAAATTCAGTTATACTTGGAAAATCATCTACTTCTACTACTACTACTACTACTACTACTACTACTACTACTACTACTACTACCACTACTACTTCTACTTCTACTACTACTACTACTACTACTACTACTACTTCAACTTCTACTTCTACTACTACCATTACTACTACTACCATTACTACTACTACTTCTACTTCTAATTCTAATTCTACTTAGACTACTACTATTAATACTATACTACTGTTATACTACTACTACTACTACTACTACTACTACTACTACTACTACTACTACTACTACTACTACTACTACTACTACTACTACTACGCTTTTGTACAGTTTTGAGAGTATAGTTATAAATGGCACACCATTAGAACCATGATACAAAAGCACATCTTACAAACCAAATTTGGTATAGATCCGACTAGTAGAAGCTGAGAAAAGTGTTCAAACAAACTTGAATGCTGTTTTTTTTTAGAAACGGACCTTTTTTTTGTTTTATTTTGATCTAGAATTGTTACAATACAATAATCCACTATATTAGTGCTACTTCACACATTTAAGTGCTAAAAATCGTATATTTCATGATATTTATTGCATGCGTGGTGGCGCATCTGTCACTTCACTGCAGCTCCCTCTGGGAATAGATAATCTCTATTGTTTTTTTTACAAAAGCTTTACTGTATGTTTTTTGCATCAAATTCGATTTTATAACAGCTTAAGAAAGTTTTATATGTTGATCTCTTGCGCATTTTAATACATAAAATGACTTATTTGTTGTTTCAAACTCAAATAATCTCTAACGATCAAGCACGTGCAACCACGACGTTGCGTCATGAGCAAGTAAACAAGATCGAATTAAACTGATTGGCAACTTAAAATTGATCATCATTGAATTTTCAGGTATGTTATGATGTGTTGATGCTATAATTGATGTGTTTAACATGTTAGGATGGTTATATACTTGCAATTTATGAGGAATTGCCTGTGACGTCATTGGTGCCTATTCGTTTTCTCTGATATTCTATGAGGACGACGTGACCATCACAACTTTTTTAGTGTGATTTCCTTAAACTTGCTCTTATTTTGGATAACTAAGTCAGCTCTGTGGCAAGTTATCACACACGAACGTAAAGAAATATGTTGCCTACAATTATGACTAGAGTGATTGTGTCCGAAATTTGGCATTATTCTTCAAATAACGATTGTTTACAAAGTGACTTCTTTAAAAAGCCTTATGGGCTGAAATGTATGGTTTGGAATCAGTCCCTACATCTACATGTAGGGACTGATGTATCGGTCTAGGTCACTGCTACAACAGAACGAAATGGCCGTGCAAATTGCCGCATAACACCGCGAGTTTTGCCGTTTTCACAGGGACTGGATACCGTATTTGTTCAGAAAGGTATTCTATGACTTTCTGGCTTTTATTTAATGTATCCTTTGAGAAATTTGATCAACTTTTCATGAAGTTATGCGCTCCGGTCATCGTGGTCAGCGAACGTTCGCTTTCATAAGGTCAGCTGTCAAATGGTACCTACGGAAAATTTTGCAGTTTCGAGAGCAAATGGATACTGTTTCTCTTCAGAAATGAATTCTATGACGTTCTGCCTTTCATTTAATGCTATAAATTTGCTTTTAATGCATTGATATCAAATATAATTTTATATTTTATGTATATGCATTGCATTCAGCGCCATAGTGGCCTTCGGCATCATGCTTTGGCATTAACATATTACTACTTATTGGCTATATTAGATAAAGCTTTAGAGAGTATGTTCCATTCCTGCCAGCTACATAAAGAATTATATGAATATAATTGTAAATATCAAGAGATGCTGAAATTAGTAAAATTTAATCAAAAACAGGAAGAAAATATATAATATACAAAAAGGGAGATAGAAAACACTGCAAATCATTTAAGACAGATGCAATCATATGATGTATTATGTCATGATTTACAAAAGCAATGACACACAATCAGGCTTTCTCACCAACAGATAGCTTTCACACAAAACCCAATATTCCAAATCATACCAGTGTGATGATTCATGGCTGTATACAACAATATCATTGCCGACAGATCACCAATTATGAAAACTGTTGGAAAAAGCAACAAAATATGATATATGATAGATCTGGCCTAAATAGGCAGTACGCTTCATTTGCAAGGCCTAATCGTGACATACTTATTGTTTGGATCACGTGATGTAAGAGGTATTGCTTATAAAGGATATAATTAGCATCCTTCCTGACAAGGTGACATGATAAATTAGCGCTACAAATGATGTATTGCATAAGGTGGTGCTACTTCCCAGTGACATGGTGCCGCCTCATCTATGATGTAACAGTCTACAGAATGTGATTTACTATGTAAAAGAAACAGCTACTACTACTACTACTACTACTACTACTACTACTACTACTACTACTACTACTACTACTACTACTACTACTACTACTACTACTACTACTACTACTACTACTACTACTACTGCTGCTGCTACTACTACTACTACTACTACTGCTACTACTACTACTAAGTACTACTACTACTACTGCTACTACTACTATTACTACTTCTACTACTACTACTACTACTACTACTACTACTACCTCAGTGGTAGCACGCATGGCTTCCCGGTCAAGCACATGTTGGATGGCTGTTTCATCCTTCGTCTCATTGCCATAGCAGTACTAGTAGTACTAATCCACCACCACTACTACTACTACTACTACTACTACTACTGCTACTACTGCTACTGCTACTACTCCTACTACTACTCCTACTCCTACTACTACTACTACTATTCTTGGCTCTTGTCAAAATTTGAGGAAACAAGATGATTTTCCTTGAAATAAACTAATTTTAAACAGAAAAGTGAAGAAAGAAAGCTTCACTAAGATGCGGTTCTTTCATGAATTGTGTTTCACTCTATTTCAATTATACAGTGAAACCTCTCAATTGAGGCAACTCTTTAAAATCACTGAATTTGTCTGTGTCAAAGTATTATCAATTTTGGAGTGATTCTTTGCATTTAATCATATTTTTACGAAACAAAGAGGTAGTTTTAATATTAAAATGTTTTTCAAATTGTGTGTCGAAATTGTGGGATTTTACTCTTCATGGAAATGTGACACAAGTCGAGTCACTTCCAGATATTGTGCTTTAAGTTCTTTTCTAAAATTGTATAAACATATTTCTGGCTCTACAAGTTTCCTTGTCCTGAAAAAAAAAATTTGCAAGGTTTTAAATAAAAACACCCCTTCCAAAAAGCATCTAACCAAATGAAAAATTGCCTCAATGAACATTTTAGGTCTGACGGCTGTCCACAAATCTGTAACAGTACAATAACTCAACTTATGGAAATTCCTGAGAGGATTCGTGTTCTCAATGCCAGCTCATCACTTTGTCACTCACTCTAAAGTCATTTGACAACTTGAGTGCTTCTTATGCTATCACTTAAACCTGCCTCCTATAGTGAGTGAATCCGCTGAACCCAATCCTGAACCGAGCGATCTTTTATATTGACTACCTCAGAATGCCATATATGACAACCTCTAGTCCTTTAGACTACTCTTCGGTAGCCTCTAGAGTGATATAAAGAAATCATCATAATTTGCCTCAATAAAAATCATTTCTATAGCATCTGTACCAGAAATGCTTTCCGCTCACCGGCACTTGATGATATCACTCAGCTGCTATGTAGACTATGCTGCTTATCAAGAAATGCTTATTGTTAAATGATTAAAGGAAGAATGGGTGTTACAATCTCATTATTTGATCAAACATTGAAAAACTACAGATACAAGCCTATTGCACTGCATTACATCATATTACACCAATTACATTTAGGTAATGAAGTACTTGGGGCATTACGCAAGGACACTCACTCTTGCCAGTTTTAGCGTGGTCTTCTGTGCACCCAAGAGGATCTCAACTTACAATCCCATTTGAATTTCTGGGGACGAAACACTCTGTATTGACACAGCTAAGAGCGGAACGGCACAAGGGAGCCAATGTTACTCTCTCTGAGCACAGTGTTTCCATTGATATGCAGCTCATAACATTCCTGTTCGATCTTATGGATGCAATTTCACGGGGGCTGTAGTATGTGGTATCACAGAGGGATTTAACCTGGTTGGCCACCTCAATTAAATCTGATTGATTCTGAAGATAATGATGACCCTACATCAGCGTTAATGGGTTTGTAATCAACCTAATTGCTTTTTGTTGCTTCATGCCCATGTTTCAATTATTTTGATTTCATTATCAATAAATTGTCCGCAAACCTGAATGATATTGGTAAGTGTTGTCTATCGTGGAATACATTGAGCACTATCCGAGTTAATTTTAAAGTATACCTGTCAATTGTTTGTCTGCAAATAATTTACGTGATTGATTTGAATGAAATTCTGTTTTCACCAAAAATCTTTAAAAAACTTTTTCCTCTTTTTTCTTCCAAATCCAGATGGGCTATAAGTATATTCTTTCTGTAATTATTTACCTCACTATTGAGAGCAACTGGTAATCAAAGTTACAAACTTCTGTACGACAAAAAAAAAAAATGGAAATAAATAAATAAAATCAAAAAGTAAGAAAAGTTTTTAAATCAAAGAGTCCATCAAATATGTGATGTCAGGTTCATATGATGTATCCTTGTCGGTATAAATTCCCGTAGTTTGATATTCATCTTCCATTCCTACACCTGAAGGTAAAAATAGATTGATTGTAGTGCTATTCCCTTTTTGACCAACTGATTGATAAAATTAACAATTGAGTTCTTAAATAGCAGTTTCACAGCTTAGTAGCCATTTAGTGATAGCTATTTTAAAGGTGTTGAGTGAGACGCTTCTTTTGATCTCCACTGGGATGTTATTCCAAATTTTTGCCCCATGATACCTAAAACTATTCTTCCCGTATGTGACTGTATTGAAATGTGGAAGTGACATTCTTTCATTGTCTCTCATTTCATACTGTGAGTTTTGAGCATTAAATATATCAGAGACATATTGTGGTGCCGTACCTTTGTTAACTTTATATAGTAATATAGCAGCATTTTTTGTACATCGTTTATATACACTAAGTTGCATTTCTTGATTACAGATTTCTTCATAACTTAATTTAGCTTTATTTGTGACAAATCTAAGTGTACGTTTGTTTGTTCTTTCTAGTTTGTCAATATGCCATTTGTTTGAAGACATCCAGACCACTGAGCAGTAGTTAAAATTGCTGCTAATGTAGCTGTTGTATATAATATTTTTTTCTCTTTGTCAAGATAGTGTTTAGTTCTTTTCAAAGCATTTTTCTGTTTTCCTGTCTGCTTGCATATCTCATCAATATGTGAACAGAATTTCAAATTCATATATATAAGTATATTTATTGATGTGGATGCTCTAATCTCAGTTTCACATACCATAAGAGAGTTGTTGCTTAGGTTAGTATTTATACCCAGAAACATTAACTGAAATTTACTGGCATTTGCTTTCATGCTGTTTGATTCAAACCATTTCATGGCAGTTATGCAATCCTTGTGTAATTTTTCTTTTAGAACTACTATATCATTGTCTGTACAGCAGAAGGTGTTATCATCAGCGTAATTATAGATATTACTGTTGAGTTTAAGAAAAAGAAAGTCATTGATAAATATATTGAATAAAAGTGGTCCTAAAATGGAACATTGTGGAACACCTTTAATGTTATAAACCCAGTTAGATGGCGTTTCTCCTATTTTCACTCATTGTTGCCTATGCATTATGTAAGATTTCTTAAGTTCACAGGAATTCAAATCAAATCCATATGCATATCATTTAGCTAAAAGAAGCCCATGTGGCATACAATCAAAGGCCTTTGAAAGATCAATTGCAATTACTCCTAACATTTGCCCCGTATAAAGAGATTGGCTAATATCTTCTGTAAATCTAACTAGTAAATCTTGACAGCCTTCAATTCGAATTTACTCCCTGGAGGACGGACATGGCGGGGTGTGCAATTTGAGGGAAGAAAATTATCCAACAAACAAGTTTGTCAATTGTTTGTTAACAAACACACAATGGCATTAATTAGCTGCTAGATCAAAGATAAGTGATGACGTCACAATGTCGTGCTGTCTGTCACTGACAATTAAGGCATCACATAAGGAATGCATCTGAAAGGAATAAAGGCTTTAGTCAGACTTAGCCAGACCATAAAAGCCTTTATTCTACAGAAAATATCACCTTGCCCTCATTCTTTTTTGGTGATTTTCTAACATGATGCATCAATTTCCAAAGTTCGGACATTTCTGGCAGCAAATTAAGGGTGTTGCAGAGTTCAAAGGATGTCTAGACTTCCTGTAGACCTTTTTAAAGTAAGTCTTACTGGGTGTTCCGGCCAACATTGTGGACTAAAAAAAAATCAGACGTCAATATTCCTTCTTTTGATAAGCAACTTTCTATGAACTATGTGTGCCTTCATAGTATAGATCTAGGTACAACAGCTATTCTATATTATATTGAATACTATGAAAACAGCAAAAGGGTGGACTGATGGTTATACAATTGTTTGGCTCCTCAGACTGAGGATCCTGGATTCAATTCTCACTCTATCCAGCCAATCCTTGTGGGGCTAAGTACACTGTGACACATATGTACTAGTACTGCAAAACAAAACAGGTTATTATTGCTTTCTTTACAACACCCTGGTTGGTAGCACCATAGATCTGCAAATAACACAGTTAAACCTGCATTTATATATTATTAAATTTCATTTCAGCATATTTATACAGTTAGTTTCATTAAAAAGGGCCTGTCAAATTGAACCTAGACACAGCTAGACAACTTCGTCTATACGGTGCTACCTGCCACCAAATGGAACTGTCTGGCTATCGCTGGCTACTCAAAGCCGAATCTAAAAGTACATGCGACATTATTCAGTGCATTCAATATGTAGACATTAAACTTACCATAAAGTAGCCCGAACAGACTGCCTCGCAAGACGCAAGCCAGTCCTATGGGGCTACCATAAAGGGTACCTAATATGAAGACCATCCTATCTCAAGACCACTTTATTTGGTTGAGCCTGAAAGCTAGGCTTGCAACGACACAAAGTTTGGACATTTAGATCACCTAAATACTAAGCTCACATCAGTGATTCCAAGGCTGGTCTGAATCAGGGCCATTCAGGGGTACCACAATATATCTGAACTGCGATATTCACATTCAATACATCTGCTTCCAAATGCAGCAGGGACACTCACTTTCTGACAGTATTAGGCCAGAAACAACACCCCAGTATCTCATACATATGCAAGTGCAGTTTCCCAGTGTCCATAAAAGTGAATAATTAATGTTATGGCACTTTGTTGAGCAGTTTAAGCTCTCTGTCCCACGGAGAAATGCCCATATATCTCCTAGTATGGATGCGATTCATTTCATTGTTATGGCCCTCTTGGCAATGCTGAATCGAGCACTAAATTGCAGTAGAATTAACTGTGAATGTACAGGTTTTGGTCTGCCATTATGTAATGAATGTGCTCTATCGCAACATACAACAGCAAAACAAGCTTTTGAAATAGGCAGGTAGGTAGCTTATTAGGGAAATGGTAATGTCAGGTAACATAGATAAAACATTTACTTTCATTTTGCCTAATTCTATTTGTTCAGGAGTAGTCCTTTGTAGTTTATACTATAAACATATTGTATTTTTTCATAGAGAAACGTAACTGAGGTGTCATTGTGACTCTTCATACACACCTATGGTGTCAGAGCACAGTGGTAACCTTTGTGCTAAGGAAAGACACATCTGCGTAGGAACATACATATGTACGTTTTTGTAATATGATGGCACAGTTCAGATGTTGAACACTACCATATGTTCACTTTTGCCATGACATTTAGTAGGAGTGGTCCTATCGTATTTTTTAGATGCATTATATTCCCACATGTCTCTGTTTATATGTATGTTCTATATTGCTCCTTTTTGGTGCAAAAAACTTGAAATGTGAATAATATATATGGGCATATAATCAAAATAGTAGAGAGTATTTTGATCTTAAAATGGGGAATGCATCATTAATGCATAAAGCTAAACGCATGAGAACAATATATTTGTAAAAGTAAAACCAAGAAATGCACATAGGTTTATTGTAAAATATCACAGTAAAAGCCTGTAAATTAAGTCAGCTAATAGAGACTATATAGTAAAATGAATTTGGTGTTACTTATTAATACATCATAAATACTTTTTGAACACTGTTAAGTAGTCTCTAGGGTTTCATTATTCCATAATCCTGTTTATGAGTTTTCAGTGCACTCTGTAGGGATCTGTCCCGAAGAAACCCATTCTTACTAATGGGTGGAAAGAACTTCACTTGCATCAAAGGAAAATCAATCTAATCCATACTTTGTTATACTCTACACACTGCTCTCAAAAGAAACATGTTATTTCAGTAGCTATATATTCACCCCCACTGATGCTATTTAAGGCTATTTGTGGCCTCTGACAAAAGGAACCGGAAACAGAATTCCTTCCTTTGCACCTTAGCCTCATTCCTGTTGGGCTGTTACCAAGGAAACTATTAGGCTGTCTTTCATATGGGCTCTTGATCCTTCGGCGATCTCTCAAAGTCCATTACCAGCGTAGATGGTCTACTTCGGCCGTTGCTGTTTACTTACAAACTCCTTCTTTGAGCTGGATCTAATAAGGAACTATAAGACCTATAAATACATCATGATGCCGCATACTGCTACACACAGCTAGGCCTACTCAATACAGTATTATCATATCTTTTGTCTTTTACAACCTGAATTTGTTGGTTTACCCTCTGCTACCCGCATCTAAACCTAACAATCTGCCTACAGCTTTCTACTAGAAGCTATTATAAAGATATATTTTCCATCGTGTTTAATATTTCAAAAGACTGTGTAATACATTCTAAGGCCACATCATGACTTTTTTTTATAATTTTTTTTTCCAGGGCATGCATAATTGCATATAAATCCTATAAAAAGTCACAGTTACAGGCTTATTAGGTAGTTATTAACTAATGCATCTCCAACTGGTAGGTATGGCTACAAAAATGTATGTTTAGCTTTTTATGTTTCATAGGTGATAGTTTCTTGGTCTGAAAAAGCTTATTTAATTAATTTGATTGTAATTTGGAACCCAACCTTCAAATAACCTCATTATTAAAACAATTAGCAGAAACATGAGTAACAAGCAAAGCTCTCATTAAAAAAAAGACCTGTACCAGACTTGTGTGATAGCATATTATAATACTCAATTATACATTATGTAGAAAAAAGTTTTGTAGGAAAAGGAGAAATTATACTCTTCTCTTAAGATGATATAAATGATATATCTTATACATGATGTATATACATAAGAAAAACAAAAATTCCCAAGGGTTGGATTCGTAAACTGGTTCCCCCAGCCATTCATAGCAGACTAATGCTTATACCACTCAGCCACTATTGCAGGCTATAAGTAGCCCAAAGTTTTTGGAAATGTTCTGAAACTATGGTCATACAGCACACTCCTCCAAACAGAGCTAGTATTCCTTATAAGGTCAATCCTAATATGGGCATGCACAAAAAGGGATGACAAAACTTCACCAGGCATGTCCTCAAAGTTTTAAAACTGATTTTAGAAGTACACTTAAGCAGTAAGATATCTTAGTATGCATTATTCTATAGATTGAGATCTGGTACAGAAACTGCACGCTCACCATTGTAATTCACTTAAAACGAAAATTTCTGATATTCAACTTTATTCCCTAAGCTTCTTAATAGAATTTCATTACTCTCCGACTAAGGTCTCAAGAATCTGTTATCCAATGTCCACCTCATGAGCTTTTCGTGGATTTTTCATTTTTAGAAAGCAAGTTGTTTACCCACTTCAGTATGCTAAATTTACACAGAAAATAGCAAGTAGATTGGAAATTCAGTCCTTAACACGAACAGGTGCATGTATATAGATGTAAATTGTGAAACAAGATTACTCCAAGGAATTCTTCGTGTGGCCTAGAATAACGCTGGAAATTTGTTTGAATTGATTGTGACATGCTACTGTACATATTGTTTATATTATTATGTTATGAAGTTAAAAGTATTTTGATCCTATGGATCCAAATCTAATTTAAACAAGAACGTGATTGTTTTCTTATGTAGTATAATGTAACCATTGTTTATGTTCGTGCATTGTTGTGTGCTTAATTGTTGATAGTTAAGGTCTGTGTAATATTACATAACTGCTTTTGTACACACAATGGAATGCAATAGACCTTTCTGTATGCACAATGCACACAATATATTGTTTGTGTTATTTGCCCTCATTTGAATGTCAACAAGAGTTCTTTATAATGACTATGTAAAAAAAAAATCTGTAAATTTCTGATTCCTTACACTATTCTAGAAATATTAAAATTAGTTCTGACATAATTTTTTGGATGTTTCTCATTTGGGGCCAAGTATAAATAGAGGACACTAGAAACAGTCAGTGACACATTGGATCAGAATGTCCTGATGATTATATGTAGCCAGAGCTTCTTTACTACACATTGTCACAACTCAGACAAATAAGTGATTACACATTACTGTGGAGTTGTGCCATCTTGCTGCATTATTGAAGAGACTATTGTCCAATATTAGAAGTCATTGAAATACTATCAAGGACTGTATCAAGGACTGTATTAAGTGCTGTATCAAGGACTGTGGAATACCATCAGGACCACAGGATCACACACACGGATCAACACATGAAGATCTACACACATTAAGAATACACCATTAAATCACAGTGGCCCAAAAAATAGACTCTATCATTTAAGGAATATTTATTGTTTTATGTACATTGATTTGTGGTATTTTTTTAAGGTTATTAAATCGTTAAACTTTAAATTTGTGTTTGTTGTTCATTCCTGCTGACTCATAACAAAATGGATGTATATTTATGTCCTATGTTTGGAAACTACATGGCACTTAATGCTGTCTATTAATATTAAGACAACTGTACATGTGTAACATGGTGTGGACTCCAAGCAGACTTATTATTTCATCATTATTTCTGGCTCTAACAGCTGGTCATATAAGCTGACTATGTGTGTGTGTGTGATTAGGGCTTTACGTCCTGTATTTCCATACCAGTTGGGCTAATTAGGACAGGCAGAGATCATGGCAATGAGACGAAGGATGAAACAGCCATCCAACTTAGACTCGACCGGGAATCGAACCCCACACCCAACGTTTGGAAGCCCAGAGCACTACCTCTGAGCTAGGCCCTGCCCTCATATAAGCTGACTAAGTTTCAGACCCCAGTTGCATTGGGACAAAAAGAACAACAACATATCTTTGCACTCAAGTTTATTCTTACCATTGTATTTTACCACCTCGCCATTGAGACCTGTAAACTTCGCACCAAGGGTGGTTTTAATAGCGAAGCTACACTGTACTGGTAAATACATGTACTGCATTATAATTATAGATCAGGGCGAAATAGTGTGACTGAACTGGGGTTCTTGTTTAGTGGTTTTTCTCTATGTTGTGAAAGTTATTTCCATAGTATAAATTAAAACATAGAAGACTAAATTATACATTGCTGTTTACCATTGCGGTTACATTAATAAATAAGTCCAAAGTTGTTCTACATGTGCTTCAGTTGTTAATATTATTGCCACAAAGCAAGAGCTTGAAGCATTAACATTGTGAAATATTTAAGAATACAAAAATTGTGGTTTTAAGAAAGCTGAATAAGTTATGACAGACACAGGAAGTGCACAAAGGAAATTATAATGTCAAGAAACTTTGCAGCCATTTTGATTAGAAAGCATCATCAAAATGATGTCAGCATTCTCAAGGGCAAACAGATTCAAATGTAATGTTCGTTATTTGATTTTCTTATATCACTGGTGTCCAAACATGATGAATTAACACCTGGGCTAATCAATGAGTTTATTTAGCAGCAAATTGGAGGAATTCAGTTTGGAAATGCATGAGCACCTTTGATGACGTAAATCCACAGTATTTTCAATTTATATCAGGACATAACTTTTAGGAAATCAAAACTATCATGAAGGCCATGATAAATAATGTTAGTATTCAACTATTACAGCTGCTACCTTGTTACCAGTACAACTGATCTTCAATGCCTGAGACCAAGTTACCATGACCACAAAAATATAGAACACTAATTGGGGTCATATCTGCAAGGATATGGACAAGGACAGGACTACATATTTTTGACCATGAATATACTAAAAAAAATTATATATAAGCTAGGAGATACTATTAAAACACAGGTCATTGGTTCCAGGAACCCTCATTAAGCAAAGTGCTCTGATACTGTCAAGGAGCACTCCAATTTGTAATGTAAATGTATAATTCAGAGTATATAGTCTGTCATCACTCAAAAAAGTCTGAAGAACTACACCTTGGTAGGTCAGTCCACAGAAATACTCTTAGGGAGAATTCAGCCTTGAACACTGGGTTAGCAATCGCTGGGGCTTAAGAGCTCACACCAGTGCCAACATTGCAGCTGACCGATGCTTTGTTGAAAGTGATCATCGAAACATATTAGAGAAATTGGATAAGAAATGTATTAGGTATCACAGTTAAAAGTAAATAGAATAAATGACAAAAATTATTGTGATGACCCACTGCCTAAATAGCAGTACAACAGTACAGTGCATTACAATTTTTTTTAATAAAATCTTTTTGATGGCTTACCGTAAAATAGCATTTCTGTTCTAAGGTCATTTTCAACTTCTTATTGTACTACGTCAAAGAATTTGTCACGAACCGGGTGTTCCGAAACCTTGACTTCAATTATTTCTTTCCCTCATTTTCCATTGTATTATCTTGGAGACTTGGATAATGGATTTCCTTTCAGCTTGCAAACGCTCCTCACTTACTAATGCACATCGAAATGGTTTGGAAAACCTTGCTCAGTTTAGAATATGCTAATTAGAGCACAGGATTAGGAATATAGTAGAAACAGAAAAATGCTGATGCTTCAGTGACAAGGTTTTCCTTAATGGTGTCCATGTCATTATTAACTAGTCAGATATTGTGTAGAACGATAACAGTGTATCTGAGTCTTTCATTTGTTCTGTTTACAGCAGCTGGGTGGCCTAATGGTTAAGGCATCTGCCCATTCTAGTTGGCCAGCTCTGCTGAAGATCCCGGGTTTGATCCCCGGCCCTGGCACTCTTCTTGAGCTACATCCCAGTTGGACGTCAATCGCATGAGACGTTAAATTGGAGGTGCCTTGTACTTGCTGTCTATGCTGAGGCAACTAAAAGACCCCAACCATGCGATAAATGTGCAACATGTTGTGGACTCCAAGCGTTATCATTTCATCATTACGTCTGCCTCTGGCAGCTGGTCATATAAGCTGACAAACTTCAGGCTCAGTAGTGTTGAGACATTGAATCATTGAAAAGAACTCTAAGAGACCTAATAGACCTAAACACAAAAGCATTTTAATAACACTTGTATTTTTAGAAAAGAGTAATCTGTTTTTCAGTAATCCATTTGGTAGGCTTCTACAGCACAGCACCTAATTAACAAAAACACTGAAAAAAAAAAAGTATTTTTCTTCGTTTTCCAGGAGCCAATGTAGGCTGAATTAAAATTGAAGTATACCATTAGAGCCAACTTTTGCAGACAATTTTCGAACTTTATGAATGGTCAGGTGCTGTGAAGTGGTCTTAGCCATTTAATTATTACTAAGTTTTCATAAAATCTTATTCATATCATCTCAGATATAAAAATGTGTATGACAGTTACGTACCCATGATGTGCAAACACAAAGTGGCAGACACAACAAAAATATCTCAGCGCTGTTGTCATACTATGCTGCTACAAACTCTACAACTCAGAAGTTGCTTGTGACAAAGGAACATAGAAGTGGCAAAAGAGTCAATCTGACCCTCAAAGGAAACAAGGCACAGTCACAGATGGGGAACTGCTGTTTACAGGAAGTTGCCGCGTATGTCTGTTCCCGCGCACATGTGTCTTTCCTTAGCGCAAAGGTTACGACTGTGCTCTGACACCAAGAGTGTCCATGCAGGGTCACGCTGTATTCCACAGATGTACCATATGAAAATACAAAAACAACAAAAAATTTATTTGTGAATTCATTGTACAAGAGCAATGTAACAAACGCTAAGAAAGTTATTATAAAAGGTACTCAGCTATAATGAGTCAGTCAGTCAGTCAGTCGGATAGATAGATAGATATATAGATAGATAGATGAGATAGACAGATGAGATAAATAGATGAGACAGATAGATGAGATAGATAGATAGATAGATGAGATAAATAGATGAGATAGATAGATAGATGAGATAGATGAGATAGATATATAGATAGATGAGATAGATAGACGAGATAGATAGATAGATAGACAGATAGATAGATAGATAGATAGATAGGATAAATGAGATAGATAGATAGATGAGATAGATAGGATAGATGAGATAGATAGGATAGATGAGATAGATAGATAGATAGATAGATATTAAATGGACTATGCTAGCCCCATGTGGACGTTATATATTTTTTAGTTTTTTGTTTACTGGAACAACCTTCATATGGATGTACTTGACAGTAAGGTCAACCTGTACTTGGGCTGACATTCTCAACCTTTGCCAAATGTTAAAATAAGCACAAAATGCCTATTAGCATGATGTACTGCACTTACATCTTGTTCCATCTGATGGGATGATATGCAAACCACCTGTTTGTGTTTCGTATGCAATTCGGACATTACCAACTTCCTGAGGTCAATATGATGCAGTTAATAAGATAAAAGCTGGCTGTGTCATCTCCAAATAAGATCCATTAGCTCAGCTAATCGAATACTGAATTGCATGTCAGTTAGATCATCACCAGGTGCTGTTGATGGGCTTTGAAAAAGTGCCTACAATTTCGTATTCTACTGAGTTGTTTCTATGTTTAACTTTTCAAGATAGTTAAAAACCTTCACAACAATAATAACTGGAGGGTAATTAGAATATATACTCCCCCTAACTTGGAAATTTACATTGTAGATGAGACGAAGGCAATATCAATTTTATACATCCGCCCATAAAAGTCACTTTTCGATGATTAGATCCTTTATTTCTTACATTCAAATATTGGAACTTTGTATGTTACATTACAGGCCCGAGGCCTATCGAAAGATGAATGAATAAAGTATTACAATGATCAGGTGGATTATACTGTAGTTACTTCGTAAAATTCCTGTCAAACTCATTATTTTATATTATCCCACATCAATGGGCTGTACTTCTCAGATATGAAGTATGAGCAAAACAATCTACCTAACAAAGATTACACTGCATTCCTTTGACTAATCAACATTGGTTCTGCATTACATACACTGCGTCTACTCTAAAAGCCAAAAGCTTGCAATGAGGTTGGATATAAAGTGGTTTTCAGTTGGATTGTGACTACTGCAATCTACTGCAATCTACTGCAACCTACTGCAATCTACTGCAACCTACTGCAATCTACTGCAATATACTGCAATCTACTGCAACCTACTGCAATCTACTGCAATCTACTGCAACCAACTGCAACCTACTGCAATCTACTGCAATATACTGCAACCTACTGCAACCTACTGAAATCTACTGCAATCTACTGCAACCTACTGCAACCTACTGCAATCTACTGCAATCTACTGCAATCTACTGCAACCTACTGCAACCTACTGCAATCTACTGCAATCTACTGCAACCTACTGCAGTCTACTGCAATCTACTGCAACCTACTGCAATCTACTGCAATCTACTGCAACCTACTGCAATCTACTGCAATCTACTGCAATACTGTATAACTATGCAACAGTTACTACTTGTTGCTGGAAGTCAAATCCAGATGTAGTCGAACTTTTTATATTTTCTCTTGTGTTGTCCCAATGCTACTAGTCTGAAAATTAACCAGTTTTTAAATGAGCTGCGAGGCAGATGAAATGATGAGATAATAAGGTTAGGAACATGCACTGTGTAAGACATTGTTCCACGGATGAGGATTTTTAGTTAGCCTGGCCATTATAAACTATGCGTACAAAACGTCACCATTTTTATAATGTCTTATCGAACAACAATAGAGTTGAGATGATTTCATGAGGTTAGTGATAGAACCCAGAACCTTCAGAGGAGCCAATCAAAGTGTTTAATTGCCAATGCCTTAACCACTAGGCTAGACCAATTCATCATCAGTCACGATTTCAGCTGCTTAACTCTGAAGCTAAGGTTTACAAATCTTAATGGTGAAGTCTTAATTTTTTATTTAGCTCGTAAATTAAAATACAATGGCAGGTCCAGTTGAATCACAACTTCGGTAGTCTTCATTTTGGTGTGGCCTTGAAGGTGAGGTGGTCTCATAGCTGGTTCCATTATACTTTGATTGCAAGCTTGCAACACACTAACTAAGCTTGCAACACACTAACTAAGCTTGCAACACACTATCTAAGCTTCCACCTGTAGAGCTCTGCAAGTCACACACCAATAAGTCAAAGTATACTTAACCTGTTAACGCTTGCAATCTCATTTGAATCTGTACACCAAGCAATCTTGCAGCTTCATTTACTGGCTTTCATCACACAAACTGGCCATTAAATGATGGCATTATTCATAAAGCACAGATATTCCACCAAGTAATTCTCTGCAAATAGAGACATATGGCCCTGGCGCTGACGTTGCTGTAGCCTTAATCCAATAAAGCGGATGGCATTAGCAATTCGCCACCAGTCATAGAAGCACGCAATAATCACATATTTTCAGATTGGATGCATTTCTGCAAACGCAACACTGGACTAGGGCAGTGTTTCTGTACTGGAAGACTGAATAAAGTCTTTTCACTGAACTGCCCTGAGTTCAGCAAGACATAAGTCTTTCCTCTCCTCTTATTACTCATTTTGCTTTTCAGACATAAAAAGATAATCACTGACTTATTCAATAAATATAACTTTTTCAGAAAAATAACAAAAATCAACTGAATCATAAGGTGTCAAAAATACATTAAAATGCACTAAAAAATACTGCTGCTAGGATGCACTCTGCTTCAGCCAATCAAAGCCAAGGGCGGGAACTTTTTAAGCCAATAGAGTTGCAGTATTCTGTCATAGCCACCTGGTGGAAATATAGAGAACCTTCCATGAAAATCCACTATTGCAGTTGTTAGAGGTACACAGAGCAAATAACATTTCACTTACATTGTCATTCATTCACGGATTTTGATTTTTACACCGTTGCATTGGCGCAAAGATACTTGGTTTATAGCTTCATCAGATCATCAATTAAATGTATGATATGAGTGGCAATCGTAATGATGAGATGATAGTTTAAAGCTTTAACCAAAGCCACAGAGAAGCCACCACCAATTCCAACATTCAAGCAAATAACTTCTGGTTAAGATGTTGTTCATAATAAGTACCCAGGTATAAGATTTAGACTAACACATAGGCAAACATTTATATTAAACATAAAACAATGTTTGGCTGTGCTTAAATGTACATGTCTGTAGAAAATTCAAGACAACCAATAACAGCAAAGAAATTTCAGCTTGCAAAACTAAAACCAAATCAAAAGGTAATATTAATAAACATCAGTGAAAAAGCAAATAACATATGTCCCTTCATCTAGTTGGCTCTGCAAAGTTAAAATATCTAAATTTACATAACCTATCACAACATTGCATCAACGTCAAAGTTAAAATATCTAAATTTACATAACCTATCACAACATTGCTAATGTCAAAGTTAAAATATCTAAATTTACATAACCTATCACAACATCGTCAACATATGGTGCTTGCAGTCTTTTTGACAGCCATCAAACCAGTGGAAATGTTCTGTAGTCATGTCCTCAATGATTAGTGCGTCAGAAGCGAGCAACTCTGATAATACGCTTCCAGGTCACTGGTTATGGAGACCAAGGGCCAAATCGGAAGGGTAACACATAGTAACCCTCTGGGATGGGGAGCACCATATTGACAAGCTATGGTAGTAAAATAGGTTCGTTTTTGCTAGGCATGAGTCTTGCTGTGAATAATTTATTTTACTCTTGTATTAGTAACAGTTATGGAGTTAACTAAAATTTTAATATCCTGACACCGAAGGCTGTGAGGGATATAACTAACTTATACTGCATTTGGCATATTTACTGATTTGTTTGATTGTTTGTTTTGTTTTACTGCCTTTTTTATACAAGACAAGTTCAGTTTGCACTCGGGAGGGAGTTACCTAATATTTTCCTTGGTTATTACATGCTCAGAACAATAAGAAAACACTTTAAGTGGAGTATAATAAATGATATACAGGGTAGGGTATAGGGTAGTTGATTGAAGTTAACAATGTTTTATCCTATAAGGTCATTGACTATGGTATGATTATATAAGTATGACTAGCAAGTGTAGAGGAGAATACTAGGTGTAGACAGAGAACATCATAAGTCCGTACCTATAAATGGGAAATCTCTCAATATCTTGGTAAGCTGTGAAGCAGCAGAAAGCATGTCATATAGGACGAGTGTCAATAGTGCAAGAATACAGAGGAAGGGGCATTCTGGGTAACAACTAGTCTTCAACCCATCTATTTCTCATGACCTTGTAGATTTAAGGACAATCAGAGTAGACTAATTTATCAAATGGTATCACAAGAGTCGTGATGCAATCTAAACCACTTGGTGACCTGGATTAATACTGGAAAGACAGATAAATCACTTGTTGACAACATATCTGACAAGATGACAAGTCCTGCTCACACTTCGGTCCTTGGGAAGTCTCAGGAGATTCCGCAGCATTGACAGAAAGATTTTCGCAAGGGCAATTTCCAAAGCGGTCAGTGTGTGCTGAATTGGCCATTGACTGCCAAAGAAGAGGCAATAAGGACAATTTACTTGACAGCTGGGTCACTCTGTGTTTTGGAACCTAGTTGCTTCAGAAGTGGGAGCTAGTGGGATCTAGTGTTAGTTTTTCTTATCAACACAGAGGGAAGTCATCATTAAGACAATCATTGAATGAAGTATTGATGCAGGGAGATAATAAGATGCTTCTAGTAACACCAGTATGACTACAGAGGTGATCTTAAGCTGGACTTCCATGTGCAGGTTTAAATGACACTATCTGCACTACCCTCAAACAATTGGATAACTATCAAAATGATTTTCTTGCACGATTATACAGACACCTCCAGAAAGGATGCCATGGTCTATTTGTCAAGGTGTTTGCCTGCAATCCACAAGGTTGTGGATTCGAACCCCCACCATGGCATCGAGCAGTTGGGCAGATCATCAAATATTGCCTCACCCCACCCAGGTGCAATGGGTACTTGGCATTGGGCACCCACAGTGATGGCATTGGTGTGAGCTCTTAAGCCCCTGTGGTTAACCTCATGTTTAAGGCTGAATGATCCCCAGTTGAGTAAGACTCTGGATTGGTATGCCTAGGGTGTAATTGTTAAGTCTGTTGAAATTGCTTAAGCAGTGATTATGGACTATAATCGCTAACATTCACATTTGTATTTAAGATCATATTCGGTCAAATAATGCAACTAACTTCTTTTAGAGCCTGGGAAATGAGCACAAACTCATTAAACACCAGTCTACCTTTGGTTTAAGTATCTTTACAAATAAACTCCATTAAGATGTAGAAATTCAGCTCATATGTACCACTGCTAGCATTATAACGCCAACTACTTTTACAACTGAGCTACCAAGTTTCACTTCAAGACCTGATAAACCACACATGAATCCTCCTAAGAGTACCACCCTGTGGTAGATTTTACGGCCTTCCATGCTCCCCACAGCAGTTAGACACAACATAGGCACATGACAGGAAGGCATGAGTGTCAAATATTGATGCTGACGCGTTTGTAGCGCCCTCAACGGTTGACAGATGAATTACTTTATTGTTTATTGCAACGTGAGAGTCACATGGGAGTCACGTGACAGGAAGAGTGGTATTTCCTGTGCACTTACGAAATAAAGGAGCTTGAGGAGGAGGAGGAGGAGGAGGAGGAGGAGGAGGAAGAGATAATAGTTTTAATGTTTAAAGGAAGATAATAATCTCTTATTATAAATTAATATATTGTAGGTTTACATTCTAATAATATTTAACAATGGAAACAAGAGCTTAGGAGCTCACATCAGTGCCATCCCTCCAGTTGCAGATTGCCAAATAACCAGCCCAGTCTGCCAAACTCATTCATGGCGATGGCAAATGGGCAATATAAAGTTGCACTGTCTGTCAATTTTTCAATTTTCTAAGATGCTATCAAACAGTTGAAAGTTACCTTTATTAATCAAGGCATACTAAATTTGTGTGAATTAATGATTTTATAAGACATTAATTACTTAAAAATAAATTATACATTGAGAGAAAATCCAGACCAAAACACTGGAAACACAATGGAAATGACATCATCACCATTGTTCAGTATTGTGATGTCATCACTTGGTTTGTTTAAATATTGAGTTTTTGATGGCATGAAAATCTAATATTTATATTATTTATTGTAAATTAAAACTGAACTGTTGACCGAAAATGGGCATGTAATGGTGAAAAATATCATGAGACAAGAAGGCAGTATTGATTTATATCATTATTTTAATGTGCAAATTTGACAGACAGTGCACCTTTAATATAAATATAGCAAAGTACCAATAAAACCAGTTTGGCCTTGGACGTTAAAAAACCTTGTCTGAGAAGGTCCAGCTTCTTTGACTGAATTACCAAGAGATTTTCCTTCTGAGCCAAGAAGTCTAATATTTTGCCATTTCCTTCATTTTTCATGAAGTTTTGTCTGCTTGCTCTTCTTGTTTGACACAGCAAATGCTTGTGGTGTCATCAGGAAATCCCATAGTGGAAAATCATGTTGAAAAATCCAGCCCAGCCTCTCAGAGTCACGTTCAATAAAGTCTGAGGCAATGGGAAATAAAACCAGACCTCAACACACACAGCACTTGATGACACATCGGGGACTCTCGTGGAAATATATGGCTGTAATTTAATACGAAGTCTTTGCTGTAGAGCTTCGCAGCTCGCTCAAACTTTGCAATTAAGCACCGCTTCACTTCAGACAGAGAAAAAGTTTTTAATTCACAGCTAATTCTACCAAAAATTATTTCCGTGCCTTGAAATAATTTGCGGTGAAACATTCGCGTGAAGATGTAGAGCTGTACTTTTATGATATGATGTGAGCATTATTTCGTATATCTTACTGAAAGTTAGTTTCCATGCTTAGAATAATAGTATAAGCCTGATATATTGTCTGTGCATGTTCACTGCTTTCAAATAACATGTTATTAACTGCAGTAGAGCAAGGCTCAAAATATTTACATAAGGTTTGAATCATGCGAAGAATAATGTCACCTCTTCATACTAACCATAGTTGTCAATATGACATGCCCCCATCCCAGAGGGTTACAATGTGTTACCCTTCCCATTTGGCCTTTGGTCTCCATAACCAGTGACCTGGAAGCATATTATCGGAGTAGCTTGCTTCTGAAACACTAATCACTGAGGACAGAGAGATATTCATGACACTACAGAACTTGTCAGAAGGCTCGCCTGCTGTCAAAAGCCATGCAAAAGCCATATGCGCAAACTGCCATGTATTGAATGGCAGCTGTGTTAGGGTGTTTGACCATGAAAAATTAATTTGGATGCGTGGATTTTCTGTAGAAGCTGAAAGCTATGTGGCAGCTGCATGCATATACAACTTAATATGACAAAATACTTTTGGTGTCACATGCTGACACTGAAGCATCTTTGAAGATGGCAGATGTTATCAAGCTGAAATTCTTCCAGTTATTGGTGCAAAACTTGACTTGCCATGGTATGATTCTAAGCAGTGTATTGTCAATCTATATACATATATAACCATAGTAGTAGTTAATGTTGCAACTTACCAGCTAACACCTCTGCCGGGCGGGGTATAGTTTCATGTGAAGTCAGGGAGTTTGTAAGTAGTTCATGGTCTGATGGTTATTTCAGGGTACAACTTTAGTTATGCAAACCGTGTCACAACTGTCAAATGCTTGCTCAAGAAATTTCAGTTACATGTATGTACTAATTTTCAATGGCCCAACCACATGACTAGTAATTACACAATGTGAATATTTTAGTTTGAAAATTTCATATGACATTGTGATATGAGCGGCTCCATCTGTATTTATTTTAGCCTATGTCATTAGCCATGCTATTACATGAGCTGGGTTTATTTAAGACACGTTATAGTACATTTACTGTACATAAAACTTAAAAGTGTAAATATAAAATCAGTGTCTAAAAATAGATAGTCATGTAGATCTTGTTTATTAAATTATTTTTACCTATAGTTAGCCAATTCAGAGTAAGATTCAACAAATCTTTGTTTTTCAGAAGCGGCTAAATTTACCCCGAGCCAGTCAAAGATACACCCAGGTTTATGGTAGAAGTTTTTGTACCCATCTTTTTACATAATGATTGATCTATTGTTTTCGTCGCATCCCCTTTCACTGTCATTTCAATAACTACGTACATGTAGGTTAATTTAAGTTGAATTGACTCGATACGTTCTGTTTTAACTTAATTTTAAAGACACTAAGTAATAAACCTCAATTTTCTTTACTTGGGGTGGGGGCCTGGCTCAGTGGTAGCGTGCTGGGCTTCCAACCACTGGGTCCCGGGGTCAATTCCCGGTTGAGCCTAAGTTGGATGGCGGTTTCATCCCTCATTTCATTGCCATGGTCCCTGCCTGTCCTAAATAGCCCATCGGGTGCAGAAATACAGGACATAAAGGCCTATTCACCCACCCCCTACCACTTCTCTAGCTTATCAGCTAATATCTGGACAAGCAACAAACTGTTCATGATTCTACACACTCATATTTCTCTCATGTTTTCTGTGTTTAGCTCCTCCAATATAAAAGAACCCAGCAACCTGCACAATCACTGTGCTACATGTTCTTATCACTGGCTGTGGAGTATCCAAGCATACAATCAAGTGTTTGCAGCTAATTTTAGGACCAATTAATCATGCTTCTGCTGTCAATTGTATGTCAAATGAAGCCATTTTTCCCACAAATGATTGCTTCTCTCACTGAAACCATATTGTGAGTTGCAAATGTAATCAGGGAAGTTCTCCATGGCTAATTTTGGGATTCTGTCTCGGTCATTCAATCCAATTTAGATTTATCGGTCCTTTTTGAGGTCTAAAATGACACATTGTCAAACTGATGACATGTTGTCCCTTTATCATTAAATTAAGCAGTATAGCATTTAAGGTACTTCACATAAATCATTTTTCCCAGGTGGCACCCTGTAACGTGCTGATACCGGGCAAGTTGCTTGATACACTGGTCACAAACATGATTCTGTTTGGAATAAGCACGACTCTAAATTACTCCTGCTACATTGCGCATCAAGCAATATTAATTCATTCGTCTGTGTCTTCACTTTTAAAAATGCAAAAAGCTTCCCAGAAATGACATCAGTGTTTTGGACAGACTGTGTGAAAGTTTTCTAATACAATTATCTGGAAGTTGCTTGGCTACAAAATCTGCATGACAACCACGTGGCCAAGTGGGAAAGGTACTGGTTTGCTCCTAGAGTAATCCTGGTGTGAGTTCCTTCCTTTGTGTACGTCCGACTATCTAACTCAAACATTAATTACCTTACTGGTTAAGGTGTCATTAAAGATTATAATAGCATAACTGACTAACTCACCAGACTCTGGACAAATTAATACGTATGTAAGGTAAGCAGTGGATGTAGGCAAGAATGCCAAATATGGAACATTTCAAATCTCATATAGGTCCATATATGGACTCACTCTTGCCTTCATTCACGAGAATAACATTGTTACACAATGATTAAGAGAATATTTACTTCTAAGTTCCCCTATACATTACTTTAATAAAACCTAATAAGGAATACAAAATTAAAGAGTTATCTAGTTCTACTGATGACGTTCATGACGTTCACTGAGTCTAAATGCTGCCCTGTGATTGGCCAGGCTGTTTTCTTTATAAGGTGATAATTCATGTTTTGAGATTCACAACAATGAACCTCATAGTTTAAACCTCATGGTTTTTCTATGAGGTTCAGACTCTGTGGCAGGATATTTTTTTTATTTTATAGAAAAGTAGAATCATAGCCTGAGTTCCGTTGTTAAATTATCAATAATTGTTTTCCCTACAGGCTACATTTTCTTATTTCTAGACAAGTAGAATATTGCCTGAGTTCCATTGTTAAATTATCAATATTTAGTTGTTAAAATATATTCCACATAATACTTGCGTGCCAAGCAGCAATTTTAATTTACCCAGGAGCAGCCAATTACTCAAATCTTCCTCAATTAAAATTAAAGTGCAAACCTGCGTGAAGAATTATTTCTTTTGCCTCTCATCATTAATTACCGAACTGGTTGGATGTCTTCAGAAAAACCAATCACAAGTTCTCAGGAATCATTACATGCTGTCTTGGCAAATAATCGTGCTCCTCAAATTAATGTTGCATCACCTGCGGTTAATGAATTGATTGTTTTCAAGATCAAGAGGATAAAAGTCATAAGACTAGCTAAGAAAAGCAAATATAACACAACATGGCTAGATTACATGCATGATAACATTATCCTAGACTCTTTGATATTGATCCAATAGAGAAACTACAGTGAGAAAAAAAAAGTGCTGTAAGACAAGACAAGATGAGATAAGATGAGGTAAGATGAGATGAGATGAGACAAAACAGGCGAGGAGATCTTATTAGATACAAGCTAATGGCAAGTGTTGTGATGAATGCAATGTTCCAATGTATGCATGAAGTAGAAAAAAAATACATATGAATGTGACATACAATGAAAGACATGATATTGCATATAAAGTGTTGTCATTTGCACAATATACAACAGCATTAGTGAAAACTCATTTTGTGCTGCCTTCCAGTACTCATGGACAAAAAAGGACAATGTGGGAGTGTGAAGGGCATCCACTTTGGTCTGCGCTGTCAAAGATCAGAGTGACACGAAGCCAATCTAATAACCTGAGCAGTTCCTGCCCAACGTCCTTTATGGGAACAGCCAACACTGACATCCTAGGGCTGTTTGCTTTGGCTTAATTAAGGCCGTGTGAGACCGACCTTGCTTCAGGGTTAAGAATTGACCATGTCTCCAACGGCAGATTTTGTAGCAGCAAACATGTCTGTCCATTGCATCCACAAACAAATGCTGTTCTGAGTTAACATCGCAACAACAACAAAATCTTGCAGTGAGATTAAATTTTAAAACTAATAAAGATTAATTTGATTAAATTTGGTAAGGAATAATACATGCGTTAAAAGAACAGCTTCCTCAGAATGTGGAAAATGGATGTCAGTGAGGTTCTTCCCTTCAACAAAAATGGAGCCTTTTAAAATCAATTTTCAGATTTGCTTGAAGATTTGTGAATTGAAAAGATATTGAATGTCTGTGAGACCCCATCTTCTACTTGAACTCATGGTCAAGTGCATTTTCTACATTCACATAGATAAATATTATGTATATATTGATGTGCTAGAAATAGATTAAATGGGAACACAAGGATATTCCCAATATTCTGTGTCTAATTTATTATGACTTCTGTATGTCTATTTATTTGTATTACGCCTATGTTTGCCATGGTGTGCAATAAATACTATATATATATTATTTTATTCCAGTCAAAAGGACTCAATTTAATACAGATGCTTTACAGGGAAATTCAGAGATATAGCAAGCATGGTCCTCATTCACGTCCGAGTTCCCAGAATGATGGCCATGCAGCTGTCCTTATATTTTTCATGGGATTAGGTGTGCATGCGGTTTCACAGCCTTCCTACCTAGCTGTTATTTCCAGAATCATTATTTTCATGCACTGAATCGGCAATTTCAACTTCTGCTTCTTAAAATATTTAATTTTATCAACGAATGACTTATTCATCAACGATAAATCCGAATTACCCATTTTCTATTATTTTAAATGGTGATAGTCGGCATAGATGCTTTTATACTGTCCCACAAAATTTATTCAACCTGTTGCAAAATACTGCGAAAAGTGACAGCACTACTGCCAGGCTAGGTATACCCTGCTCTCAACGATCAATACTTTAATAAGGAGAGGATTGTGTTGCATGGTATTGTATGAAACTTTGTATACAATTGTATTGCAAATTAAGCAAATATGTTCTAACTACCGCATTTGGAAGTATTATGTAGTAAAATATGTAGTAGCTGTGAACGTTACATTACCACAGGCTGATTTGAAGATTGGTCAGTGACCAGGCAAATGCAATGATGAGATGAAAATAACTCGCTAATAATTGTTATCATCTCATGGGCTTTGGACTAGTAATTTACAGTTCAATCTATAACATCAGTACTATGCATTTCTCAGACTTACATCTGTATTGCTCGGTGGCAACAGTGTTTTTTAGCCTTAGCTGTGTTGTCATTTAATTCCTGCTGGTGGAGCCAATTGCATGACTCCAATATTTTGTAGTGTCCTCTCTTATATTGGTCTGATTATTGCCTGTATTCACAGCCACCTTGTTGACCAAACACTAAAGCTGGAGAGAGACAAACAGCTTTCATTGTCCCCTGCAAATATTTGTTCAATTAACAATGGGCAAAGTTAGGGCAAGGTGACTGTCAACACACAACACAGAAAGCAATGAGACTGGAGCCTTGAGCCCTCCTAAGCACCACTCTCATATGCAATGCACTAATGCAATGATTGCAGTCAGGGGCAGAGAGTAACACTGTAGATTTTCTATAATGTAGATTTTCTAGTCAATTGTCCACTTTTTTTTTTGTGGAGATTTCGCTGTGAAATGTGATCAGTGAACTTGACTTCATGAAACAAAAACCATTCTGTATTGTGAAACATTGCATTAGTAGCAGATTTATTTCATTACTTATTTACAATTATCAATAATTTCTGCAAAACAATTGTACATACAATACCATGGAACATGATTTTCAATATCAATCTTAATTTCATAAATAGCTATGAGATGTATGACTGTAGAATTCTGAAAGAATACAGTATACTTTCAATCATGACATAATGCAATGGCAAAAAGCTGACCAAATTTGGGATTCGGTTGGGCTGGGTTATCATGGTTAAATGACTTCATTAAGTAAACAAAAGTTGTCTAAATGACTTAATTAAATGCTGCACTCTTGGACAGTCAGTTATGACTACATTTAGCTACAAAATTCCAACCAAAACCTACAATACAAGCATCCCTATATAGGGTCTATAATCACAAAATGTCAGCATGATGTCACTCAGCATCCTAACCAGCAAAGAAATATCGTATGCCCTTTGGTCGGTTCCCAGAAGGTCTAGGACTCTTGGTATTCTTTTCATGTCTTATTTATGTCTTGCCCCTTGGTACTTACCCCTGCCCCTTGACCAAATAAACATGAATTAAGCCCTTGCACTTCATTGTCCCCTTTAAAGCCATCTGTGACATGTGTACATGTCAATATTCCATTAAGTACATGTAAACATGTCGTGAAACCAAGTCAATGAGGATTTTCCAATAGGCAAGGGTCAGTCACAGATATCCCAGATGAATAGTAGGAAGATAACTTTTCTTTAATTAAATCAATAAATGAATCATGCTTATATATAAATAAACTGCATCATATCAAGACTATTTCACATGAGGTCATTGTGTTGAGGTAAATACCAGTGATAAACTGTCAGAGGCATATGTAATCCAGGAGGGGGGGGGGGGCGTTGCAAGGAACACATTCCCCCTCTCCCTATAAATTCATATTTTTAATGTAAATTACGATTTTGTGGCTCTGAGAAGGTTCATCCCCCTGGAAAAATTTCATATCTGCATCACTTGTCACTCTCATGTGAGATTATGAAGAGCACCTGAGCTGGAAAAGCTCAGGTAAGCTATATGAACAATATATAAGAAATTAGTGTATCTAAGGCTATATTAAACACAACTTCAGTGCTATCCAAGGTTGTTGTTAATCATGGAATTTCATAATCTACAAATCATATGCCAAGATAAAGTTTTGTTTCTAATGATCAATAACATCATTCAGACGGTGTTTTATGACCAAATCCGAAACATTTCATTGTCAGTTGCCTGATAACAATCAGTCAGTAGCTTATCAAGGCAGACCATGTGGGGATCAAGAATAGGAGGTATTGCCTCAGTGTAGTCTTGGACAATGGTGACAGAAACCATCTACATGATACCTCATGGTGGAATCATAGTAGATCAATCATACACTGGATGCAGAACAGTACATGAGATAGGCCACCCTAATATGAATTATTATAAGAACTTGAGATTTGCTCTCACAAGAATTTCATCGTTGTTTTTTTTAAATTGAGTTCAATTGCAAAAGTCTTGTTATTCATTACATTTGTACAATTATTAGAACAGTCTGGAATCACCGCTCAAGCGGTTTCAACAGACTTTACAATTACACCCTTGGCAGGCCAATCCAGAGTCTTTCTCAACTCCCTGGGGAGTATTCAGCATTGAACACGAGGTTAACCACAAGGGCTTAAGAGTCCACACCAGTGCCATGAATATGGGTGCCTATAATGCTAAGTACCCATTGCACCAGGGTGGGGTGAGGCAATGGTTGGTGAGGATCTGACCTTGGAGGAATTAGAGACCTGACCCACTCCTCAATGCCATGGTGGGGGTTCAAGACCGAAGCTGACACCCTTCACACTAAAGTGTGGTGCTATCCGTTTGTCCTCAGACACAAATAATATGTCGCATATGTGTTGTTGCCATATTATGTTCTCCTTGAAAATGTTTAAAAAAACCAAGTTCTGATCCAGATTACTGTCATTTTAATTTATAACTATCAACTGTTACATACCGGCTGAAAAAATGCTAGCGCGCCTACAGTTTATATAATACCAACTTCCATTGCAACAATAAATGACTTTCTGTACATAATAAAGTTTAAATTTTGAAAATCAGCAACACAAACTGACTGAGTTTTGCAAGAAAAATACGCGAAGCCAGGACGTTCATGTTCCCATTGGAAATATAGTCTGGCTTCGTGTACGTTTTTATTCTATAACTTTGTCAATTTTCATGTTATTTTTAAAATTTAAAGTTCCACGTGCCTGAAATTAATTGAGGAATAAAAGAAAAACACAACTTGTCGCTGATCTGTCGAACAGATCAGTGACTGGTGTTGTTTTCCTATAATCCCCATTGTTGGGAATGTCCCTGATGTGAATGATCAACACCAACAGCTTCAGAATCAAGAAATTGCTCCTTAAAAAGTAACCCCAGCTGTGGAATTGAATAACAACCTCGAGGTAATTTACTGAAATGGATTGTATTGCTGTCCAAACCCTCTCACTGTTTGTCGAGTTTGCCATTTGTTATCATTGCCTATTTGTCCTTACTTTATTTCTCTTCGATTTTATTTATTTCTTCTTTTAAGTGACTTTTCCATTTAATGAGTCACTACTTTTTGATATTTGGCATCTGCATTATGACTGCATCTTTTTATTCTCTTAACTATCATCTTATCTTATCTTATCTTATCTTATCTTATCTTATCTATCCTCTCATCTCATCCGATCCCATCTCATCCCATCCCATCAAATCTCATCTCATCTCATCTTATCTTATCTTACTTATCTTATCTTATCTCATCTTATCTCATCTTATCTATCCTCTCATCTCATACCATCCCATCCCATCCCATCTCATCTCATCTCATCTCATCTCATCTCATCTCATCTCATCTCATCTCATCTCATCTCATCTCATCTCATCTTATCTTATGATCATGACAAACACTCGCTTCATTAAACCAGCTGATGCAACATTAATATCACACATTTGCCAAGACAGCATGTAATGAGTCCCGAAGAGCTTGTGATTGGTTTTCTGAAGACATTCAACCAGTTCAATGATTAATGATGAAAGGCTAAGAAATGATTCTTTACACAGCTGTGCACTTTAATTTTAATTTAGAAAGATTTCAATAATTGGTGCGACAAACTCCTGGGCAGCATCTTTCAGATGGCATGAAGACAAACCAAGAGAGGGTTTCCTTGGAATTGAAAATGGCAAGAAATAAATATTCTGTAGGGAACCAGATATTAAAGTTCTTTCAGACGCTCATCTTGTAGTTTAGAAAATGTTGTGTGGTAAAATGGGCATTTGGCAAACAAGTACAGTAAAGTAGTAATGGGCTGTAACATCTCATCATTACATCTACCTCCGGACTCTGGTCAAATAAGATATGTAAATGTAAGTTTCACATCAGCGCAATATGATGCTATTAATGCGTTTACGGTCCAGCACCCACTTACTTGTCATAGTTGGTACAGCCCTATGTCCCATCAAGAAGTCTGCATTCTGTCAACCTGCAGCTTCTGAACCAACCATCCACCAGAACAAAATCGTATGGTGACAGGTCTTTTGCAGCAGCTGCACCTAAGTGGTGGAATGACCTACCCCAAGATCTCAGAAAATGTGCCCTCTATACGAGACGTCTAAAGACTTACCTATTCAGCATTGCTGCATTTTGATCTTTTACATTAATAGTTAATTCTTTTTTACTGCAGTCAGTTTATTACCTTAAACTTTTTATCAAATTTTTATTTTTTACAAATTCAATTTTTATCTTGTAAGGCGCTATTGAGCAGTACAGAGTGCTGGAGACTGGCGCATTATAAATGAATAAATATTATTATTATTAAAACGTTTTATATTCCCTTAGGACCCTCACTATATAACCAAATTATCTCTGAATTATCAAAGAGATGATAAAATTATAAATGGTATGCTTTATGAATTGATGTTTTAATGTGAACTTAAACTTCACTACTATTACATTTAAAAAACATGTAAAACGACATCTCTTAAACAATGATATATTGATTTAAATCAAATGATATGTGTGTTGATGACTAATTATGAATGTACTTTAAGTATGTATAATTATTTATGAATACCGAGCTATTTGCATCCTTTATATCTGTAAATAGTAATTTTTCGATCGTGTACACAAAATACGCACTGTGCGTCTGTGTGCAAGTTTGTCAGTTTGTATATCTGTTGTTTTATACTCGAATAAATATTTCTTGAACCTGAACCTTGAACCTGATGTTTAGGTGAATTTTGCAGGTGGAATATTTCCAGATGATTAATGCCTTTACCTCCACCAAGGGTGTCACAAGGACTAGAGTTATACTCAGGAGGGCCATAAGGGCCATTGCATATTCAAAAGCCATGATTACATATGCATATAACAGGAAGAAACAGGAAGAAATATTACTTGGTACAAAATGAAGCATGAGTGATTTAGCACTGTATAGAGACCAGTACAGTCCATATAGAGCCTTGTTTGCCTGTGACTGTTGTATAAACTAAAAGTACTGTATCAGTACTGTGCAGAGAGCCACCTGGGATAAATGATTCATGCCAACTTCCCTTGATGCAATACAGCTTCATGTAAACCTTAATTTAAAGCTCGATTGAGATAAAAACCACCAAATGGATATGTCTGTTGAAGACAAAAACTGGACACTAAATTGTACTGAGTGTTCTAAATGCAGAAACAAACTTATGTAAGTAAAGATCTGGAATAAAATGGCTTCATTTGACATACAAAAGAAGCTTTCATTAATTACATAAAAATTGGCTATACATGTAATCAGTGCAAAGCAGGTGAAGTTCCCTGGAATACATGCTTAGCAAGGGGATTTGTTAAAACTACCTGTGACCATGATAATATATATATATATATATATATATATATATATATATATATATATATATATATACATATTATGTCCTGTATTTAATGACAAATGTAAATCATCGCACAAAAATGATTTTTTTTTAATGAAATTTTTATGACATTTACTTAGATATTGAAGGTCAAAGCCAACCGTCTAAGGTCAGGCTATTTAGATTAAAGTTTAAGGAAAACGTTATATTTGTATACCTAAAAATTAAGAACCGAAAACACAGCCTTCTGAAGTCAGATTATTAAAATTAATAAAAAAAAATTTAAGGAGGTTTGCCTACAAATTAAGGTCCTACAATTATCATAACTCTATTGTTTGTAAACTTCAGATAATCAAATCACGTCCTTGCTTATTTTGGATAAACATGAGCTCATAAAAGCAATGCATTGGCATAAATTGCATTGCATTGACGGTAGGGGAGCTTCAGTTGACATGGGTGATTGATTGTTGGAGCAAATCCAATCAATCAGTCATCGATATCTCCCATTCCTAATCATCAAGCGAAGATTGAAGATCATCCAATGAATTATTCATTTATTTCCAAATTTCGCAGCTGCACCTTGGTGCATAATCTGATTACTAGGGGGCTCTTGAGGTCGGTTTCCCTATGCGCCATCTGTGATGAGCTCCATTAAATGCCGAAACCATGATGGTTAACAGTGTGAGTGGTTAAGCGTGACTGGATGGTTTTGGGTTCGAGTCCCGTGAATGGGACGGGCATAAATGGCAGGATACTAGGTTAAGAGGTTAGCCTAGTGTGTCAATTTACAAGTTATTATTTAAAAAAAAAAAAAAGAATGGATACCTGGTGTTGTGTGTAGAATGCCAGCAGCACTAGGCCTGCAACGTAAACACTTTAATACAGTACGTAGGCATCCCCCTCCGTGCCTACGCTGTCTACGCTGCTGCTGCGTTGATCCATATATTGTCAAAACTCAGTGGTGGTTCGCTTAAATATACCTAGTTTGTCATAGAACATAGTATAATAGTTATATACTTGATAAAGGAAGTATAAAGGCCTAGGCCCAGGTATTAAAACACCTCTACCAGTTTCCCTAGCCAAGTGCTGGTAGGCGAGGTAGTTGCGTACTGGTATCAATATAGATTTTGGTATCCCCATTGACCACCTGGGTCTTTGACAGTGACACCTCTATGGTCAACAACTTCACCCCACAACTGCACAACATAAACCACCTACCTAGCTTACAACAGCAACAGCTAGGAGACTGGGTCTGCGTCATAGATATAGTGTTGCAACTTGACAAAACATCTACCGGTTGGTTAAAGAGCAGCTGCCCTTAGTATACATGGTACACCTCGCCCCCTATAAAGTTGCAATAGTAGATGGTGAAGAATCCAGTATCCTGTGGCCTGCATTAGTGGAGTAGCAGTAGAGTGAGGTTGCTGACTATGGAGGTGGTCAGTGACACTACATGGTCACTGGTCAAAACCTAGCTCAGGTGGTCATTAAGGATAGAGTAGTACGATCCTGTACACAACTACCTCGCCTACTAGCACTGGGCTTGGAGGCAATGCTGTTTAGCTCAACTGCTAGAGGTGTTGGAAAGTGGCTACACCATCTATCTGTTTATCTATCTATGGTATTTACCATTTCAATTGAATTTTTGTTATAGGCCTACAGATGAATGATAAATTTATTTATCTGGCAAATAGAATAACAGTTAAATGTAATTAGTTAACACACAAGATTATACAATACGAATAGGAAACTATTGAATTAATTTGTGTGTATATGTGTAATTCCAGAAAAAAATCCTTATTTTTGTCCGAGTTGAACTTCTTTGCAAATAAAAGCCAGAAAACGGTGAAAAATGTATATATGTTTTCTTAATGACTTGTTCTGGAAGTGTCCTATCATAAAAGATTTTTTCAGGTGTTGCTGAACTTTCTGTGGTTCAAAATTATGTTCATTTTTCCACTCCGTAACATGTCCAAAACTAGGATTTCCAACTTCATGAGAAGATACTTCAAATATAAAGCTCAATGTCAAATAACTGAAATTGCTGTACATGTTAATACCATAAAAGAAAACACTTTCACATATATTTTCATTCATCCACACCCCACCATTTTTGGTAACCCTGCTGAAATATGGCTGTCCGAAAAAAGTGTTTCCACACCATAACAAGGCTGATTTCAGCTCCAGCACAAAACCTAGTGTTGCAGGAATGAGGGCCCAACAGACGGGCCTAGGGAGCCTCTGGCAGTGAGACCTGCAGACAGGCCTAGTGAGTCCCCTGTTGTGAGCCTTATAGACACACCTGGTGACCCCCCTGTCATGCCAACCAGCTCTACAATGGAGCCTCAGTTCAAACAAGGCAAATGGTGTGTTGTCAAATACGAGTCAATCTTGTACCCTGGTGAAATTCTTGAAATTACTGAGAATGGCGTGTCAATTGATGTAATGCACCCAATTGGAGTAAACAAGTTTGTGCCCCCATCTAAGAAGGACATACTCCTTTACAAAGAATCAGACGTAATGGCATTTATCGAAGCACCTCAAAAGCCATCGAAGAGGTCAAGGTATTACGTGGTTGATCCGAAGATATGGTGCATGATTTGTTAAATCACTGAAGAAAGTCAATGATTTATCTGATGTTTCACAATTTACAGTTATTTGACATTTGTTGTGTAACTTTAAGCAAAGTTTTCATAATCAGCAAATATTTTCAAAGTTCATAATTACAATTAGTGTCTGAGTAGCTGTCTTAAAGTCAGCTGATAAATTTATGATTTCCACTCACTAAGTATTACAGTATATCCAAGATTTGAGAAGCTGTGTTTAAAGGGGAACTAACACCTTCAGCACTTTGCCTCTCAGAAGTTAGCTTGGGTCCATTGAAACAAATCCCCGATATTCATAACTTGTATATATGCCCTGGTAAAGTAATATCCTGCATTTATTAGCTCCATGTTGTGAGCTACGGAGGCCGCCATTTTCAACTATCACGGGTGTTTGGTTCTCGCCGGAAATACGTCACTGTTGTCCTCAGGTCAAAGGCAATGAGAGCCAAGTGCAATCCAATTGCTTGACTATAGGTTAGCAGTGTCAAAAACAGGCTAAAATGTGTTAATTGCAATTGAAATAAGAGCATGTCACTGCCCTAACCAAGTGTCAAGTAAATTGCCATTGAACAACTTGAGACTATACAATTATGGATAAAAACCAAGCTGCCAGAGCAATGTTTAAATTAAACAGAAGAACCAGACTAAGCCCACTTGATAAGAAAGCTGAGATACTTGTGTTAGAAGATCTAGTAGATTTGTCTCTGTTAGGTATTTCATATAGGTATGTGAATGATACTCTGCCAAAACGTATTGCCAATTTATTTGAAATTCCATCGCATAAGCTAGCAACTAGAAATAAAAATATTTTGCAAACACCTATTCATACCCTTCAGATTTATAATACCTTTGGCTGCATTTACCACAGCAATTAAGAAATGTAAATACTCAAATATCATTTGTAAAATCCTATTCAAAATCACGTTTCAATCATTATAAGCATTATATATTTTTTTTGTTTTTTTCTCTTTTCATTGAAAAATGGTGTTGATAATACATACGAAAATTAACTCCAATGTTTATTTAAAATTTTTCTCATTTTCTTGTTGTCTTGTTTTATATATTCTGTATTTTTGATTGAGTACATTTTTTTTTTCTTTTACTGGGAGGTACCACCCTATGGGTTACTGTATATTGTTATACTCGGGTGTACCCCCATTTACCAGTCAGTTTTGTGAATTCATGTATTATGTAACACTAAGTTGTGGTTGTAAAATTGTATTTGCGGAATTGGTGAAAATAAATAAACTCTCTAAAAACTCTATGCTTGTATATAATATTTTGGTTTACATTGTATTAGATTTTGATAAAATTGATGTATTAGAATAGTTCTGCAACAATTACGTTTTTTGAAAGAAAAAAAAGTGTATTTATTTATGACAACTTGAAATTTAGCTTAGTCATTCTTTCTCCCGCATAAGTTTATATGTCTAGCAATGCATGCTTTCAAGTTGCATACAATTAAACAAGTACAACTTGTTGTTCTTCACTAAAATTGCAATGAAATGGATTGCAATCTGTGCAGGATCGCACTTAGGACATAAGTGACGTCACGGCCTTGCGTGCCGTGTGCAATAATGGCGGCCCCCAGCGTTGTCGGGGGTGGTGCAAATTGCATGCTTATATAGGCTAAAATTCATACTAAACTCGTCTTTTGAACACATTTTTTCGCGGCAATCAATATTTTTATATCTAATTGATATTTTAACAAACATACTAATCTCCTTTAGTTCCCCTTTAAGTTAGCAGATAAACATTTGTGTTTCCACATACTGACTTTTATATAACACAGATACAAATGTGTTTCCACATCATCTTTCATATTATAGATTTCTGAAGTACCAGATGTCACCTCTTTGGTCATGTTCGTTATTTTATGTACCATTTGTGGAAATTTTCTTGATTTTTCCACACCGTAACAAAAATCAGTCAATAAACAATTGTTTGTTTCCCACATACAGACTTTTTTTTATTATTGATTTCTGAAATAGTGACATTTTTTATTATTGATTTCTGAAATACAAGGCACCACCTCTTTGGTTATGTTCATCATTTGCACCATTTGTGGGAATTTTCTTGATTTTTCCACACCGTCACAAAAAATTCAATTCCGTAACAGGAAAAACATTTCATGGCTGATGAAAATTATGTGATAGTCAGCAGTGTGATGTCATCTTGGGATGAAAGGCCAAAGTCTTGATTTGCAGTTTTGAACCCACTTTCACCCAACATAAAGAATCTATGTCCAGGATAGAATTGAACTGAAGTCTTGTCATGAGCGCCATGATTTCTTATTTCTTTTGCGTTATTTTCAAAATTCGATCAACCAAATACAAATAAACCCAAAGGTCATACAGGACTGTGGTAAAACTTCTTAAATTGAGGTTTCTGAAACAATTGACATGATTTCTTTGATGTCAAGGGGTCAATAAACAGCTGTTACGGAGTGGAAAAATGTATAAATAGGTTTTATTAATTCCTATCTCTACAATGTCATGGGGCATCATGAATTTTGCCCAATACCAGTTTCAAACACTATAGATAGGTACCTTATATTACAGTCAAATACATTTCATTGGGAAAATGAGAAATAGAAAATTTGTTTGGCAAGCCTTTGAAATATGGAAAAATTTCTGGAATTACACATATATTAGTTTTACACAGGAATATACACAAAGGAGTAGCATAGGAATTGATCAGGGTTGGGCACGAGTACATGTGTACTCATGTACTAGTGTACTCAAGTACACAATTTCATGTACTCAGTAATTGTGCCATATCATGAGTACAGCACTTGTACTTGTACTCTAGTACATTGCCGAAGTACTCATACTCATATGAGTACTTTCTGAGTAAATGTGAGATAATTCTTCAGCAGTAATCTGGATTTTACACAAGTAGTACAAGACATGTTTTATAAAATTGATGTCATCTATCTCTATAATAAATGAGTGTATTTATTTATTTATTGTTATTACCCTTTAATTAAACACCAGCCCACTGATACTTGATTCATTCATTATTTCTATCATATATTTATTAGTTTCAACTTTCTTGCTTGAGAAAAATAATGTGAATGTGTAATCAAATACTTCAATTGCTAGAAAATTAAAAGAAAAAAAGTAAGCATTAATTGCAATTGTATATTCTGTACCTGAATAATGATAAACATTGCATGAACAATGAGTGTTACCCTCCAACTTTGAATTGCAATTTTCCTTGATGATGATCCATTACTCTATTATTAAGATTTCGAATTTACATGAAGAAGTTTTAAGAAAACTTCATTTCTTTGAGATTTAGTGTTTTAAATTCGGAGAATGTTAAGCTTAATATCACACACACAAAGTGGGGTTACCAATTAAAGTTCATAATGTATGTAGGCCTACCAAAAAATGAAGCAATATTTTTTTCTTTAATAGCTATTTAAATAGTGCATGATTGGGGTTAAATTGGTCCAATATTGATTGGGGTAAAAATGTCCAATATTGTCCAGTTCTGCTAATTTTAGTGCCGATATTTCCCAAATATGGATAATGGCTAAGTCATCGCCTAAAACAAATCATGTGAGTACCAAAAAGTAGTGAAACAAATATTATATCACTTTGGTATTGTTGGAACCAAAATAGGGATATTTTTGTGTGGCGGCCATCTTGATTTTCTCATAGAAGAAGCCCTAACAAAATGGCAAAGTTCTAACAGTTTTGGATTCAGCATTTACCACTTGACGGCACAGAGCTGCAGAGAGTTGATGGTTACTTCACAATCAGTGCTGACATAAATTAAACAAATCATTATATTCAAAATATATCATCTGTTCTAAACAATGGCCCCTCCCTAATACCACATATCAGTATTTATTCTATTCTATTCTATTCTATTCTATTCTATTCTATTCTATTCAGACCAATAATATGTCAGTTGCTAGGTGGCAGCACATGCAACTGAAGCATAGGACGCCCTCTATTGAGAAACATTGATAATTTGATCCTGGAGTGATACCGGGAAGTTAGTTGAAAACTTTATCAAAGGTTTTTCAACCACCTAACGCAAAGTTCATATTGACAGCCTTCCAGAATTGTCGAATGGCGTTTATCTAAGGTTCGTGACAGTTTTGATGTAAGTTTGATATTATTTCGCGTGGTTTAAGTAAGTTTGTAACTTGTTAATACACCTGTAATCTTGAGGGCTCAGGTAACTGTGAAATAGGTCACTGGTAAACCACAGGTAGATTCTAAGAAACCAAAATATACTGGTATTGCACAATACCTGGTGGTTATTGTAATTCTTTTATGCAGGTATAGTCATTTAGCTTGTTAAGTCAAGATTGCTAAATTAATATCATTGGTACATGTATTATTAATTAGGTGAACTTGTATGTTATAATAGGCCGATATGTATTATTGGCCTAATATGTATACTTACACAAAACACACAAATTGTTAATATATGGATCCAATGACATACATTAGATACCATTGAATCTACTACATAGAGAGTGTATGATGTCTACAAATAAGTGGTGCTGCTTTTTTTAATTATTTCATCGCATTTCATCGAAACTGATCAATATTTTAAATTAGCCCATTCCAAAAAGTTTCTATGCATGAGATTATGAGATTATACATTTTTGGAAAACAAAAAATAAAAAGGAAACAAAATTCATATCTTTGTAATGTAAATAAAGTGTCCAGTCTTTGAGAACAAAAATTCCCCAGATAATATTGTCACGATTTATTCATGAATGAGATTAATTGTCATGTAATTTTAATGTACAATATCTACTGTAAGCCTATGATAATGTAATATATATTCAATTATAAACGTGTCTATGTTAGAGATAGACGCATTATATTTTTTGCATCATCATCGATAGCAATTAATTGAGGAAGTGAATTTATGTTCTCAGTTCCATTGTGCAGTTGGATTTGAATTGATTTTTCTCTTTGTAGATTTTAACATTTTGCTAATATTATCTGATTATCTTGATTATTATGCAAACTTTTTATAAATCTAAACTTTTGTTATTTTATTTTATTTTTTTACAGAATTTAAAGTTGGAGTAATATGATCATGCGTTTATGTGAAACACTAATTTGACATGTTCTTGGAGTTCAGTGAACCGTAACGGAGGGGCAAAAATGTCTCTGGATTTTAATGACATCGTAAAGCAGGGAGAAGTGAAACTGAAGAGCCGGAAAGTAGGGGTAAGTTGAAATTTAATGACTTTAAACTGCTATTATTTTTTTAATTGTACCTTTAGTACCACTCTGCTCTGGAAATAAGTTGTACAATTTTATGCGCCCTCCTAAAGGCGTTGGAATAAATTCAGTGTGCTTCCAATTAATCAGTCAATCTGCCAATCATGAAGCATTGATAACAACGCCAAATAAATTTCAGGGTCAGATACAGGAATTTATGAAAGGGGGGGGGGAGGGAGTGCATAGTGATAACAAGCACCAAGGGCAAAGTTCTTTTGGGTCATACACTCAATCAATTTGGTGATGAAAATTGAATGTAAATGTGGCTAAAGGTAGTGATGGCAATTGTAGAATGCTTGACCAAAAGAGCGCTGTAATGGCTGCACACTTGATGTTTAACTCCCCGGAATATTGAGAAAGGCTCAAGCTAAAACAGGCCTGCCAAGGGTGTAAATTGTAATGTCGGCTGAGCTCGTTGAGGATAGCAGACACAAAGCCCATTTACATTTCATAAGACGGAAGGGGGAGGGTGGTGCACATCCTCTGAGCCCACCCTGGATCCGCCTTTGAACAATGATGAATAATAAATATTCTGTTAAGACTGTCTTAAGTCAAGCTAGGGGAGGAACACTTTGTAAATACCACTTCATAAATTAGGCTGATCATATGCTGATATAAAGTTTAAAATTAAGTTTTCACAAATTTGTATTTTTACTTTTTTAGTCAGTTTTACTATTGAAGCACTTGATGAAGTCTATTATAAATTGGCCTGTGAGTCATATTGTGCTTTAATTATTGAAGACCATTATAACTGGTCTGTGACACAGTGAGTAATAACACCTTTGTCATCAGATCAGTCAATTTTGTCTCAATAATATTGAGGGGCTGCTGCAGGCTGCCAGCTGTAATAAGCCCTCTGCTTGATGGAGGAGTGGTTGTGCTTTGGCGAGGTATTACTAGTACTTTTGCCAATACTTTAATTCACAACCTGGTTGGCCCTGGGCACTCTTAGCAAGCTATATATCTGCTGAAGGTCCTGGGTTCGATCCCAGGCTTGGGCACTTTCCACGAGCTACATTCCAGCTAGCTGGATGTCGTTTGGATGAGATGTGAAATTGGCGGTCCTTTATACTAGTTGTCTATGCTGAGGCAAATAAAATATCCCACCCATGGGGTAAATGTGTAACATTGGTGGACTCCTCTCTTTCTCACCTCATCAATCAGCCCTCGCTAGCAGATATAACTTGCCTTAGAGAGCTGCCATATCTATCTATGTACATGATATATGAGTAAATGTGTAACTTATTTTTGGGATATCCAAGCCTTACTATCTCATCATTATATCTGCATTGACTATAATCTAACAATCTTCTATGATTAGTACGATGATGCTGAGTACTAAATCTTGTGTCTGAACTTGGGAAAGCATACTGTAATATAAACTATTCAAAATAAAATTATATTTAATGGTATTTCAAATTTAAGTTAGGTATTAAAATTCTATTTTGTTTTTTGTTTTTAAACATTATCAATAATGAAGCACTGGTTGTGCCTTTTTTTCATTTGCAACATACACACTAATACACATAAATTTAATTAGTTTCGAGTAGGTGTATCCTGTTCGCTCTTTTAAAATCCTGGTAGAAAATAATGGTTTTGTTCCACATTAATATTCTTGTGCAGTGTTATGTATTAACATATGATAAAGTACTTTGTTGGTGTAATGCAGTAAATTAATATTCGCCCACATAGACTGAGAAAAATTCATTTCAAGTGTTATTCATTGTATGAATTTATCTCTGTCGTTATCCTAACACTTCAAAATAGTGTTGTTGTAATAAGTATAGTGCTGAGTCACTGCTGACTTGATTATAAGACTGTTATTATAGGCACCTTTTATGGACATATTTCACATTTATTGCTGCCGTTTTCTTATGTTTCGTTAATCTTTTTTGTGAATAATGATAAAAAAAAATTTTGATCTGCTTAACTGTTAAAACATAACATGATTGTTACTTGATAAATGTATGAATAGCAACATTGGTTGCCATGGATACCCAAAGCATGGTGTCATAATAAAGTACTTTTCATATGCTTTCATATAATATGCCATTTGCTGTGAAGTAATCCATACATATGTTGTAATATATCCTTGAAATGACAGAGAAATTGCCAGATTTCCATATTTTGAATCTTTAATGAATTGTTGTCATTTAAACTCATTTTATTGTTAATCATAAATCAAATTGCTGTGTGTCTGTATTGTAGCACAAGTAAATTGCCCATCAGGTCCATCATGTGCAAAATTGTTTTTGCTACATGTCACTAGGTTTGGCAAAAAAGATGGATCATCTTCCGCAAGAAATCAAGCAGTGGAGATCGGCGATTAGAGAAATACCCTGACGTGAAGTTTGCAGAAATTGGGCAACAAGCCAAGAGTATCATTTTGGAAAAAGTCAGAGGCATTTCAAGAACAACGAATGATGGCAAGAAATGTATGATTGAAATACAACCTGAGGAAGGACCTCAGAGGCTATTGTTGTTTTCCAGTGGTGAGGAAATTTTTATTATTTTTTCGTTCGATAAAATTATCGTGGATTGTTATCTATGTTGTCTTTTTTTGATAAAGTTGATCCATTTGTGGAACTAATTTGTGACAAGCAGTGTTCCAGCTAGACATGGCGCTGCGCCATGCTCAACACCCCTTGCGCCATGCCTGATTTTGTGAGTGCCATGCCCAAAATTAAGTGAAGACCTTTTTTTTGTGTGCTTTCCAACTAGCTGGGCACCCTATATGAGTCTATTTAGGTGCCCTAATAATAGCCTTGTGCGTCATGCCCATTTCAGATCCTAGCTGGAACACTGACAAGCTGTGCTTCTAATGAATCACCAAATATTAATGGAGAGGAAACCACTTTGCTATGATACAGCCAGATTTTGTTACATCATTAATTAAATCAGTAAATAAACATATGAACAATTTGAAGGTCTGAATGTTGTTTAAGTTACCTCGAAGTTTGACTTTACAGTACAGTAGTTGTTTATAGTCTTTTTATGTAATATAATATGAAGGTGTTAACACCAATTTAGGAATATTCTGAGTCTTGCTGCATTATGCTATGATGTGAATTGGAAGCCCATATTAAAGTGGTCCCATTATGTTGTTAATTTTTCATTTCAGAGTCTGAAGCCGCAGCATGGGAGGAAGCCTTGCGCTTCGAGTGCTTGGACAACCCCGCCTTACAAGGAATGAACGGCGTACATTTGCTGAACACCATAAATGGAGGTGAGTGTCTAGCTATTCTGTAAGAGAGGTTCCCAAGCACAGTAGAGTATTGAAATATCCTGGTCAGAGTGCATTATACTATTATATTATTATTATTTTATTATTATTGTGCAGAAATTTGTGAGGCACTTTATAATTATATATAATGACTCTAAAGCGCTGCACATTTGTAGGAATAAAATTATAATTGAAAAGTTATAAATATATTTTTAAATTGTAGTATTTGAAAGATTAAAAGTCTAAATTGGATTAAAAGTCAGTTTAAAAGGGTAAGTCTTTAGACACTTCTTTAAAAGATGAGATTGATATAAACTGCAACCCCACAGGGCCACACCAAGACATGCTATATATTACATTAAAATTCACCTGATTAATGTGCCACGGACTACCTGACCATTAAACACCGATTTTGCTCAACGGATAAGATGGGTTAGATTTGCCCAGACTTCTCTTTCTCTAATATATTGCTTGCTTTGTTATTTCAGAATTATTCCACGTAAATTTGATACCTTCAATGGCATTGGCTCTGAGTGGAGAATGCCTCCTTCAAGTTACTTCCGATAATCTCCTCTTGTTTGACATCACTACACCGTCCAAAGAGCTGATGTCATGGCCCTTGAATTGTCTTCGCAGATACGGAGGCGATCATCATCAGTTCATGTTTGAGTCTGGCAGGTAGGTCATATTACAAATATGTATTCAGAAAAACAACTGAATCAATGATTGATTAGTGCAATGATTAAGGTGTAACTGAAGTTTTTGAGGGGGGGGGGGGGGGAGAAGTCTCCCTCTCAAAACAGTCCTCTGGGAAACCCTACGTATGTCTTACATCATTGAGTACATCCGGGGTCATCCAAATTGGCCAGGTCACAAACACAATTACCCACCATGCAACTTCATAAATTGTTACAAAACTAATTCTTCTGATCATATACAATGTTCTGAAACTTCAACAGGCATTTAAAAGGGTTGGTTATAACTTATTTTGAGTGGCCAGTTTTGATGACCCTGGCTAATTTGGATGACCCTGGCCAATTTCGATGACCCTGGCCAATTTCGATGACCCTGGCCAATTTCGATGACCCGGAGTATATGGAGCATTAATTGCCATTTAGTATTGTATAATGAAAGGTAAGTTTTCTTGTCTTGTAAATGAACTGATTTTAGATGGCATACTTTTACACTTCAGACATTGCACAACAGGAGAGGGTTTGTTCATATTCAGCACAGTACAGGGAGAAAAAATTTACGACAAAGTTCATTCAGCGACGAAAGCAATTTGTGAAGCCCATCGACTGTTACAGCGGCGAGAGAAAGATGTATGTATGAAATTAGGCAAAATTGTAAGTCTTGACGCAAGACCCTCAATTAGGCCTTTATGCAGGAGAGGGTCTTGAGGAGTTTGGGGGAGCAAGGATACTAGTGGGGGAGTAAGAAATTTGACAGTGTAGAAAGGTTGATATTAATCAAATGATAACAATAGGCCAAGTCCTTGTACTAAATAAGAAGATGCAATGTCGTACTGGATGAATTTTAAAGAACTATTTTGTTTGCCGCTTAGTTAAATTTAACTTGCGTAGTGATTGACCTACTTTCATCGCCTATACCTCTGTGCTTTTGGATCAATCAGACCCTCTTCTCGTCTACGACATGGCCTGAGGGTCTGCATTCAAACTGCAACATTTTTTTGTCATGTGCTCTGAAGATTTGTGTTTGTAATTTGCAGTTGACTAATTTATGCTTATTTTTGATAGAACTTCGTTTAATTTTTGCCATGCCAGATTTCGCCCAGGGACAGTCCCCAACAAAATGGCCGTAGTAAAAGAAGTGTGGGACACACCGTATCATGCCCTCCTATACCATCAGGTAAAAACTTTTTATCAATAAATATTGTTTGTGTAATCACCATTCAAGGTTTTTTTATTTATATATATTCATAGTAAACGTAGGGACCTTCAGTTTTGACAATATTTGTTAACTATTATTTTAAATTAATATGTTTCCTGTCGTTGTTTAACAGTTTAATTATTAATGTATGTTTAATTGTTGATTTTGTATGGATACAAGTATACATAAACTACTAATGATCGATATATATATAGATCTTTTTGACAATGAAGTAAGAGCTTCTCTAATTGAGTTGTTCCAGTTGGTGCTATTACTGTACAAAATGAATGTTTAGGTTGTTAACTGCAAGACTTAAGTTCCACACAGTTTTGTATAAATATCATGAAAAACATTCTTGTTTTCTGGAGCATTAAAAAAATAGTTGTGTTAGTAAAGTTAACCATTTAGGTGTTATTGGTATGTATAATCATGACACACCTAATGGATATTACATTATTTACCGATTTAAAAGTTTGCTGTGACACGGGCTGTCAAATTGTGATAGTTGTGTCGAGTGTCACCAGTTTGGCCTCTTAGCCGGAGTTATCTGATTTAACTAACGTCACTTAGTGTTGCTGATTTATAATCTTCAAGTTGGACCTGCAAAGGGTTTGTAAATTTGAATTTTAACTGAGCTTTTGATAGAATTTTTTTGGCTATTAATTGTAGGCTAATTGAAAAAAAAAAGTTGATACATTAAATACACGCAGAATGACATAATGTTATACAGGGAAGAAAAAATTATCTGACTTCATCAATGTTGTTTATTATTATCAATACAGCGGTGCTAAAGTTTTTTGGTTGCGTCAAAGAACCAATAAGAAGTGAACGCTTTGATACCATTCTTATAGTTCCCGATGGTCAGTTCTTAGCTGATTAAGAAACTTTTTAACTATTTGAGTTATTATCCATTAAATTCAATATTTATCATTATCCTAAGGAGTGATAATGATGCAATATGTTTGTGTTAGATGCATTGTGCATGTATAATTTTGAAATGATTCATTTCAAAATTATGACATGGGACAGTATTCATTAGGTGAGATAGCCATGTGTTGCATAATGTTACAATATGATATTACTTTGTGAGTTGTTAAGTCTCCATTAAAAACATCGTAATAAGTCAACATAACAAAATAGATCTTTGTGGTGAGATATTAGGCCACTTGGTGATCTATTTTGGATTCGACGGTTGCTAGTAGCTGTACTGAATTTTAGTCTAATTTTAAAGATTTTTGAAACGGCATGATAGTTAAATTTTGAATTATATGATCACAACTTATAGTGTCATCCAGATCTGCATCAGCACAATTTTGAAAATGTGTAATATTGACAGATGCAATTAATAACAAAATATACAATGTTTCTGTCTGACTGAACAATTTTGGAAAGTTTTTGTAAATTATCTTTATTTTTTTACCAGAGAATTGAGAATTAGTGAACATTGACTCTTAATGTGGTCAAATTTATATTTGGCCTACTAGTTGTGTACATAATAATGTAGTTTGAAATGAAACATGTTAATATGTTTTTGTAATGTTTATTTAGTGATTCTGCATCTTGCATGATGACTAAAGACTCATAATTTTTGGCATAGTTTGATAACTTTTTCTATTTTCAGATGCCCCACCGGTTCCACCCCCTCGTCCACGCCCATCTCTCTCGGAAACGGTGGGGGGTAACATACCTGCCACCAGGACTTCTTCACTTCCTGTTAATGCTTTGTCATCTCTGAATAACGCAACTGCGGCAGATGCAGCTAACAATAATGCTAGTTATCAAGCGGGAGCTCTGGATGCGGAAGGTGAGTATTCATCAGGGATGCATACATCATTAATTAATTAGAACTGTAAATGAAAAATAGGGAAAGAATTACTTACAGGAGGTGTTGTATTTTCTAACTGTGTTGTCATAAAACAGAAATATGATGGTCATATGTGCAGGAAATAAATAAAGAGAACTTAGACGAAAATAAGTAAAGGAAAATCATAAGCTCGAAAGATCATGATAAGACACATTCAGTTAATGGGTTAAAACTGCCATTTCTCTAAGTTTTGTGAGCATCTCAATTACCTTTGTTACCAGAAATAGTAATTTATACCTTAAATTTTTAATCATTTACCCACTAATATTAACCCTCAAGGTAAGTTTGTAGTGCATTTGACAATTGAACACTTATATTGGGGAGAATATGGCTATGGCACTTCCAAAGACAGATTTCAATAGAGGCGATATATAGCAGTGGTCGGTGCAATCGAAGAGCTTCTGCTTATTAGATGTATGAACAATGACTGTATTCAGACTGTTTTTAACTTCCTTTTTATAAATTAATTTAATTTGATTTCTATTCTTTATACCAACTATTCATTTATAATGTATAGTATACTGGGAGCATGACAAATAAATAAATATATTTATATATATTACGTTATTTGTCCAGAATTTATGATATCTTTAAGACAATAAAAAATAAAAAGAAAAACAAGGGTTGATTCTAAAGTACTTTCCAGTAAGTCCTATATATATTATTTACCACTATATACTTACCACTCTATACTTCTTTTCTAGGTAATGACCCTATTGATGATGAGAAGTACCTGGATCAATCATTCGTTCGATTCTTGGCCACACGGAAGGACGATAATGAACCAGCACCGTCTCAGCAACTTCTGTCTAATCCACAGGGTGCAGGGCCAGGACATTAACGTTGTCTCAGTAATGTTAATTCAGCAAAAAATATGCAAAATTCATGTTAAACTAGAGCTTGCGTTGTTTAACATTGCATCTAGGTGACTGCCCAATGAATGATATCTGATATTTCTTCCTGCCGCTGTTAATCAGTGTAAATTAATAGGTTAAACGAACTTACTTAAGTGATGTTTGACCTAGATTCTGTCGATCTTCGAAGGTGTCCCAGGAGAGCTCATACGAGAAGTGCGCATGCGTCGTCAATTTTGGAAGTGTATAGTTCTGAATTTGAGTCTATCCCTGGGCTGGGAGTGGTGGGCGTATGAGCTCTCCTGGGACACCTTCGAAGATCGACAGAATCTAGGTCAAACATCACTTAAGTAAGTTCGTTTAACCTATTAATTCTGTCTCACAATTCTTCGGTGTCCCAGAGAGCTCCTACGAGAATTTTAAAGCCCTCAAATTCAAACAACACAGGTGAAAGAAAGAAGCGAATAAGTTAATTTAACGACTTTATTCCTTCAAAACTGCTACACTATATGAATGGGAAGACACAATCTTTTTGTCATAGTACTTCCCAAATGTACTGGAAGTGGACCAGCCTGCCGTGTCCAGGATGTCCTGTACTGCTGCCCCCCCCCTCTTTGCTGCCGAAGAACTCGCAGCGCGAACGGAGTGAGGGCCGTATTTATTGGTATCTATGCCGGCAGCATGAAGAACCTCTCTTACCCAACGACTAATTGTATCCTTACTAGCTTTTTTGTGAGGTTTTTGAAAAGTTAGGAGCAATGCCTGCTCACCAGATCTAAGTAGTTTAGTCCGTTGTAGGTATTCATCCAAATACATGGAGACACACAAACGCCTATCAGGAGCATAAGCTTGCAATCTAATGGCAGGGTTTCTGTAACCTGGCCGCGATTGCTTGAGTAGGCTTGAAATAACAAAAGTAAACGATGAAGTAGACTGTGACATAAATCTAAGATCTAGTAAAACTAAAGTTTGGACACGTTGTCCAGAAACAAGTAAAATCAACATAATCAATTTTAAAGTCAGTCTTTTTAAGTCCAGTTTTTTGGCTGGAGACCATGTTTTTAAGAAACCAAGGACCGTCTCGGCATCCCATGTGTCGCTATACTTGGGCACTGGAGGTTTGGTATTGAAAACACCCCGCAAATATGTTTTGACGAGATGATGTTGGCCAAAGGGTTTGTTGTCTGGCCCGGTTAAGATGGACGATAGTGCAGATCTGGCAGTGTTCATTGCACTATAACCCAGCTTTTTGGAGCACCTCAGCGACTCTAAGAAGTTTACTGCCGCTGGAACGGATGCTTGTGTCGGATTGATGTTGCTCGAGCGACAGTGTGTATACCAAGCTGATAGGTAGACGTTGTACTGGGCATGAGTGGAGGCCCGTCTAGCCCTTGTCATGATGGTGGCTACTTCTGCAGAGAAACCCTGTTTTGCGAAGTGGTCCCTGAGATGAAGCACCCCCACAGTGTTAGACGACCCGCCAGCGGGTGTATCACTTCCGGGTTGTGTGGAAGGAAGAGTGTGTTGGAACGCACGGGAATCTTGATTGGGGGCCTGGTCATCAGTTTCATAATTTGTCCGAACCAAGGTTGCGTTGGCCAATGGGGTACCACTATGATGGCTGATGTGCATTCTCTCTGGATTTTCTGGGTCACTTTGGAGATGATGCTGAAAGGAGCAAATGCATAGCATAAGTCAAAAAGGCTCCAGTCAAGAGTAAAAGCATTAAAAGCAAATGCCCCTGGATCTGGTTGAAAAGCACAATATGATTGCACCTGAAAGTTGAGGCGAGATGCAAATAAGTCTATGGATGGGGTGCCAAATGCATCACACAAGTCACTGAAACAGTTACGATTTAAAGTCCATTCAAGGGTGTCATTAAAAACCCTGGAAGCATAATCCGCCTCTACATTGAGCACACCAGGGCAATGTGTGGATGATAACCAATTTGCCCTTTCCATGGCCCAGAACCAAATAGCTCTTGCGATAAAGTTACAGTTAGTGGAGTGGGTTGAACCCTGTTTGTTTATGGAAACAACTGCAGTGGTATTGTCACTTTGTACTAGTATGTGTTTGGAATGCAAGTTGTTGCAACCGGCCTGGAGCGCGAGGTGAATGGCTTTGAGTTCTAGGAAGTTAATATCCATTCTTTGTTCTTCAAGTGTCCAGCGACCGCCTGTTCGCAGGTTTTGTGCTGGGAGATAGCAACCCCAGCCTTCAAGACTAGCGTCTGTAAAGATGACAAGGTCTGGGTTTGGCTGAAAAATTGGACGAGAGCAATTTGCAATGTTAGTAAGCCACCAGTCTAGTTCGTTTTCAACCTTGGGGGTTAAGTTCATTGGAAAATCATAATTGAATGCGCTTTTACACAAAGCTTTTGCCTTGGCCATCTCCAAGTGCTTCAGGAAAATTCTGCCATAGCGGTTGGCAGGCAACGTTGCGGTGAGTTTACCCACCAAAGTGGCAAACTGACGGATCGACGGCTGGTGTTGAGTTTTAATATGAGCCAGTGACTTTTGAAGAGAGACTGTTTTGTCCACAGGCAGAGTAACTCTCATTAAAGTGGAGTTTAGGGCAAAGCCCAAGAAAGTTATGTTGTGGCTAGGAATGAGGGTGCTCTTTTTTAGGCTAATGGAGAAACCTAATGACCTAAGCAAACTTTGTGTGACATCCACGGCCTTGAGCAGTTCCTCTGGAGAATCTGCGATTATAAGTAGGTCGTCCAAGTACACAGAAATCAAGAGGCCGAATTGGGCTCTCAATTTTGACAGAGGTACCTTCATTAGTTTTGTAAAGGTACGTGGGGCAGAAGAAACTCCATTGGCTAAGCAAGTGAATTGATAGTGGTTCCCTTGGAAGGCAAACTGTAGATATTTTCTGTGTTCGGGGTTAACATTAACACTGTAATATGCGTCGGCCAGATCCAAGCTTGCAAAGACACAGTTTGGTGACACTAGGGAGAGAGCTGAGGACAGATGGTCCATTTTGAAGTGATGGTAATTAACATGGTTGTTTAGTTCTTTCAGATTAAGGATAAGTCTGTGGCCCCCGGAACGTTTTGGCCTTAGAAAAATGTTGGATATAAATCCTGATCGATTAGGTTTGGTCTCTTCAATGACTCCTTTAGCTAACAGTTCTTGCAATAAATTAGCCGCTATCGTAATTTCTGATTGCCCACGCAGAATCTGGCCTGGGGTGCGAGTTTGGCAGGGCAAGTCAGAAAAATCTAGCTTAAACCCATGCACAACATCCAAAATGTGCCTATCTGATGTCAATTCTTGCCACTTATCAATACATTGTGACAGCTTGCCAGCCTGGAAGGGTGGTTGATTAGAGAGGGCCTGGGCAATAGAGTCTATTTTGTTATGGTGTCGCTGGCGTACCTGCTGCACATGGTCTAGCCCTGGACTGTCATCTAGGCGTTGTGGGTGCGGTTGTGCTTTGGCTGGTTGGGGTTCCGGTTCTGAGTGTGTTGGTTGCCCTTTCTGTAACCTGCAAAGACCAACGGCAATTAGCAAATGCTTGCAGTTCAACTGGAAAATTTTTTATTGGACAACGTTAACTCACCTCCTGATTGAGGGCGTTTTCCTTTGCCTGCATATTGCTGAGGGCGGTTGGAGTAGCTTGGCTTGCCATAGCTGTTGAACTGCTTGAAGTTCATTGGTGGTACCAGAGGCGAGCGGAAGCCCGCGCTTGCCGATAAAAAAGGATTTTTTACTAGGCCTTTTGTTTCTTTTGCTGAAATGAAAGGAAGACATTAGCAAAGACTCGCATGACAAAGTAGAGAAATAGTCGTAATGCAAGATAACTGCCTCACCTTTTTTGACTTGGGCAGGAACATCCCCTCCAAAGAGCATGTGAGACTCATTAATAGCCGCAATTGATGCGTTCTTGGCGCAGAGTTTGTTTTTCACATCTGGAAGCAGGACTGGTTTAATCTGGTTTTTCCTGATATTATGGCAGTTCTGTGCCCCATATGACAGAATGCGCAGAGCTGACACAGCCTTGTCTGCCAACTGCTGTTTGTTGCCCCTGTCGCTGTAAATGTCACTAAGCAGGCTAGTGACATTTGTTGCTGCTCGAATGATGCTGTGATGGACCCCTCGTAATGCAAAGTCCTGTTCTTTGGTTTGGGGACGCTTGGAGAGGTCGGACAAAATCTCCTCATCCAAATTAACCTTCTGCAAACACCCAACATTTGCTGGTCTTGGAGCCTCGGAAAACAAGGTCTTAATGTCAGATTTTTGATCTTTGTCCCAGATCTTGGACACCAAGTTGGCAACGTTCGCATTAACCTCTGGCCCGATATCTTCCTCGGCAGCTGCCGATTCAAGGTGTTTGTCGAGAGACACCCCTGTGATGCCTGAGGATGAGGCCATTGAGGGGGCCTTGACAGTGCCATGGTCAACTGGATCATTGGCTGGTATAGTAAGGTGACAGTCATCTTCCTCTGCCAATTGGCCTTCTTCAGGGTCAGAGTCCACCACCTGATCCGAACAGGTCCCAGGGCCTTGCTGCCAATACATTGGATGCATGAACTGCCACGGTCCCGGCGGGAAAGGGCGGTTCCACCACATTTGCTGCTCAGCTGAACCGCCATCAATACTATCACAGCCACGAGGCTGAGAAGCTGCGCTCTTAGAGCGTTTTTTCTTGGTTCTGTGAACGGCCTTGAAGCCCAAAAACTCGTTATCAGAGTCCCTATCACTTGCACTCATTGCAAATTCACTGACCGGTGTAGGCGAGCGTGATCGCCGTTTGTTTTCTTTGTTTTGCATCGCTGAACAAGTTGCTGCGTCTGCTTCGTCCGCCATTTTCATAAGAAACTAGAGCAGGCAAGCAGTCAGCCAATAGCAAGCCCCGTACTGAGCGCGTATGGCAAATCGGCCAATGAGAAATGTCGTAACAAAACGAGCTGGGCTCTGATTGGCCGAGCGATGCTGAAGAAGCCCATGCCAGGTTTCAGTCAGATTGAAACTTTGCTCGACTACCGGAGCTAAGAAACACATCAAGAACCTTTACATTCTTGTGCAGTATGACCCCCAAGTTCTATACCAAGGTCTGGCCAAGGAAAGAAGGGGAAGAAAAAGTAGAAAGTATTAATTTGACGCGGAATCCTACGCGACGGCAGAGTCCTGCCCGCCATCACGAAAGGCACGCACTAATTGACGACGCATGCGCACTTCTCGTAGGAGCTCTCTGGGACACCGAAGAATTGTGAGACAGAATGCTAATTTTACTTGGACTAATGTCATTGATTGCCCAGCCCAAAAATTATTATTTTCTTTTAAATTTAAAATTGCCCGGCTCTTATTGGAGTATGGTTTACTGTATATAGACATATACAACAGATTTCTACATTCCTCATTAATTTTTATGGAATCATTCTTGTTTATTACTTATATGTTACATTTGTGCAATTTATGCAGTCATTGAATTGTTTGTTATATATATTATGCTGAATAATACATGTCAATGTGAAACTATAAGTGTGGTTTGACAGGCATCAAAATATCATAGAAGGATATGTGTCACAATACTATATATATCATCTTGTTTTTAGAAAGCCGAAGTTGTGTGATAGATTGATAAATACTACAGCTGGCTGATAATGGTATTTTGTGCTATAATTATCAAGTACTCTATGAATGAGCTTAATTTTTAAGCCCTGTTCCATTTGGGTTCTCTAAGAGAGAAAAAGAGGAACAAAAAGCGGTGTGTCTGAAAATATTCAGGTCCACCCCCAGTCCCCCACCCCACACCTTTAAATAGAACAGCCCTACATGATTGTGGTGTGACATTCCTGACAATTAAGTTATAACTTAGACATTATCTGCTGATCACTTTGATCTCACTGAGGAGGCATATTTCAATTGTCCCTCAATTTTGGCAAGATCCAAATGTAATTCTAGCAAATCATGTAAAATCAGTGGCAGATTTGATTTAGCAAGTCAAACCCTTTTTACTTAAACATTGGACAAAGATTCCCTTGTCCCACCCCTTGTGCATATATATATTATAGTTATATATGAGGCAACTAAAAAAAATCTGTGTGGAATCAGTACTTCAGTTTCTTAACTTCTGAAATGTGTTGTGTTTAATGTTTTGTTTTGGTAGATAATAACCTTTAACAGCTGTTTTAATTCAATTAATGTGTCAAGTTGAATAGAATTCCTGGAAGATTTAATGGTAAATTTGTTGCTGTTTTATTTCTTTTGTTTCATGTTGTCACTTAGCAGTGTATTGTGTTGTTTGCAATTCAGTTTAATTTACATAATTACACAATGTACATATTCATTGTAATATTTAATACTTGCCAAGACATTCCAATTGATGAGAACATTTAAACACTTGAAAATCTTTCTTGATCAAAAAAGGCCATGCTTATTATTAGTTCAAGGCCAATGCTGATCTATTGACCTGACTGTTATGGTGGTTCATATTTGGTTTATTTAAATGGGAAATTTTCACCACATTTTTACCATAAAAGCTGACCTTGTTATTAAGGTGACTGAAATTTACATTGCCTCATGATGTTAATTATTTTCATAGGATTTTATTTATATACAGCCATGATGATGTAATGTGTTTCACTGGCCATGGTTTTATTCCCAGTAATTATTCAATTGTCTAATTTAAAATATAAAGTGCATGAATTGCATTGCAATACATGTGCAAGTCAGCCTTGTATTTAGTATTTTATTGATAATAGTGTAATATTTATGTGAAATATTTAATTGTACAAATATAGCAAATTTATGAAGGTTATTCTATAAATTAGCTGAACACTTAATGTAGTTATTATCAAACCATGCTGGCATGATTTGAACCTGATGCGCCAGTGCAAATATATTAATTATATTGGGCACCACTGCCTCATTGATGTCATAATTGTACATGTTGTAGATAATCTGCGGTGGTGTACCTTTGAATGCTTGAAATTTATTGGATCATTTAAATGTTTAGCAGATAATTTCCATTGCTAATCCATTGAGGATTTTGGACTTCAATCATAGCAGAGCAGATTTGGTAATTTTCTATGCTACGTTTTAAGTATATATCAAGGAGCAGAAGTAGGGCCCGGGTCATTTGTTTCTGTGTCCACGTTACTGATCGAATTACTCATTGAAATTTCACCAAACACCTATCCACATATCAGGACAGGTCAGACAGTGTTAAATGTGAATTAATTACTTGCAGTTGAACAATCTGTTCTCTTGCAAGCCATCCACCATGGTGAGGATAAGTATGTGGGAGCCATATATATCATAAAATTATTTTTAAATCTGATTTGGCCAAATTTTGTTAGTAACCTTATAATATGATTGTTATTTTGCATATATACATCCTTGGATTTGATGCCACATCAGTGGCCCAGTGTTGGCTCGGTGTTTGGGGCGATTGGCTCAATGTAGCTCAATGCTGGTCTTGTATATAATGTTGGCCTTATTTGGCATATATATACACAAAAAATGATATATATATATACTGTTGATGTCATGCAGTGCAAATCAGGTTGAATGTAGAATGATTAAGGATATTAATATATTTTTTTGATATAATTTTACACATTTGTAAAATATTCATTGTCTGGATACAGATTTTTAATTAATGTATGTCTGATTGTAAGCCCAGCCTGAATATTTTCACTTACACCAAATTCTGTTATATATTGAAAAAAAAATAAAGTGAATTTCAATTCTTATGACTGACAAGATTTGTTGATTTTTTGATCTATTTTAGTCAACCAGGAAAGCGTATGCACACTTGCATGGCGACATGTAAAGTTCACCAGAATATTGAACTTCGAGCTATAGCAGTATAGTACAATGTATCAAATTTCTGAGCTGATTTTCGAAACTGGAATTTTGCTACGGCAAGCTATGCCAATGCAAAACCAATTAGACCACTTAGACCACTTGAGTGACCGTCTACCATGCAGCTGACTACTATACTGTGCAGTATTATGAAAGATTGAAATTTCAATAAAATCTGAAAACCGGGTCGGTCCGTCTTTTCATCTGGCGACCCGCGTTTTCGGTCCGCTTTGTAGAATTTTATCAGTATCCAACATGGCGGGCTGTGCGCAATCTGGATGTGGCAGTTGGCTGTCAAAATGAAATAAAAACAAATTAAGAAGAATTAAGAGTTATTTCGAGTTGAAAGTTGAAGAAAAAGATGGCGACGCGAAGTTTGACAGAAGTTTTTATCCTGATGAGGAACAATGCAATTCAGAATCGCCATTTATTTTCGGACCAAGTGAGTAGACCTCTGATGACTGCCTCTGGTTCTGCAGCTAACACCCCTGAGGTGGTGAGTGCTCTCTCTCCTCACTGCCAGTATATAGTTAGTATGGTGTCATGCTGTGTTTAGTTGCTTGTAAAAAATTCAGCTTTTTGCCTGTATTTTTCATTTCTTTTTTGTTGGTAGTGTGGAGAAAAGAGCCACATTTACCTTGGTTTTAGCTGTGTTGCCAGTGCCACTGAAGCAGATAGAAATTTAAATGCATCTGTGGTGCATGTGTCTTTTTCCATATTTGGGTGGTTTCGCTATTAGTGTAGTAAGTGTTGCTTTGAATTTTTGTAATCTTTTGGAAATAAATACAGTGTCATACTATTTTATTTACTGTCGTATGATAGGATCAATTATTTAAATGTTTTATTGCTGTTTTACAGATGGCCGATGACCGAACTGCACTTGTTGGGTCTCGAGACGCTGAACTCGGCATTGTTGGGAGGACCAGTCATTTACCTCCTGAATGGTAAACTAAAGTTTCTTGTAATAAGTTCTAAAGTTTCATATTGTGTCCTGATCATGTTGGTAATTGAGGATAGTGTTAATTTTCCTTTCCAGGATAGATCGTGTAGAAGAAGTTCAATATGAAATAAGTCGGATCAAACAGAAAAGTAAGTATTTGCGGTTTAAAAAACTGACTTTGAACTTATTTCATGGCTCAAAGGGCCACCTATCATTATTGACAAACAGTTTTTAATGATTTTGATCTTTTGTTCCAGTGAAAGAACTGGCGGTCCTTTACGACAAACATAGTAATCGTCCAACTTTGGATGACAGCATAGATGAAGAACACGCACTAGAAATACAAACACAAGAAATAACGCAGGTATGAATTGTTATTAATACTTCCTTTCCTTAATTTGTAATATTGTGTCCATTATTCAAGCCACATGAGCCTTGCTTACTCTGGTTAATAAACAAACATACATACATGCAAGTGCAGCCTGTGACTTTGTATTATTAGGTTTTAAAATCAATATTATATTGTATTAGATAGTCACACAATTGTGTAATGATGAGGATGCTGATAACAGTTACTAGAACTTTGGCCTCTAAGAGCACAATTCTAACAACATTTTTTTAAATTTTAGATGTTCATGAGATGCCAAAGGCTAGTCCATGAAATTCAAGGAGCCAGTCGATTAAGCAGTATGCAAGAACAAAAACTTACAAACAATGTATCCTCATCTCTTGCAAGAACTGTCAAAGAATTGTCCTTGAATTTCAGAAAAACACAGTCGTCATATTTAAGAAGTAAGTACTGTATGTCACAAGACTCATAACCTAAAGATTTTTGAAAACTCAGATGACTTCATAACATTTTGGGACTAACGTTGATTTTCTTACGGTTCGTAATCAGTGCTTCCTACAATTATTCAGTTGGATTTTAATAAAGGGCATTATAAATTTACAACAAATTGTTTGAATAACAATAATGGAATTGTACAACAGTCAGTTGTGCAGCTATAATAATCCATATTCACTATGTAGTAAAAAATTATCCTCTAAAGCCTATTTGATAACAACTCTTAGTTTAGCTCTGCCACCTGGAGGGGGGAGAGCTTTTATTATCACTACGGTCTCGCGAGATGATGTCGGTCTCGCGAGATGATGTCGACTCCTGGGTGATGTAGCCAAAATCACTCATGCGTATAGCTGATGAAAAGAGCAGTTAGCAGCCGTCTTTTGCTACATGCGGTATGTTTTAGGTACATCTTGTTATTTTACAGCCTGGTATTGCTTTACGGCGTTTTTCGTAGCTAAAGTCTCCTACACACAGGCATTCTCAGTGTTCAAATTAGACGCTCGCCCGCTCGCCCGACACGACTTTTACGGCGCACGGCGAGCAGGAGAAGGATAGCACTGGTCCGTGTGAGCGAGTAGCCAATTAGCTAAATGGGCTTTATTTTGCCTCCAATCTGTCAGTTATGTGAATTGTTTGATTGCAATATTGGTCAAAGACATAATCCATAGAAGTGGAGCACACAGATTGCAATTGACTCTGTGGCATCTTCAACAGTTCAATGGAAGTGTCAAGTCCCCCATGCTTTAGACCTAATTGCAATTGACTGCTCAAAGGCTGCTAAGTCTTTCAACAATAGCTTTGTAGATCTATTCCACTTTAATTTTAATGTGAATTTCTGCTTTAGTAAATATGAATAATATTACATTTTATATTTATATTCATACATGTACCACATACATTATTTTAAAGTAATTGCTGTGTGGGCAGGAGGTAGCATTTTACTGGAAAAGTAGTTTGTGGTAACATGGGTACTTTTGATTAATTATAATCCCTTCCTGTAGATTTTGATATAAAAATATCATTCCTGCCAATTTTGAAAGTTAATAATCTTGAGTATTATGAGCATGGTTGACATGGACCACTGCTCCACACATAAACAAACATGATAAACCTGTGTGCCAGAAGTACTCAGTACTAGGGGTTGCGCTTAGTTATGGACCAGTAACAATGTGAACGGACCAACACCTTGTTGGACTTACTGGTCCGTGTGGACCAGTACTAAAATTGACGAGTCTTGAACACTGCATTCTGTGCGACACCTTGGATCCTTTGCTTCGTGTCTGGTCTCGCGATCGCAGTGTATGACGTCATCACGGGAAGTCCACAGTCAGCGAGGTTGCTGCTTTTGCCTAAGTTGCCGTTATTGACCACTTTAAGGGCTCTGCCTCTCCAGACTAGTCATTCCAATGCTACATTTGTGTGTTATTGACTCATTACAACTTTGTTTTGTCTGTTAGAGGTCGTTTTTGCGTTGTAGTAACTGTCTGGATCTCCTCAGTTGGGCGTTGCCAATATGGTTCTTGGCCTAGTATGTAACCCGCATAAATGGCGGGAAACGCCAAGATTTGGATCCTCAGTTGATCCCATAGGCCTCTACTTCAGAACCTTTCAGAGGTGGGTCGGCGACTGGGGGCCACTTACTCACACTTTTGTACAATGGTACCTACAGTTATATATATTGAGCTGTCACCTATTGCATTCAGCTGTCAGCTATTATATTCAGCAATTTTGACCCCACTACGGCTAACAGTGTCCCTACTGCAATGGACAGAGCTCTGCACATCCCATGTGCATTATAGTTATAAAATATCATGTATTATTGATTTCTGGACATCAAGAAAAGGAACTATCAATGGTACTTTTGCCATGATTAAAGAGCTAGTTGCTGTATGGCAAGGAATGTATGGATATCTGACTTTCCTGTGGATGAAGTCAATGATTTATTGACCATCCTGAGTTATGGTTTGATTGTTTAATTCTTTATTACTGTCAGCTATTCGTAGCCAATGGTTATTGCAATGGTCTTTATCTGTCCACCCGTTTCTTGTTACAAAAATAAATCTCTGATCGTACCTTTTTGAAAATCGTATGAAGATAATAATATATGTGTTACAGAATTGAAGAGTCGAGAAGAGAGAGCCAAACAGTACTTCGAACATGATCTCCATGGCTCTGTACAGCCTGATGATGAGTTAGATGAGTTATTTGATCGGGTGAGTTTTAATTTAATTAGGAAAAATTAATATATGGACAGTATCCAACAAATGTGAGTGCACACTTATACAATCGTAGTATATCTGTACAATCCTAGTACATGTATAACTAGTATAGCCTGTTATTGCTTGGCTAGAGAACATTAATTGGGCTGACTGAAAAAAAGAGTTTGTTTCCGATTTCTGACCAACCTGAATTCACAGGCTCCAGCAAGTAAGTCGAGATTTGGCTCCAAACTGGCCAATCAGCAGAGACCCAGACGTTATATTTAAATTAGTTGACCCCACCGTGGCATGGCCTTACCACTACCCTTGACCAATGAGGTCAGCTCCTTCAACTCAAAAAGAGTAAAATTCTGTTGCAATGGTTACAACCGCGAGGTTTGTTACTATGAAAATGGTGTGTATACATTAATTGAAGCTATAAGAAGTTATTCTGAACAAGGTATTTGTGAAAAACAGTTTAAAACTGTTTTCACACTCCATATGTCATAGTCAATATCATGCACTGTGAACTGAGGACTAGCCCATCTAATTGTTGCAATTAGTTTGACAGCTCTGACCACGTGGGCCACATGAATACATTATGATGATACTCCAACTTCGCATGATTTGCCTGGGGTACCTTTTCTGGGTGACTTCACAAGGTCCGACTTGAATTTTTTTGAGGCATCTGAAAAAGAAAAATGGACATTTGACACTAAATTTTTTGGCTTTCGAACCTTGCTTCTTAGGTGAAAAAAAAAACTCCCGACCTACCGACCCAACTTTTTTTAACAAAATAATCGGAAACAAATATTTTTTTTCAGTCGGCCTTGCTCTTAGGCTCAATTTGCATTGTCTGAAGCTTCATAATGCTAAGCAGCTAAGTACTTCAGTTGGTAACGGTTATAAATAGTGAACTGAATGAAGTTAAAACTGAAAATTTGATTGTGTTCTCACTTGTGTTGGTCACTGTATTACCCTTTAAGTTAAAGATGCATGATGAAATGACTAATTAATTGATGTGTAATGTACTATTCCTATGACATTCCAATTTTGGAATAAGGAAAGACTCAAGTCTTTTTTTTTTGTAAACGAGTTTTGGAATGATATGATTGTGAATGATGTTCTAGGCCTTTCAAAATGGGGTAGGTATGTACGTGTAGTTGGGGTGATCAAGTGTTTTGTTGATTCTTGTTGATTTTTGATTTTACATCATGGTCATATAAAACCCTAATAACTGTGATGTCTGATATAGTGTGGGTGGTCTGGTACTTTTCATTCCATGAAGGAAGAGAAAAAAAACAAGTTTCTGGGGTTACTTAATTGGGTTTCGGCTGCTCTATTTTTAGCTTTGTATATATTTATTTACAAAGTTTATGCTAGTGGGTGGATGCTAAACTTGCTTATTTACTATTATATCGAAGTAAATATTTGTGAAATAAAAGGATTTAATCTTAGTGCACATTTTTGAATAGTTCATAATGGATCATGTTGATGGGACTGATGACATTAATATTATAATTAAATGATTTTGAATCGATTTCAGGGATTTTCACAAACCCAGTTGTCACTGCTTGAAGATAACACCCAATTGGCACAACAACGAGACAAAGAGATCAATCAAGTTTTGCGTTCCATACATGACTTGAATGATATATTCAAGGATCTCGCAACCATGATCGTGGACCAGGTATGTCAAATAACAAGAAAATGGCTGTTAAATGCCCAGAGATTTCATAAAGAGTATTAAAGACTGAAGATTTTATATATAATAAGTTTCTATTTGTATTGTATGTTTTATATGATTATCACTGCCTCTTTATTTTTGATATTTGAACTATGAAATGGGTTTTAGCTGTGTGTTTCTTGCTGAAAATATCCACAAAACTAAAAGATTATGTTACAATCCCATTTGTAAAATAGCATGAATTATTTTCAGGGCACAATTTTAGACAGAATAGACTACAACATCGAACAAACGTCAGTGAGGGTGGAAAAAGGACTAGGTCATTTACAGTCTGCTGCAAAGTATCAGAAGAAAAATAGGAAAATGCTTTGTATATTGATTTTATTTGTTGCATGTATTATACTTATTATTGTTCTTGTAGCAACTAAAAGTTGATGATTACATTTCATACTTCTTCAATTCCAGTAAATTGTACATAGGACTTCTTTCATATATCTATATTGGTTATAGATGTAAAATTTGTTTAAATACCAAATTGATTATTGTTGTGTACACATGCAGTTAATTGTGATGTTCGGCTGGTACGAAAAATAAAATATGTGGGACAAATTGATATTAAGGATTCTCTTAATTCTTTGTTGATGTGCGCTTATCAGGCAGTCCGTAGACGTTGGGTTGCTCTTATGAGAGTGCTATTATTGATGAGGCAGATATATATACAGGCTATGCTATGCGGCCATTTCATGATTACCCCACCCGGAATGGCAAAAAGTGACTTATGATTTAAGTGCTGGTCAGAAGCGTTAAAACTGCCTACACTTGGCAACAGTGAATTTCGCCACGACAGCGAGATTCGCAACTCCCTATTTTAACAAGATTATACACATTGCAACAACTTGATTACAAAACTAATTTTATAGATCATGGCAGTGTTCTAACTAATAAGCTAATAAGTGCAGTCTTAGAGGGGTGGCGAATCTCGCGGTCATGGCGAATTTCATTGTCGCCGAGTGTACTGCCAGATTTATAAATATTTTGCATGATTTGCATTTTTTTATTCTTCAAAATTTGTTTGGTCCAAGGGATCATTTTCCCAAAGATTAATGTGGCAGTTGGCACCGATTGGTGGGCATTGTATGACGCCTCTCCAATTGGAAATATTTTGTAGTTAACAGTGCCACGCAGTACGCTTTTTTAGTCTTCTGCAAGTAGGTATTGCGTTTAGTCGTTCCCGGATGATGACGTTGGCCAATTCATTTCCGCCTGAAGAAAACGCGCTGAACTTGACGAACAGGTTGAGAAGAGGAGCTAGTTATGTAGAGGTTTGTATGGAGAAAACTTGCAATAGTTTGGCTTTAAAGATGTCTAAAATCATTCAGAATGATTTCTTACACCGTAGACGTCTATTCTGATGGAAAAGCGAGGGTTGTGTGACGCCAGAAAGACTGATAATCGAGATTTAACAAGACCACGAAACGATGTGCATTGGCGATGCGTTGTCAATTTTTTGGAGACTATCCGACCCTTCGAAATCGGTAAAGAGTCATTTCGTAGACACGCAAAATCGTCGACAGCCAATTCGTTGACAACCAACCCGTTGACATGAGGGCAAACACGTTGACAATCAACACTCTCGGCCTGACCATCTCGTTGACAGAAAATCGTTGTTATACCAACTCGTTGACCTGTCGACGAGTTGGTTCTGCTAACTCGTTGACACAGGTTTTTCCCGGCTGTCGGCCTCCCTTTGCCCCCCTCGATCACGGTTTTATGGTATTTTCTTCGTTAATATTTGGTGTAAAGCAATGTTAAGGACATCCTTTTATAGATCTCATACAAATATATTAGTAGGTATACCGCTATGGAAGCTTTATTAACTGAGCTCCCCGAAGGTCCTGCCCTACCCAGGTGACGTGCATGTGCTGTCTACACGTGATACGCTACTAAGCGGACTTCCATATGAAGAAGATTTTACAGACACCAACTGGTGTGTAGTCGACCCATCGACAAACCAACCCGGCCACATCATTTCATTTCCTCATCCAGGTTGACGACAGTGCTGACATTATTACATAAGACAGTTTTCAATAACTCGGCGACAACACAGTGTTGTCCTGGGGACCCGAGACCGGATATCTTGAATTTAATGCTGATTGCCCTGGTCGCTCCTGTCACATTTTTTGTCCTTGAGGCCTACTTGATTAATACTGTGTCTGTAGTATGACTTTAGAGATGAGTAGATCCGTCCATGGGAGGATGGAGGAGATATTATGTGGAATATGTTGCCATAGTAAGTCAACCCAATGACAAAATTTTATTGTCCACCACATCCATGTCGGTGACACCTGTTTTGATAATACAAGGGACAGTGATAACCCGGCGACAGGTTACTGTTGAACCGGTGACACGCAGGATCATGCGTATTCGAAGCTGCACCCTCTCGGGCTCCTCATCTATTGGAAGTTCTGCTGCTGATTGCCCTGCCAGCCCCTCAGAATGCATGTTTGTCATTACTCGATTAATATTGCATCTACAGTATTGAACTGGTAGGTATAGATGCGTAGTGATGGGGCGGTCGAAAAAAATTATTTGTTTGTTCCTGTTTCATTGCCTAAAAAGTCAGGGTTGGTAGGTCGGGAACTGTATTTTATTTTTCTAGCTCAGATTAAATGTTGTAAAAGTTAGCGGCAGTGAAATGGCCGGAAAACAAGCACAAATAAACCTAATGATGATTTATGATAACATTCAACTTTTCAGCCATCTTTAGAAGAATAAATGTTACACACGTGTCAGAAATGTTAGGTATATCCATTGTCAATAAAAACTTCAGGGTGGGCACTAAATTTTAAAGGTTGGTCGGAAACCGGAACTAAACATCTTTTCGATCTGCTTACGAGGTATCCAAATTAGGGATGTCATCGATACAGCCGATATCGATACATCGGAAGGATATTCGTATCGATAAAGGTTTAGATATGACTAATTCTTTATCGATGTAACAGTTTCACTGCAATCTGTGCATTTATTTCAGCATAACTAAAATTAACTTCTCGCCGCTGGTTTGTTTTCGGCGCCATGACACTTCTATCTATTGATCTGTGAAGTGTCAAGCTTTACTCAGGTGTCAAACATTAATTGCAATTTCAGACGGTTGACCATTAATCACCTTGTTGATGGGCTGGCACTCCCCAATAAAATATTGTCACCGAGGTAGGAGTGTACTGACTTTTTATGTCACTGAGTTAGTAGTGGTCATGTCACCGGGTTGACTTGCAATCTGTTTTTCGGTTATACCTGTATACCTAGTTGACTGATACAAATAATGGAATACTTTGACAACACAACATTGAAACAAATTATGAGGCTGATTGGCTTGTCGGTGGAATTGACAACGCACTAATAGTACCACTTCTTTTTTTTTCGTACCTTAGCTGTGCTAGTGCTTGGGGCCAGTCTTAAAAATATTCCTGTTGCAGGTTAGGCGACCGTATAGAAAAAAAATCAGTGCATATGACACATTTTTTCACAGCTTGTCCATAGAAAATATTTTTTCGCTGTGGTATTTTGTGGAGAAACGTTTCTGTTTGCTTTTTTGTTGAAGCTTTTGGACAAAAGTTAGATAAATTTAAAACTTATTGCATTGTCTTATTCTTTAATATCTATGCGACTGTCTGTGTACCGGTAAGTTAAAAAATGTTACTTTTTTAGGTTAAAAATACACTAAATTCCAACCTACCTGATGGGTTTTTCAAGTGTCATGTAACCCCCAACAGAAATATTTTTTTAAGACTGGCTTGGGGGTGAACGTCAAAACATGACAATGGCTCATGGATGTATTGCATTTGGTTATGTTTCCTTCTGCTTATTAGAAAATGCAAGGGTTATGACCCTACAGAGGTGTGACTGAGGGTGGTTGTTTGACCCAGGATGTTATCTTTCCTTGATATTTGGCCTACTGTGCTTGCACTAAGATTAAGAGTATTTTATTTTAGTCGTGCATTCATGAAACTTGTTTTCACTAAGAACAATTTAATCTGATTGCAGATGAAGACGCATACTTCAAATGTAAAAGACATCAGAGAGATACAAGGTTATGCTTGTGTAAAGGAAAAATGTGTATGTAACTCGGGAGCCAAGCTTCACTGTCCACTTTGTGATGTTAACAGATTGTCCCCTCTTGCTCCAAATAAGCTTTCAAGTCATATCAGTGCTGTACACTGGAACCATAAGCTACAATATAAAGGTTTGTTGATTTATATTGTTGGAACACTTTTGCTCCTTTTAGACATGGAATGTTTTTAACAAATTGTAAGGAATTAGCCTGATGTATTCCTTGGGTGTGGTTATATATATAGCTGTGCTAACATTTTCAAACTATTTAGTGAAGTATATTATTTTGTATTCGCCGTTTAATTAGCCAAATAGGTATATAATACTACAAGATCCTGATGATATTGTGTATTGTGGTGTTGTTTCTGTGGACATGCTCTGTGAAAAAAAAACTAAAACCTAAAGGCTATATGAAAGCAAAAATATGTAGTCCATTGAATATTGAGACTAAAGGGAATGATTCCTATTTTTCAGATGTATTTATTCTCTGCTGCAATCTTGACTGCGATCCTGGGAACCATTTCCACTGTCCTGTGTGTTCTTCTGTTCATTCCCGATTGTCTCGGATCAGGCAACATCTTGAAGTCTGCGAAACCAAAGATGTCCTTGGGGCAAAACTGCCATCAGGTTTGGGTTTACCTGAAATACTGCCAAGAACTGAAGTACCAACTGAAAGTATTATGACAGCAGTGTCACCTAGTGTATCTATACGATCTATTAATGAGACTGTAGCGCCATCTGACAGATTTGTAAAAATCCCAGATGAGACAAATATAATGCATTCAAGTGAGATAGCAATGGACCAAAACGATGCATTAGTTCAGTCTATTGAGACGAGTATTGCTGATGATGCTGGTACAGTGTACATCATTCAGGAGGAAGATTTGGACTCGTCAGTAATAGAAGCCCTAAAACAATCACAAATTGGCAATGCTGACTTTTCCAAAAATGCGGAAAATACAGAGGAACAATCTAATTTTATGATCAGACTGGAGGGCACTAATTCTGGAGATGGCTCTGAAAATGTTGTGATGTTCATTAACGAGTCAGACTTAGATAGTGCTGCTATGGAAAAACTACGGAGTGGAAAGTATGTCTTGCAGTCGGGAGATAATCTTGATCAGGTCGTGTTGTTGGAAATCCCAGAAAATGATAACCAGCATTCTGCTATTGAAGATGATGATCCTGAATCGATGGATATCGATCCAGAAGAAAGCGATCACATTGCATCGCTACAAAAGCAACTTGGACAATTTTACGTAAGTAAACCCTCCACAGATGGCTAAAACTTACTGTAAGTTTGCTTGCACACCTCTTAAGAGATTCATATACTGGTATGAACTGTAAATTTGTTGTGTCATGCTATTGGAGAATCCACTGCAAACATGTACAAAATGGCAATAAAATCTTATTGGTTAACCAGTTATGTGTGGGATAATAGCTCGGTTAGTTATCAAACTTCTAGTTTACCAGTGTTCCAGCTAGGATTTGAAATGGGCATGGCGCACAAGGATGATATTCAGGCACCTAGACAGAGGCATATTGAGCGCCCAGCTAGTTGAAAACGCAAAACATAAAAAGGTGTTGACAAAAACAGGTATGCTCAAATGGGCTAGCTGGAACATTGGTTTGCCTTCATTTTCCTTCAAGTGTCAACTTTTCCAATCATTGAGGTTATTTGGATTTCTGTAGACTTTCTTCAAGATTATTAATATGAATCATAAATAATTAAATGAAAGGCATGGTTATTTGTCAAACATTTGGTAATACAACTTACATTTTATGAATTGTTGGGTGTCTTTTTTTCAGCATGAATCATTCATCAGGGGTTGGATGGATCTGACTTCTTTGGTGAACGACAAAGAGTTCTGCGTTTGTCCATTGTGTGACGATGAGGAGGAAGGACCGTTGCAGTTTGACAGTTTTGACCAAGTTCTTGGCCATCTGGAGAAGTTACACTGGAGTATGAGGATCGACCTTGTCGGTGTGTATAAAATTTGACAAAACCATTAAACAACAATGAGGCTGACTCTTATATATATCAGGGCGGTTCCAGTTGAAAAAAAGGGGGGGGGGGGGGGGTTCCCCAAAAGAGAAAAAGAGGGGTTTGTGGTTGACCCAGCCTGTAGTTGTTCATTGACTTGACAAGGTGACTATGACAAATGCCGTCAAAATAGCAATATTATTGATGTATTAATTCTATTATCATACTTTATATTGATAGCTAACTAGGCATATAGTGTGTTCAGTGCAAAATTTTGGCCGTCAATTCATCGCTACATCATTAGCAATCTGACGGAGTCCATAGCCTTCTTTATTCTATGCTGACGGTCCTCTGTAGTTCGGCAAATGCCTGTGGTGTAATAGAATGACTTCATGAGTGTGTTGTTTATGTACTCAGTTACTTTGTTTATCCATTGAAACCATTGTTGTTTTGCAGGATTTTCCATAGTCAGTTGTGGCTTGCCCTGTGCACTTGATCAACCTTCAAATAGTAATGATTTCCATTGGCATTGCCCTTACTGCTGGATAACTGGAGAATTTGCAGCAATGAGGAGTCATGTCAGGTCCCACACTGAAATCACCAATGTTTGTGTGTCTGAGGAACCAAGCAATGTAAGACTTGTGAATTTATATATATATACATCTGAATGTGCACAAAATAGGCAAAAGGTAAAAAGTAGTCCAAGACCATAAATAGTAACAATAGCGCCATATACACAGTCAAGGCGTAATATTTCAATAAATTGGCGTAGTTCTTTAATTTGATTTTAGGATTCTCAAAATGTTTTATCCCAGATAACCTTTCAGAGGGATGGGAGAAGTGCCATGTAATTCCAGTACTTATTTGGCCTTTACAATGCCCAATGAACTGTAGAACTTGCCATGTAGACTAATCCTTGTGTTACACTAGTGTATATAGCTTTGTATTGCAGGTATACAGCTTTGCATTAAATTGCTCATTGCTTCTACTGTGTTGACGTAGCACTGAAGTAGATTTGAAAACTGGTATTAATAGTACTGATACTAATTTATTTTTCAGGTGCACAGAAAAGCTGTTAAATTAAAACAGACTAATGACACGCAAAAGCCAGGGCCACCACGGAGGAGAGGTCGACCAACTAATAGTGAGAAAACTTTAAAATTCATCCAAGAATTATTGGATGATGTCATTGACGCTGCGATGACTGGTAATAAATCGTGGGAAACAGAAAAAGAGGAATGTGATGATGAAGCAAATTATGCCACAAATATGGACACTGAGGATATGCAAACAGAGCCCGTTCAGCCACCACCAGTTTTCCCCCGATTTGGAGATGATGGTAGGGAGTTAGTGATTAGAACTCGCCGACAACAAGGTATTGAATCAGGTGTATCTCTAGCTAAGTACAAAAGGAAATTCATTGAAATTGACTCAGATGATGAAATAACGGTTGGTGCTGACAATGATGAAGATTACAATGTCCCTGAAATTGTTGAACAACAAAAAACTGAGGCGGAGGAAAGGAGTCTTGAAATGTTGCTATTAGCAGCGGAAAAGACAGCGCCTAGTAATGCAGAGGATATGCAAATTGCCGTGTCTGAAGATGGGACACTTTTGCTACAATCAGTCAGAGAAAGTAGTCTTGGAAATATGGGGTCTAACTCATCAAAGCGAAGGTTTGGATCAATTGAAAACATAGTGTGCCCATCTTGCAGACGACCTTTTAGGAAGAGACAGATGTTGTATCAGCATCTGTTCAACAGTAAATGTCTAAAAAATGAAAGTTTGCCAAGTGATATACTAGATACAATCCATGATGCTATTAAGAATGTGAACAGCAGGACGTGTCCATTGTGTGACAAAGATTTCTGTGATATGCAACATGCAAGAGTTCATTATTCATTGCGGACCTGTCAGAATACTTTCGTAGGGAAGATGGGTTACGAAAAAAATGAAACAACGGGTCAATACAAATGTCATCATTGTGACTTCTCATCCATGAATCCTCGTGTTTTAGTTGCTCATGAAGCGAGAGAACACGTTGACAAGAAAGATTATGAATGTACAATATGTCACCGTAAATACGCCTTTCACGTCTTACTCCAGCGACATCTTAAAACTACTCATTTTGCGCCTAGTCTCCCTAAATGCCAGTGTGAGATTTGCGGAAAGACTATGTATACAAAACATATCAAGCAACACATGCGGTTGGCACACGACCCAAATTACGTCAGAACCAAAGAACCTGAGTTAGATTATCAAATACAATGTGATCAGTGCAACTTTCGGACAACTTTCCGAAGGAAGTTTGAGATACACAAGCAACGAATACATGGAGATAATGATAAACAATGCAATAAATGTGGCCGAACTTTCTCGTTACAACGGGACCTTACTGCTCATGTTAAAACATGTTTGGTTGATATCGAGGAACGGCAGGAAGAATGCTCGCATTGTGGAAAAAAGATGTTGAAAAGGAATCTCAAAAGCCACATTGATCTGGTGCATCGTAACAATCGACGCTACGAATGTCAAGTGTGCAATAAAAAGTTCCAAACGAAGTACGTCCTCCAGTGTCACATGGACACCCACAGGCATCCAAGCGAACGGATACCGAAATTTCTTTGTGGAACTTGCGGAAAAGGTTTCACAAATAAGACGATGCTGAAGGATCATATTAATATGCACACTGGTAAGAATTAGGAGAGATTGTAACAGAGCTATAATTATTATAAAATCCATGCAGGTATTGAAGTATTTCCTTCATATAGATGTTAAAAGATGTGTTCAGAAAGAAATATGTGATGCAATTTCAAACATTTTGAGTTCTAAATTAATGTCACTTGTAAAATGTTGAGCATTGACCTTAACTTATTGTTGGTAAAACTTGGTAAAAATCATGTTTTCCGAATTAAATTTGAAGTTTCAGACTTTTTATTTTGTAATTGTATTATAATTTTTTTCAGGTAACACTCCATATGCCTGCAAGTATTGTGAAAAACAGTTCAAATGTGGCCCGACATTACATCGACATCAGGAGCTTCACACTGGTATTCGATATAACTGCAGAATTTGCGGAAGCATGTTCACAACAAAAAGTTACTGGAAACAACACATGAAGAAGCACACGGATGACACTACCTTGAAATGTGAATGCGGCAAAGAGTATCAAACAAACACAGGTCTGAAGAATCACCGAATAACATGCAGTGCTGTGGTTGATACCGAACTAGCTGTTAAACAACTAGAAACAGTAAGTTGATGATTACGTTTTCAAGGTTTTCTTTAATGATTAAGGCAAATTAATTGTTTGCATTGATGATCCCAGTAATTTATTGCAGTAAGGCAACATTACTGAATATTCGGAATTACTGAAAGTGAAAGTTCCATTCAAGATTGTTATATTAGAATGAGGTTGGACCTATTGATCTGTAGATTTGCAAGTATATGAGTATTGGAACTGCACAGCGTAGTGCTAAAATGTTCTAGGTGGACCCTGTTAATACTGATTTACAAGACAGATGAAAAGTCCTAAACACAAACAATACATAGGTTTAAGATACAGCTTCACAGTTGAAATTAGTCAGAAGTGAAGGCAAGTCACTTATTCTTGTTTTTACTAAATCAATAGAAACTGATAGCGACATGTCATTTTGTTACCTGTTAATGTTTGTAAATAGTATACTTTCGTGTAAATAGATTCGTGAAAACTGAAAATGATGTGCTTCACTTTCAGCAAACGATAGATGGCACTACTTTCTTGTGGTCAGAAGAGGACCAACAGGTTCTTCAAGTCAGTTCGCAAGAAATGGACGGAGAAACATTGGTTGTCTTGGAAACAATTGATGGAGAAGGAAATGATATTATGTCAACTCCCGTTGCCGGAGACGATGGGGAGGTTGTCACAATTGTGCAGTCAGATGATCAGGTCGTCATGGAGACTGTTTTGGCTGAAGAGATGATCGAACAACAGGTTTATGTTTTTTGCTTTTTGATTGGAAGAAGCTGCTAAAAATCATGTTTGCATCATGTTGTGATGAACTGAGAGTAATACTAACTATGCAAGGATTAGTTTTTGTGAATAATAGTTAAAAATCCCTCATGGGAACTTCTAGTTCTTAGTCATATTGATGTAACAACAAGTTTTCCATAAGTAAGGCAATTTGCTATGGCAAATATGGATTGGGATGATGAATTGTTGTATTGGTTACGTAACTATAAACTTTAATTCAATTCATTTGACCAACTGGTTAAGAAAAACATAATATTATTATACACTGATTTAAGGCCACAACACACACAGTACAGTTGGTTGGTAGACAACAAGACACTGTATATCACTATCTATTCATTTGAAATGTGGCAGTGATTTTTAACCATGAATTTTCAAATATGTTGCAGGTTGCATTAGAGTCTACGGAAGTGGACACTGAGGGGGGTCAAGAACACTTTTTGTGTGGTCATTGCCAGCAGACATTTACAACCATGGAAGAAGTACAAGATCACATGCTTAATCACTTTGAAGAGCTGGCGGTCGGAGAGGAGGTCAACCTAGCAATCCAGACTGCTTCAGAATAGACCGTCGCCTAAGATTTTATACATGCAGCTTTAATGTGATTATTCTCTGTTGTGATATTATCAGTATCATTATGGTACCAGTATTGTTTTCATTGCTATTATTTTGTTACCTAAAATTACTTATTGTTGTGTTATTAATTCATGACATTTTGGCTTGTAAGTTGTACAGTTCGCATCTATGATAATCGAGGTTGTTTCAATGAACTTGCATTCGCCTAAGACTCCCAATATACTATTAAAAGGTTATGCATAAATAGGCTGTGACAGTCATCGAATGGTTTTGCAAGTTCCACAGCCGTCTGATTTGGAAGGGTTTGTCATAACAGCCTTTGAATTACATAATTTTGGATAATTTTGGTTGCTTCTAACAGCCCACTGGTATGATTTAGCTTTTGTGGTAGTTGGGAAGTAACTTAAACTGAACTGTTTCATATTAAAAGGCTTAACATCAACAGCCTGTGAATGTCATCAAATTTTTCAGCCAACTCGTATTTGAAAGATATAATTTCACTTGAATAAGTTATTTGGGAAGTAACTTCGTGCTAAGATTACTATTAAAAGGTTAAGCCCAAATAGCCTGTGAATTTCATCAAATTTGTCTTTTTTGTTGCTTCCTATGTTATATTCTGGAAGTTTTGAGCCAACTAATATTGAAAGATATATTTTTAATTTTGTGGTGATTTGGGAAGTAACCTTGCTGCAAAGTTTAATATTAAAAGGTTAAGCCCAAACAGCCTGTGAATGTCATCAAATTTGTCTTTTTTGTTGCTTCCTATATTATATTCTGGAAATTTTGAGCAAACTAATATTGAAAGATATATATTTTCATTTCATTTAGGAAGTAACTTATGCCAAGTTTAATATTAAAAGGTTAAGCCCTAACAGCCTGTGAATTTCATAAAATTTGTCATTTTTATTGCTTCCCACTTATAAAGATTCTAGAAATTTTCTGCTCACCTCTTAAGATATAAAAGGTTGAGTACCAAAAGCCTGTGAATTTCATTAAATTTTTCCTGATAAGTGTTTCCTGCCTGAATTTTTGAATTTGTGGCTGATCTTGGGAGGGTGTCTATAATTGCAGTGGAATTTTTTTGTAGGTCTTGGGAGTGCGCAAGTACTAGCAGTTCACTTTGATGCCACTGAACATTGGTGTGAATATTGCGGGGCACATATTGTGCAGATTTCTATATGGCACAGATGGCTGTTGATTATCATGTGGACCATTTGTTGGTGACTAAATGATAAATGTGAAGCCGACATTGCAGCATTTGCGACTATATATTGGCAAGTAGATGTATACAACCTTTGAAGTGGTTTTGGATATATATTAACTTACATGAGTGTAATAATGACTTCGTACTGCCGTGTTGAGTAATGTGTTGAAATTTTCGATAGTTGTGTCAGATCTGAGAGTAGTTGCATTAGTTACCACTGGGGGAAGGGGAGCGCTTGGCGCTTGCCTTTTCCAGCAGGTGGCATTTCGAGTACTCTCGATTTATAGAATGAGATGGTAATTGACCTGAAGTGACGTATCGTGGTGAAATGCTCTGTGCAATGTAGTCTTCATGAATGGTGATATTTTTCCATTCCCGACTTCTGTTGTGAATGGCGCCGCCTGGTGGATGGATGGATACCGTCATCTGACCAGCTTGCCACCGGCTGTACTGTAGTTGCATCAATGAAACGAAAACCCAGGCTGTCGGTAGGAGATGAACTCTTCCGAGACACCGATGTTCTTAAGATAGTCATTGAGTTGTTGTGTTGGTTGGCGGAATTCATCTATGCTGCACATGACCACCCATCAGCTAACCGCTCCATGGACTAGGGGTGTGAGGTGTGAGGACCTCGGAGGAGGGTTCTGGCTTATCGTATTAATGGGGAAAACATGTGGTATCCATTTGGCAGCTGCGACTTGCAAATGACACCTTGACCTGTTTATGTTAACCGTAATGTCAAGCTGTGTACATCCTACTTAAGTTTGCTGAAATGTGAATGAACTATAGAAAAGCCAGGGTGTTTGTAAAGATATCATGTTTAGTATCATTCTCCATGATTTCTGAGGTGAAAAAATTGGTGAAAATCATAATTCAAACTGATATCAAATAAGAAAAATGGCAATGAAAGGTATAACGAGGGTTTTATCTGGAGTGCATCATTTTCCGGAAGCTAACCACAGCAGACCATATGTGCCATTAATCACCCCCAAACCCTGTCAAAAACCCCGATAAGGCTGCAGCGACGACTGGTCGCCGAGGTTTACCCCTAGCCGAAAGGAGTGTTACCATCTTCCATCTCTCTTCTCAGCATTACTATTTCGTTTATGGTGAATTGTGATATTTCTTTTTTTACTTATATAATCCATCCAATAATACATATTATCATATCTATCTCTAACTATTGGATTAAATTTATTACTAGCATGTCTCCTTATAAAACTTCCTACTGGAAATTCCTGATCAAAAGCCCACAGATACAGAGCATTAGCATCATAGTATTGATTGGCACTAATTGCTCGTTAGGCTACAAATCCGGGTTACAGTAAGTAGGTGACGGAAGTCTTATCAGGAATATGGCAATTCTAGATCTAGCCGAAAGGAGTGTAACCATCTTTCATCTCTCTTCTCAGCATTACTATTTCGTTTATGGTGAATTGTGATATTTCTTTTTTTACTTATATAATCCATCCAATAATACATATCATATCTATCTCTAACTATTGGATTAAATTTATGACTAGCATGTCTCCTTATAAAACTTCCTACTGGAAATTCCTGATCAAAAGCCCACAGATACAGAGCATTAGCATCATAGTATTGATTGGCACTAATTGCTCGTTAGGCTACAAATCCGGGTTACAGTAAGTAGGTGACGGAAGTCTTATCAGGAATATGGCAATTCTAGATCTAGCCGAAAGGAGTGTAACCATCTTCCATCTCTCTTCTCAGCATTACTATTTCGTTTATGGTGAATTGTGATATTTCTTTTTTTACTTATATAATCCATCCAATAATACATATTATCATATCTATCTCTAACTATTGGATTTAATTTATTACTAGCATGTCTCCTTATAAAACTTCCTACTGGAAATTCCTGATCAAAAGCCCACAGATACAGAGCATTAGCATCATAGTATTGATTGGCACTAATTGCTCGTTAGGCTACAAATCCGGGTTACAGTAAGTAGGTGACGCAAGTCTTATCAGGAATATGGCAATTCTAGATCTAGCCGAAAGGAGTGTAACCATCTTCCATCTCTCTTCTCAGCATTACTATTTCGTTTATGGTGAATTGTGATATTTCTTTTTTTACTTATATAATCCATCCAATAATACATATTATCATATCTATCTCTAACTATTGGATTAAATTTATTACTAGCATGTCTCCTTATAAAACTTCCTACTGGAAATTCCTGATCAAAAGCCCACAGATACAGAGCATTAGCATCATAGTATTGATTGGCACTAATTGCTCGTTAGGCTACAAATCCGGGTAACAGTAGGTGACAGAAGTCTTATCAGGAATATGGCAATTCTAGATCTCAGCTGAAAGCCTAATCTGTCAATGGTCTACTCATATCCTTTAATAGGAACGTTTGATAATATCTGGTGCTTATTTCAATCTAATAAGGGTGTTACCCCGATTGTTCTGTGTATCAGTAAATATATTCTTCAGATTTTATCTAGTCATTCCATCATAGGTCACTAGATTCTGAGCATAAGAATGAACTATGACACTAGGAAATTTAAATTCCAAACATTTTAATCTGTCTTAAGAAAACGCACAAGATAAACTACACTAGCAATATTCATCAACACATTCAAATACAAAGCAAATCACATATTTCAATACATTTTGTCATCATTCCTTGGTCATACACTTGACACATAGCCAGTCAATCCTATTGAAACTTCAATAATCTATCCCAATTCTCGAGTTATAGTCTTATTACTTCTGCCAAGGCCTTGAGCTCAGTTCCTTCCAACTGACTGCTCATACCTCCTCTCTCTCTTCTTTGGCTTTACCCCAGCTTATATACCTCATACCTTCCCTTTTGCTCAGGCAGGCTGATGGAAAAATGCCTGCACCCTGCAGCAGGTTTTCAGGTATGTGGAGTAGCTAATCTTATTTTACCCCTCTGTGTATTACTGGCCAAGGAATGTGTTGCTTAGCCCTTCTATAGTGAGCAAGCGAAATTTAGATATCTTTTATCATGTACGTTTCATATACTGCAACATTATCATATAAGTTAAGTAACATCAACTTTTATATTAAAAAAATGTTATAATCATACATTAATACATTATATATTCCCACAGTAATCACCCACCCACCACTAATATTCGCGGACGGGGGCCTAGCTCAGAGGTAGCGCTCTGGGCTTCCAACCGCTGGGTCCCGGGTTCGATTCCTGGTCGAGCCTAAGTTGGATGGCTGTTTCATCCTTCGTCTCAATGCCATGGTCTCTGCCTGTCCTAATTAGCCCAACTGGAGCAGAAATACAGGACGTAAAGCCCTAATCACCCACCAACCCCTAATTAGCCCAACTGGTGCAGAAATACAGGACGTAAAGCCCTAATCACCCACCCACCACTAATATTCGCGGGCGGGGGCCTAGCTCAGAGGTAGCGCTCTGGGCTTCCAACTGCGGGGTCCCGGGTTCGATTCCCGGTTGAGCCTAAGTTGGCTGGCTGTTTCATCCTTCATCTCATTGCCATGGTTTCTGCCTGTCCTAATTAGCCCAACTGGTGCAGAAATACAGGACGTAAAGCCCTAATCACACACACACACATGACATTAATTAAACTAGCGTATCTTTACAAGTGTTTCTTTATACCTGATATAAGCCATATGAGAGTGATATATCGGTTATTTCATATCATATGGGTTCTCCTTTCCAGGGTATGTTATGGGCACCAAATTAAGGCACACGTCAAATAGTAGTCAATGAAAAAAATGTGCTGCAATGCTAATAGACAGGTTATCCATTGCATTTTACATATATCAGTGTCTTCTTTGGTGTTCCTGGTCATTAGATGCTTCTCCTGGCATCTTACGACAATAGCCTACTATTCTTTTCATTGTTTCAGATTCCTCTCTAATAAGTGTTTTATGTGATTCAGCAAAGCGTTTAAAAATCAAAGAGCGACCTCCAGTAACAGATGAGATCAGTGTGTAAAATAAATTGGATTTCCCTCGTCTATTAATGAAAAACATGCACCTTCATCTTTAGCAGTTTGAAATACTAATTGCCTAGCTATTCCTGGAACAGATATTGTAGTTTTAAAAATGTTGATGTTCTTGTTTACGTAAAAGTTTTGAAGTTTGATAACTGCTTGTACGAATGGTCCTACATCTAAATTATTGTACCAAACCAAAAAAGTCTTTGAAATATGTCATTTTCTGAGTTACCAAAATACTCTGAGGGCGGGGGCCTTGCTTAGAGGTATCGCTCTGGGCTTCCAACCGCTGGGTCCCGGGTTTGATTCCCGGTCGAGCCTAAGTTGGATGGCGGTTTCATCCTTCGTCTCATTGCCATGGTCTCTGCCTGTCCTAATTAGCCCAATTGGTGCATAAATACAGGACGTAAAGCCCTAATCACCCACCCACCCATCTTCATAAAATATTAAAAAACTTCTATATATAAAGCTTTCACTACAATAGAGTGGATATACAAAAATGTGGTCAAAATCAGTTGACATAACAGTTATGTTTTCTGAGTTAAGTTTATTATGTACCTCCAAAGAATTTACGAATCTGAAAGATCATAATAATCATTGTAATAATTGTCATCATCTTTAGAGCTATAATCATATTCATTAATAGGATCAGAATGGGAATTAGCTTCATATTCATTTGAACTATTGTATTGATTTATATCATGATGATTCGTTGGCAAACTTGGAAATTCAGGAAGTTGTGTGTCCTCCAAATGGAAAGCTGCTCTAAGCTGATAACACATCCCTAGAGTTGCTGCCCATTTGTGATAGAGCAGGGACTTCCTTCCAGAATGTTCATCACAGTCACAAAGTTTGGCCTGCAAGTTTTCCATTTGCGAGACAAAAAATGCCAAAACCGATGACATTTCTTGTTGAACTATGACAACTTCTTCTTTGCCTCTTTCAGGCAGCTGAAACTGAGCCACAGCCTCCCCTTGGATGTGTTGTCGGTCGAGCCTAAGTTGGATGGCTGTTTCATCCTTCGTCTCATTGCCATGGTCTCTGCCTGTCCTAATTAGCTCAACTGGTGCAGAAATACAGGCGTAAAGCCCTAATCACCCACCCACTTGGATGTGTTGTGGAATTTCAGTACTCTCCTGAAAGGACGATACAGGCAGAATAGCTTAACAGTTCAAAATATGCTGGTATTTAAAAATTTTTTTTAAAGAATAGTATGTTGTACTATTTTAGAATAATATAGTAACTTGCAAATTACCCTATTACTTGATTCAAGTTGAAGGTAAATGTTTTGGTCAGGCTTGACAATGTCACCATAGGATAGTGTGGCAGGCAAACTTCCAGTTGGGCCATCGCTTAAGCCCCGTTCCCACATAGCCGAGTTACTCGTAGTCAACTCGTAGTATTACGTAACACGCCTCTCGGGCCCAACTCTTACTAAACTCGGCGATTACTCCTCGCACTCGAGAGATGCTCGGCGAGTAACTCCTGAGTCTCGTAGCGAACTCGTGAGATTTGGAGCCGAGTTTGCCGAGTCTCCCGAGTATGCCGTGCTGCACGGCACACTCGGCGAATTATCCAGGAGTCCAAAAACTCGGCCATGACTCGCCGAGTTACTCCTCGAACTCGCCGAGATACTCCTCGAACTCGCCGAGTTACTCCTCGAACTCGGCGAGTTACTCGGCGCTATTTTCGCTCGTATTACACTCGGGGGGGATGTTCAGGAGTGCGAGGAGTAACTCGGCGAGTTGTAGGAGTAACTCACCGAGTTGTAGGAGTAACTCGCCGAGTAACTCGTCGAGTTCTAACTTTAGTACATGCATCATCAGCGTAGGGGGTCGTATATAATATAAAAGGCCGCTGCTCCTCTAATATCAGTCCGATTTTCGTCAAATAAAGATTGTTTTGTAGTATAATTCATAGTGATTCCATACGTATTTTCGGATTTAAAAAAACCCGAATATTAAGCGAGATATTTGTCTGAGAAGGCAGTTGTCTTGCGGTGGCTGCTGCTCCATTTATATTAATCCGATTTTCGTCAAATCAGGACTGAATTGTAGTATAAATCATACTGATTCCATACGCGTTTTCGGATTGAAAATAGACCAAATATTAAGCGAGATATTCGTCTGAGAAGGCAGCTAAGTTGGCGGAGGCAAACAGTGGTGCTCTCGCAGACGTCCGCGCCCGGACTGTATCAATGCAGGTAAGGCTGAGCGCTACTTTAAAAGGCTGCTGCTCCCCTAATATTAGTCCGATTTTCGTCAAATAAATATTGAATTATAGTCGAGTTCATACTTATTCCACACAGATTTTCAGATTGAAAATAGACCAAATATTAAGCGAGATATTTGTCTGAGAAGGCAGGTAGTCTGGCGGCGGCAAGGTGCTCTGTGTATGGCCCTGACATGAATGGTGTGGTCAATATTTTTGACCATTTTATATACATTGTTTGGATGAGCTTTATTGCAATTCATTTCTACTCATTCTGCCAACTGCCATGACTGTTATGTCAATTGCTATTAGCATTTTGAATGATACAAAGAATGGGTGTAGAGCATACAGCAAATTCAATACATGTGTCAATTGCCTAATTGCCTAAATTGGGGTTCTTTGACCTGTCATTTCATGGTTTGTTCAAAGATGACACAGTAATTGCTATTAGCATTTTGAATGATACAAAGAATTGGTGTAGAGCATACAGCAAATTCAATACATGTGTCAATTGCCTAATTGCCTAAATTGGGGTTCTTTGACCTGTCATTTCATGGTTTGTTCAAAGATGACACAGTAATATGACATTGTCTTGATTGTCATTCACAATTACAAAAATATGTAATTGCTTTCATTAATTAAAAGCAATATATTTAATTGTAATTACCAGGCAATGATTATATTTGTATAACTTTCTTATCTTTTTGTGTTAATTTGAATCTTATTGTGATATTATGATCAGTATAAATTTGTGTATATTTTGTAAAATTTAAATCTAATATTGATATTGTAATTAGTATTTGTGATTTGATCTGTGATTTTATTTGCTATATTTAATTTACTTATACTGGTGCTCCCTGAAGCGTCCGCGCCCAGACTGTATTAATGCAGAAAGCTGAGCGCTTCTTTAAAAAGCTACTGCTCCCTTAATATTAGTCCGATTTTCGTCAAATAAAGATTGTTTTGTAGTATAATTCATAGTGACTCCATAGGTTTTTTCGGATCGAAAATAGACCAAATATTAAGCGAGATATTCATCTGAGAATGCAGGTAGGCTGGCGTCGGCCTATCATTCGATGGGTGACTCGTCGCTGTCGTAGACACCTTGCTTCACCCGGCGAGTTACTCCTGGTACTCGGCGAGTTACTCCTGGTACTCGGCGAGTTACTCCTGGTACTCGGCGAGTCACTCCTGGTACTCGGCGAGTCGCTCGCTGAACCCGCCGAGTAACTCGGCGAGTAATTCGGCGAGTCACTCCTGGTCATTTTTTCCGCAAAAATTCGTCGCCAACTCCTCGAATTTTGGGTGTTACGTAATTTTTGTTATTACTACGAGTTGACTACGAGTAACTCGGCTATGTGGGAACGGGGCTTAACACGATTATATGATCCTGTGAGTTTCATCATGGACGAGTCTAATTTTGTCATTTGCAGTGAAAGACGCACAGCCACCTTCTGACCATCTGAAAGGTTAATAGTTTCAAAATGTAACAACAACTGCGTATCAATTAGTATTTAAATAATTACTTGTAGACTTCCTTGATCGTGTATCTCTTAATGAAACCGACATTTCAATATAATTTAATAAATGAACATTTTTCTGTTACAACTCATAATGAATTATATGAAAGTATACCTGGAAGACATTTAAACCAAAATTATTAAAATTTAATTATAAATACAGAATTTTACTGAGGGGTATTCTGGGTAGCCTCTTTCAAAATAAAAAAGCCTGCGGAAGGTGCCTGTTTGAAAAAGTTAGGTGGGAGATGTACTTGAGGGAACAAATTTCAGTCCCTGTCTCTCCGACACTTTGAAATAGAACAGCCCTGAGTTAGCAATATATGCTTACACACACACACACACACACACACACACACACACACACACACACACACACACACACACACACACACACACACACACACACACACACACACACATATATATATATATATATATATATATATATATATATGATTCACAGTTTAACGAGAGTATAGAAAAGAAGCAAACCTAGATATTTAGCTCGCAATGAAGACATGTATTGTCTCTCTTTTGCTTTTGTGAGCAGGTTATGCTGAATATCCTCACGTCTTTGCCTTTGAATGCGGTAGAGGGAATCACTGAATAACTCTGAATTTGTCTCCTATCTTTTTTGGATGTGATGTTTTCCTTCTATTCGAGATACAGCAGTCTCCAATCTGCAAACATTAGTATAAGTTGTGGTTGTTGTTTTAGCAAAACAAATTTGCGAAAAATTTATATTGACTCTTCAGAAAAACTTACTTTTTTTCCCCACTATTTAGTCTTTCTTCGTCACATATAGTGATTGTAGTTACAAAGAGCATTCTGGATGACAATAAAAAGAAAAAAAAAAAGGAAATTAAAATATAGAGTTTCCATACATCAAAAGAGGTTTGGTGGTGTATCTGCCAATTTCACACTGGCCAGCTCTGTTTCAGATCGTGGGTTTGAACCCCAGCCCTTTATGAGCTACATCCCAACAGATGAGATTTTAAATCGGAGTTGCCTTGTACTCAGTGTCTATGCTGAGGCTAGTCAAAGACCCAACCATGTGGTCAACGGGTAACATGAGTGCATGTGGACTCTTATCCTTATCACTCATTACATCTGCCTCTGAGGTGGTCATATCCGATCATGAAGTAGTATTGAGAAATAGACATTTCCAAAATATATGATGCAAGTATTTGATCAGTTGCAAAATTAAGAATGAATCGAATAACACAATCTGAAATACTTAACCTAATATCTTGTAGTCTTTTCAGTGTTTCTGCATATTTCATCTGCCAATCATATTGACCTAAAAAGAATTGCAATAAATGCACCGAGTCAAGGGAAAATGAAAGAAGTTGCATACAGTGGTATTGACATAAAACACCATAAGGAACTGTTGCTTTCTAGTGAAAGAAGAACACTGCTGATTTCTACCACAATTTATCATTAAACAGTCAGCTGATCAACCAATTTAGCTTTAACTGCCACTATGAATACGATGTATAAACAAAATAATAAGTTACAGTGCAAGATATAACATTATAAATTGCCTCAACTGCACATTTTTACTAACTTTTCATAGCTTTAGCAGGGAGGGATTTAAAGTATTATCATGGTTTTATTCACATCTCCCTGGAGGTAATCAAGATGCATAGTATTAGCTTTGTTGTGCGAGGTGGTTATCTGTAGCTATTTGGGTAACAACCAGTAGAAGATAGCAATGACATGCCTGTTAAAATAATTCCTTGTTTTACGTGGACAAAACATTTAAGTGGAGGCAAACATACCATTAGAACTATTCTGTTGTGGTTGTCCAGCTGCATCAGCCCAATTTTTGACATCGTCTTCTGTCACAGAAGAAGATGTCTAGTGTAGTTTGTGGCAAATGTGGCTAAATACCTGCACATGTGTATTGCACAATAGCCCACTCTGGTGCTGATGAGGCGTTAAACAATAACTCACACACACACATGTGTATTGCACAAAAATGTAAGGCTCTTAAACGTAATACTGCCGTTATATTTAATGCTAACAATTGAATTAACAATTTGAGACATTTGAAATTACCTAGGAGTGCATACCATGTCACATGCCAACTCAATTTGTTCATGCAGTGCTTGTTAAGCAAGCGAATCAGTCTTTTCGGCTTTTACCAGCCACTGACATAGGGTATCTCCTGAAAAAAAATGGGCGGGGGCCTAGCTCAGAGGTAGCGCTCTGGGCTTCCAACCGCTGGGTCCCGGGTTCAATTCCCGGTCGAGCCTAAGTTGGATGGCTGTTTCATCCTTCATCTCATTGCCATGGTCTCTGCCTGTCCTAATTAGCCCAGCAGGTGCAGAAATACAGGACGTAAAGCCCTAATCACCCACCCACCCATCTCCTGAAAAACAAATTATGGAATAGTAGATAGATAGATAGATAAAAAGACAGATACATAGGTAGATAGTTAGTTAGATAGATATATATATATTAGTCAAGAATAGGAATACATTGAAATTTTAGCATATAGGCAGAAGAAATGCATGTAAATACAGTGAATTAACATTATTTCAGTGAACGAATTGCTCTCAGCAAAAATTATAAGGCAATAACAATTCATTGTAAATTCTATTATGCATCTTTACATATATATTAATACCTATCTTTTCAAACTTTTTCTCATAATAGTGCAGAAGAGCATCTGTTAATAGATAAACTCTGTGAGAATCAGTCATTTCCTTGGTAATTTTGGAAAACGGCCGTAGGAAAGACCATAACCTTTCCATTGCCTCACCATCTGTCAGTCCAAAATCTCCTAGGATAAGACGCGGTTCAGGAAGTTGATTGTAAAGGTTATGCAAATCACTGGCTGTAAGGTTAAAGGGTGGAGGAATATATAAAGAACATATAGTGAATGTTTTGTTCAGGTTCAGACGAACTGCTGTAGCCTGAAGGGTTGTGTTAAGAGCAATATGGGTATGAATGATTCCATTTTTAACTAAAATTGATGAGCCACCAGTGGCTCTATCGTGGGCATTATTGCCATATGTATTATACATATGGTAGTTTCTCAGTTTAAAACTATTTGGAGGTTTCAGAAATGTTTCCTGCAGGCAGAAAACACTAGGGTTTAAGTCTTGGACCATGCAACCTATTTCATCGAAGTTGGCTCTGAAACCTCGACAGTTCCACTGAATGATACTGTCCATGAGTTACTTAAAAGAGTTTAATATTATCATAGTAAAATCTATAGTGCATGGTATGAATTTGTATGAATATTTACTTTTTCTTCAAAGTCGCTGCCTCTTTTGGTCTTTTGGGAACAATTGATCTATTATCAATTGCCCCCTCCCGTTGAGGCCTAGGGATGGTGGTAGTCCCTGCCTCCTCTTCCATCGGCTGGTGTATCTCTTCCGACTCATCGCCGGAAGTTGCACCCTGTGAGGGTACACTAAGCTGTGAAGCAGCAACTAATGGAGCTACGAGATGTCCTTTACCGACATCTGTAGCATGCTGCATCATTCTTGCCAGGTGATCGTCTGACTGTGAAGTCTTCGATTCTGGTTTATCTTTCTGCGAGCTTTGGCCTGCCTTGGAATATTTAAAATTTTGATCTAGGTTAATCCTTCGCCTGGGCGATGATCTGGGTGAAGGAGATCTAGGGTCAGCCATCTGAGACAGGACTGATGCATAGCTTGCCCCAGCAGTCTGTTCAGCTATACAGCGTGCTTGGGGAAAGGAGATATCCCTGGTGGTCTTTAATTTCAGGATCTCTTTCTCTAGCTGCCATTTGGGACAGCCACGGTGATAGGCTGGCCCATCACCTACACAATTAACACAATAAGATTGTTTCTGACATGGTGAGTCACGGGAATGAGTGTGTTCCCGTGACCCACAATTGGATCTAGGTTAATCCTTCGCCTGGGCGATGATCTGGGTGAAGGAGATCTAGGTCCAGCCATCTGAGACAGGACTGAGGCATAGCTTGCCCCAGCAGCCTGTTCAGCTATACGGCGTGCTGAACATTTGACATGAAAACAGTCAAATATTTGATCAAATTTTACATCTGTCAAAAATGATTATGTAACATACATATTGAAAATCTGTAGAATATCTTAAGTTTCACACTTTGCCTAGTTAAGAAACAGTTCATTAATCTTGCAGAGAAGATAAAAAATGTTGTAAAGATACTCAAACTTTATATTGGGAAATTTTTCAGCTAGATTTTCATAACACAGCATACCTGTCGATATCATCCAACAGCTTCAAAGCAAAGGACTCGGTTAGTCCTGTCACTGCCTCTAAGGTTGTAAATTCAACAAGCTTATTTTCTTCTTGAAAATAAAAGAGCAACATGGATAACCCTGTTGCATGGCCTTACCCAGACAGCTTCTTTTGTTGATGTCCATCAACTGAGTAGTCAAAGTATTCCATGAGGTATGCTCGCCCTCTACATAGCCCACTCAGATGCTGATGAGGCGTCAAACAATAACACACACATGAGGTAGGCTCGTCTGCAGGTATCCAAAAGGCAATACTTGCGTACTGAATCGTCAATGTGTTCCTTGTTACTGCCAATGTCACTTTTATTGTAGTAAAGTTGTGGCAGGTTTGGAATCCCGTCCTGCTCTACCAAATTTTTGTATATAGGCTGAAACAAAAAGTAAAATTTTGACTATTTATATATTATTATACTTATAAATAAGTGTAATAAGTTACAGCTGCCTTTTCTAAAATATTTATAATATCCTGAAAAATTCCCTTGAATTTTAATAAAACAATACTAAAAATCATGTCCTTTCACTATTTGTTTGGTATCATCAACAGCATTTAGCCCAACTGGTGCAGAAATACAGGACGTAAAGCCCTATTGACACACACACACACACACTAAAAAAGTGCTAGTGATATATCCTTCTAATCAAGTAATGCTAGCTGAGACAGTGCGTTTGCGCCCTCGAGAAATAGCTATCTTAATTGTGAAAATGCCAAATGACTCCTTGCCCTTGACAAGACGACCCATGCTACTCTCAGTGCAACCTGAGTGGGCACCCTACATTACCAATACTCATCTGCACTTCGTGCATAAATTGGCATATGTAGCATGTTAACTCTGGTGAAATAGAACTGGTCATGCACAAAAACACTGCTGAAATACAGGACGTAAAGCCCTAATCACCCATCCACCCACAAAAACGTCCCGGGTTCGATTCCCGGTCGAGCCTAAGTTGGATGGCTGTTTCATCCTTCGTCTTATTGCCATGGTCTCTGCCTGTCCTAATTAGCCCAACTGGTGCAGAAATACAGGACGTAAAGCCCTAATCACCCACCCCCACCCACCCACAAAAACACTGCTGGGCACGATGGGAGACCCAGACACCCTACTGGTCTGTCTGACATGTAGTTCAGGTCGTGTCAAGAGTGGGTGTCACAGGCATTCTACATGGTCGCGCTGGATGAGCCTCAGTAATTTTGTTTCGTTCCACCTCAATAAGTTGCCTATGGGAGGAAAATCCTCACTTCAGTCCTGGCCCACTCAGGTGCTGATGAGGCGTTAAACAATAACTCACACACACACACACACTTCAGTCCTGGTGTGAGGCCTTTGCGAGGTACTGAGAGATCTAAAACATGATCAGATAGCCTATTATGCAGACGACATCTTTGTTAGGAGTCCCACGTTTGACAAACACTTAAATGCACTTAAAAGAATATTAAAGAGAATGGAGAAGTACAATCTGAAATTAAACTTGGAAGAAATCCCAATTTTGTGGATGGCAGACCGGAATTGTCGGGTTTTAAATTCATAAGTGGTCCGCATGGGTTGCCGGAGGCAAAAAGGTTAGTGGCGGAGTGAATGCAGGCCCCTACAGCCCCCATAGCCGGTTTTGCCGTAGTGAAGCCGTAGTATGACGTAAGGGTTATGCAACAGCTTTTTTCGCCAGGTTGGCAACGGATTCTGGCGGCAAAAAGGGTTCTACGGATGACTCGATGGGTTCTGCGGGTGACTCGACGGGTTACGGCCAATCAGTGGACGAATTCCAGGAGAAATTCGATAGCTTCCAGGGGTGACTCCAAGGGTTCTACGAGTAACTCGACGGCTTCTACGAGTAACTCGACGGCTTCTATGAGTAACTCAACAGCTTCTACGAGTAACTCGACGTGTATGAAAGTTGGCGAGTTAAAACTACTAGCCGTCGGCTTACCTGCACAACACTTCCAAGTCTCTCCTGGAATTTGACGTTTTTCCCATACATTTACCAAAAATATATAAATAGGGGCTGCATCTCTTGCTCTTGATCATTCTAGTAGTAGGATGTTATCGGTACGGTCATCAAACTCCACCACCAGGTTTTATGACTAGGGGGTCTAAAAGGTGCTGCCATCTAGATAATTAATAATAATAAAAAATGTGTGAACAAGGATTGTTCACAGTGCCTCCACCTGTGGGAAGATTTCAAGAATTAGGGTTTTGCAAGCTGCCTCCAACTGTGGGAGTATAATTAATATTAAAAAAGAAAAAGGAGAAATTGGCCTCCTGCCATGACAATAATGAAACTACGGCAGTTCTGAACCAAAAAAAAAACGGCACTTTTAAACAAGAAAAACTACGACATTCTGAAAAAGGAAGAATACGTCAGGTCTGAACAAAAAAATATTATATACATTAAGCTGATCCGGGGACAGGAGAGTAATAAATATTTAAATGAAAGAAAATTTTTCAAAATTTAAAGTTTACAAAGCCATAGGGTATTCTGCTGGATTCCTGGACACGCTGGCATTGAAGGGAATGAAAAAGCAGACCTGGCAGCAAAAAGGGCTCTTACAAAAGAGATAACTGATTTTACCATTCCATACACTGATTTTAAAATGACTATAAAATCTTTTATCATGTCTTGCTGGCAAAGACAATGGAATGAATGTAATAACAACAAGTTGCATTCAATCTTACCTTGCATTCAAAATAAAATACCGAGTAGGTTCAATACTCGCAAAGATCAAGGAATATATCACAGATGCCTCATAGGACATTCAAGACTTACACATTTACACCTTTTAGTCAATGAACCAGCACTGGTATGCCAGAGTTGTCGGTGCCCCCTAACAATCAAACATATTTTATTAGATTGCAGCCACATACAACGCTTTAGCAGACCTTTGTTTCAAGCTAATACCTTACAACATCTCTTTACCAGATATCCAACCCAGACAATTATTGATTTTTTATATTCTTCTGGTTTCTACTACCAAATATAGTTAATCAATCTTAACCTAGAAAGCCTCTACATAGCCCACTCAGGTGCTGATGAGGCGTTAAACAATAACTCACACACACACACACACACACACACACTTGCTGGCAAAGACAATGGAATGAATGTAATAACAACAAGTTGCATTCAATCTTACCTTGCATTCAAAATAAAATACCTAGTAGGTTCAATATTCGCAAAGATCAAGGAATATATCACAGATGCCTCATAGGACATTCAAGACTTACACATTTACACCTTTTAGTCAATGAACCGGCACCGGTATGCCAGAGTTGTCGGTGCCCCCTAACAATCAAACATATTTTATTAGATTGCACCCACTTACAACGCATTAGAAGACCTCTGTTTCAAGCTACTACCTTACAACATCTCTTTACTAGATATCCAACCCAGACAATTATTGATTTTTTATATGCTTCTGGTTTCTACTACCAAATATAGATAATCAATCTTAACCTAGAGAGCCTCTACATAGCCCACTCAGGTGCTGATGAGGCGTTAAACAATAACTCACACACACACACATGGAAATATGGAATAATGAAAGATCTCCACGACTTAGGGCTTCAAGGTCGCCTTCCAGTTTTCATCGGATCTTTTCTACAGGATCGCTTCTTTAAGGTCCGAGTGGGATCAACAATGTCAAGCCCCTACTCTCAGGAGAATGGTGTCCCTCAGGGTAGTATTCTCTCGCCCACCCTCTTTAACGTCAAAATCAACAGTATAGTAAATTCCATCTCAGAAAATCTCATGTCGTCCCTATATGTTGACGATTTCCTCATTGCATACCGTTCCAGATATATGCCAACCATAGAACGACAACTGCAATTAAATTTGAATAGGATTCACAAATGGTCACTTGAAAATGGCTTCAAGTTCTCTAAACAGAAGACAGTTTGTCTGCCTTTCTATCATTTACTATCAAACCATCCAGATCCATCACTAATAATTGACAACTATCAAATAAAAGTGGTGAATGAAACAAAATTTTTGGGTGTACTCCTTGACTCCAAATTGTTTTTCATTCCGCATATCAAAGCAGTGAAAGCAAAGTGCCTGAAATCAATGAACCTCCTTAAAGTAGTGAGCAAATATAATTGGGGTGGGGACACAACGGTCCTCCTTCGTCTCTATCGTGCAATCACTCGTTCTCGACTTGATTATGGTTCTGTGGTATATGGCTCCGCCAGACCATCTTATCTAAAATGCCTGAATTCTGTACATCATCAAGGGTTGCGACTAAGCTTAAGAGCTATTCGTACATCTCCTGTAGAGAGCTTATATGTACTGGCAGGGGAACCTCCACTTTCCCCTTCGTCGTATCAAGTTATCTATGCAATACATACTAAAAGTAGCTTCAACTCCAACAAATCCAACATATGATGTAATATTTCATCCAAAATACATGCATCATTATGAATCTCGTTCAAATGCCATTCGACCACTGGGATTACGCATGAAATTCTATCTTGAGGCTGCAAAAATTGATACTACAATCATTGCCGAGACGGAAGTACCACCCATTCCGCCATGGATTCTCCCAGTCCCGAAAGTTATACTGGATTTGGCAGAGCTTAAGAAAAGCGAAACCAATCCAGTAGACTATCAAAACCTATTTTATAGTATAAGGTTTAAATACGAATCGTACAAATTTCTATACACAGATGGCTCAAAAATGGAAAGACGAGTAGGCTGTGCAGTCACTTCTTATAAAACGGTTATAGCTGAATGTCGTCTTCCAGACCACTGCTCAATATACACTGCAGAATTAACAGCTATTTACCTTGCCTTAAAGAACATCGAGGACTCAGAATCAGATCGTTATGTTATCTGTTCTGATTCAAAATCTGCTCTTCAAGCAATCCAAAATAAACAACTTGATAACCCTGGGATCTAAGATGTTCTGATTAAGTATTTCTATCTTCATGAATACAAAGACATAGTATTCTGCTGGATTCCTGGACACGCTGGCATTAAAGGGAATGAAAAAGCAGACCTGGCAGCAAAAAGGGCTCTTACAAAAGAGATAACTGATTTTACCATTCCATTCCATACACTGATTTTAAAATGACTATAAAATCTTTTATCATGTCTTGCTGGCAAAGACAATGGAATGAATGTAATAACAACAAGTTGCATTCAATCTTACCTTGCATTCAAAATAAAATACCTAGTAGGTTCAATACTCGCAAAGATCAAGGAATATATCACAGATGCCTCATAGGACATTCAAGACTTACACATTTACACCTTTTAGTCAATGAACCGGCACCGGTATGCCAGAGTTGTCGGTGCCCCCTAACAATCAAACATATTTTATTAGATTGCACCCACTTACAACGCTTTAGAAGACCTTTGTTTCAAGCTAATACCTTACAACATCTCTTTACCAGATATCCAACCCAGACAATTACAGATTTTTTATATGCTTCTGGTTTCTACTACCAAATATAGTTAATCAATCTTAACCTAGAGAGCCTCTACATAGCCCACTCAGGTGCTGATGAGGTGTTAAACAATAACTCACACACACACACACCAAAGGAATGTTGTCGTCAAGTCTCTGATATGACTGCATCCTGTGTCTTCTCACTGAAAAAGGACAACAAAAATAGTTACTTTTTGGTTGAAAGAGGTTTTTTTTTCTCATTATTCAGATTCACATATTATAGACCTGAGGTCTACAGTCAGGACGTATTACTTGGTAAATGTATTATATGTAACATCTATATAGTCTCACCTTTACAACAGATGATACAGGGAACCAGGATGAAGAGGACAATGCTTGCCAGCAATGTATGATATGAGACTGACATTCCTTGTGCTCCGGACGAATGGTGTGATGATATCTCAGACTCTACTGTCGTGACAATAGTGGTGGTGCTTTTTCTTGTTGTGCTGGCTGTGGTTGAAGACTTGATCCTCCTTGGTGTACGGGGTCTTTGTCGTGGTGTTGTTGGTGTCTCTGATGCTGATGTCTCTGATGATGTCTGATGTTGTCTGTGATGTTGTCTGATGTCTGATGTTGTCTGTGATGGTGGCTCCGATGATGTCATAGGTGATGTTTCGGTGCTCTCAGTTGATGCTGCCGGTTTTCCATCTACCAAGTGGACCACATTCTCCTGGTTGAAGATTACTGTCAGAGTAGCCGTTTTCATCTCAAGTATGTGCAATACATACTCCTTCAGCCCCGTGTCGAAACTGCAAACAAATACGAGAAATTAGTCATATGTATATATCTACATTAAAACTAATTTAATATAGATTTGAACAGGTTCAAAGATGAGGTTTTGATTATTTGCTAGCAAATAGCTGTCCATTTTTACAGTCTGCTAGCCTCCCACACCCAAATGTTTCTAAATAAAAAAAAACTATTAACCTGTACTGTTACAATTCACTCCTTCCTAATTATAAAGATTTTTGTTGGTAGTTACTGACAAGACCATTATTATAACTAACAACATCCATTGGTAAAACTTTTACTGAAATTTTGGGGTAGGTGAGAGAGGGATTAGTAAGCTGAAAGGTCAGTGGGGTTACTTGGGGGTGTGACAATGTTGAACTATTTGATTGACCTTCATGTGGCTAGGGGTGTGGTTTTCAAGTAGGACTATTTGGCCATATTTTTTTTTGGGGGGGGGGGAGGATTTTTGTTGAGAATGAGATGCTAGCACATTCTCCTTTTTGCAATAACTGGAGATGGCTGGTTTTTCTCAATCCTTTGCCACACATGTGTTAGACAGACACATGTCAAAGATGGAGGACAAGAGCCAGTTGTTTGGATGGATCAGCTTGGAGATGGTGAAGGAATGGTCCATACATGCAGTGCAAGATGGAAAATGGATTGAGACCGATAATGACAATAAGTCGGTCTATTCAACATGTCTGTATGAGAAGATCGGTTGGCTGAGGCATTCTCGGATCACAACCGATGTAATCATAATAGTTACCAACCATCGGGAAATACCGAGTAGGTTCAATACTCGCAAAGATCAAGGAATATATCACAGATGCCTCATAGGACATTCAAGACTTACACATTTACACCTTTTAGTCAATGAACCGGCACCGGTATGCCAGAGTTGTCGGCGCCCCCTAACAATCAAACATATTTTATTAGATTGCATCCACTTACAACGCATTAGAAGACCTCTGTTTCAAGCTACTACCTTACAACATCTCTTTACTAGATATCCAACCCAGACAATTATTGATTTTTTATATGCTTCTGGTTTCTACTACCAAATATAGATAATCAATCTTAACCTAGAGAGCCTCTACATAGCCCACTCAGGTGCTGATGAGGCGTTAAACAATAACTCACACACACACACACCAACCATCGGGAAGTTGTTGTTACGGCCTACCCTGATCACCAAAAAAAACTATCATTAGGTCTTTTTCAAGACTGCCAAAATCAACATCCATAGGCCTTTTTCAAGGCCACCAAATCCTCCAAAGAGAGCAGACCATGAACACATCTTGTTGCTGACACAAAACATCATGTCTTGTGAAACTTATTTTTAATGCAGTAGTATCTAATGCACTGAAATTTAATAAGTATAATGCAGTAGAAATTAAGGCACTAGGAGTAGACATGTGAATTTTTTAAAACACTATTTTATTAAGACAAAAATAATAGTAAAAAGAAAATCCTATGTACATCTAAAAACATTTCATCGCATCTTCTTCATTTTTTCTGTTGCATCTTTGGAAGCTTGCCTCTGACTCCTTCTCCTTATATCTGAAAGCAGCAGTGTAATAGATTTTAGTTTTGCTGTAAATACTGTGAAGTATAAACATTTGATCACTATTAAAACAGTTTTTGTGTTAAAAACTTCACAACTCAAAAGTATCCATTAATGTGTATTATTGGCTGATTTCAATGTTATTAGGTATTAGGGATACAAAAGGCGGGGGCATAGCTCAGAGGTAGCGCTCTGGGCTTCCAACCGCTGGGTCCCGGGTTCGATTCCCGGTCGAGCCTAAGTTGGATGGCTGTTTCATCCTTCGTCGCATTGCCATGGTCTCTGCCTGTCCCAATTAGCCCAACTGGTGCAGAAATACAGGACGTAAAGCCCTAATCACCCACCCACTTAGGGATACAAATATATATATATATATATATATAACAATGTAAAAGTAACACTAACCACTCCCATCACTTTCAGTCTCAGATCTATCATCCCATCTTTCCACAGGTTTGTAACCCCAAGCACAACTGCAAATAAAACCGTGTATTATTAGTCATTGTCATAATGAAAACAGTGTTACATGAACAATATTTATATACAGATCTCTGAAGTAGTTTCTTTGAGAAAGCAAAATAAACAAATCTTAATCTGAATCATCAAATGATCAAAATTTGGGACAAAATGTTTGTTTTATAACCCGTAGCAGCATATGCAGTAATTTGTCCAATTGGCATATATAAGAACTAAATTACCGTTATCATCATGTTGGATGGCTGTTTCATCCTTCGTCTCATTGCCATGGTCTCTGCCTGTCCTAATTAGCCCAACTGGTGCAGAAATACAGGACGTAAAGCCCTAATCCCACCCACCCACCCACATCAAACAAAGGATTTATGAACAGTGGGTTGTCAAACAGGATTGTCAAGCGACTGCATGTTCACCAAAGGATTGTCGTCGTCAAACAAAAATAGTTACTTTTTGGTTGAAAGAGGTTTTTTTTCTCATTATTCAGATTCACATATTATAGACCTGAGGTCTACAGTCAGGACCTATTACTTGGTAAATGTATTATATGTAACATCTATATAGTCTCACCTTTACAACAGATGATACAGGCAACCAGGATGCAGAGGACAATGCTTGCCAGCAATGTATGATATGAGACTGACATTCCTTGTGCTCCGGACGAATGGTGTGATGATATCTCGGACTCTACTGTCGTGACAATAGTGGTGGTGCTTTTTCTTGTTGTGCTGGCTGTGGTTGAAGACTTGATCCTCCTTGGTGTACGGGGTCTTTGTCGTGGTGTTGTTGTCTCTGATGCTGATGTCTCTGATGATGTCTGTGATGTTGTCGGTGATGTCTGATGTTGTCTGTGATGGTGGCTCTGATGATGTCATAGGTGATGCGGGGGCCTAGCTCAGAGGTAGCGCACTGGGCTTCCAACCGCTGGGTCCCGGGCTCGATTCCCGGTCGAGCCTAAGTTGGATGGCCGTTTCGTCCTTCATCTCATTGCCATGGTCTCTGCCTGTCCTAATTAGCCCAACTGGTGCAGAAATACAGGACGTAAAGCCCTAATCACACACACACACACACACACACACACACAACTGCAAATAAAATGTTTATTATTAGTCATTGTCATAATGAAAACAGTGTTACATGAACAATATTTATATACAGATCTCTGAAGTAGTTTCTTTGAAAAAGCAAAATAAACAAATCTTAATCTGAACCATCAAATGATCAAAATTTGGGACAAAATGTTTGTTTTATTATCCATAGCAGCATATGCAGTAATTTGTCCAATTGGCATATATAAGTACTAAATTACCATTTTCATGTGGCTGTACATCAAACAAAGGATTAAACAGTTGGTTGTCAAACAGAGGATTGTCAAGCGACTGCATGTTCACCAAAGGAATATGACTGCATCCTGTGTCTTCTCCTCACTGAAAAAGGACAACAAAAATAGTTACTTTTTCGTTGAAAGGTTTTTTTCTTCTCATTATTTAGATTCACATATTATAGACCTGAGGTCTACAGTCTATTACTGGTAAATGTATTATATGTAACATCTATATAGTCTCACCTTTACAACATGATACAGGCAACCAGGATGCAGAGGACAATGCTGCTGCCAGCAATGTATGATATGAGACTGACATTCCTTGTGCTCCACCCTGACGAATGGTGTGATGATGTCCCGGACTCTACTGTCGTGACAATAGTGGTGGTGCTTTTCCTTGTTGTGCTGGCTGTGGTTGAAGACTTGATCTACGGGGTCTTTGTCGTGGTGTTGTCGTTGTCTGATGATGTAGTCGCTGCTGATGTCTCTGATGTTGTCTGTGATGGTGGCTCCGATGATGTCATAGGTGATGTTTCAGTGCTCTCAGTTGATGCTACTGGTTTTCCATCTACCAAGTGGACCACGGGGCGGGGGCCTAGCTCAGAGATAGCGCTCTGGGCTTCCAACCGCTGGGTCCCGGGTTCGATTCCCGGTCAAGCCTAAGTTGGATGGCTGTTTCCTCCTTCGTCTCATTGCCATGGTCTCTGCCTGTCCTAATTAGCCCAACTGGTGCAGAAATACAGGACGTAAAGCCCTAATCACCCACCCACCCACCAAGTGGACCACATTCTCCTGGTTGAAGATTACTGTCAGGGTAGCCGTTTTCATCTCAAGTATGTGCAATACATACTCCTTCAGCTCCGTGTCGAAACTGCAAACAAATACGAGAAATTAGTCATATGTATATATCTACATTAAAACTAATTTAATATAGATTTGAACAGGTACAAAGATGAGGTTTTGATTATTTGCTAGCAAATAGCTGTCCATTTTTACAGTCTCTGAAATTCTATAAAAGATATATTAGCCTCCCACACCCAAATGTTTCTAAATAAAACAAAAACTATTAACCTGTACTGTTACAATTCACCCCTTCCCAATTATAAAGATTTTTGTTGGTGATTACTGACAAACACCATTATTATAACTAAAAACATCCATTGGTAAAACTTTTACTGAAATTTTTGACAGTCAATCAAAAACCTTTTAGCAACCATCAAAATCTAATTGTTGTAGAAGGCCATTTATCAAAAACTTGTGACTATTGCTGAAAATAGGGAGAAATCATGTGTATGTACTGATAGCTGATATGAAATATCAGTAAGGGCGGGGGCCTAGTTCAGAGGTAGCGCTCAGGGCTTCCAACCGCTGGGTCCCGGGTTCGATTCCCGGTCGAGCCTAAGTTGGATGGCTGTTTCATCCTTCGTCTCATTGCCATGGTCTCTGCCTGTCCTTATTAGCCTAACTGGTGCAGAAATACAGGACATAAAGCCCTAATCACACACACACACACACACACACACACACACACACACATACACACTTGAAACCTTACAAGTTGCCGCCACAAATTCCGCTGGCTGAACTATCAATTTCCAATGTTACACTGAGTCGTCATGAATATGACATGATTGCTTTTGATATGGCTCAGTTGATTGCTACCTTAATTGTGCTATATCTACCTCAGCTTGGCGAAACATTCAAGGAACTTATTCCAAAATCCGCTGGTGATCTTTGGTCTATTAACAAATGTGAACAGACAAAGGTTGTTGGACTTGGAACATGGCCTTTCAATGAACAACATTACAAAGATGTGAAAATTATGGAAAAATTGGAAGAGAAACTAGACAAAATCTACCAGAGTGCTGGCATACCACTAACTGATGATGTACACCACCCAATTGGCGGAGACCTGTTAACTGGAGAAAGGTTCAGTGTGGCAAAGTTAATGAGGCTAGGCCAATTCACCGGTGTTGACCAATTTGTCCACCTCAGCCCTGTGGTATTTGAATTCTTTCACCTTGGCATGAATTACCTGGATAAGCTGCCTTACACAAGGGGGGGGGGGGGGGCCTAGCTCAGAGGTAGCGCTCTGGGCTTCCAACCGCTGGGTCCCGGGTTCGATTCCAGGTCGAGCCTAAGTTGGATGGCTGTTTCATCCTTCGTCTCATTGCCATGGTCTCTGCCTTTCCTAATTAGCCAAACTGGTGCAGAAATACAGGATGTAAAGCCCTAATCAAACACACACACACACACACAAGCTGCCTTACACCATGTTGTGGAACAATAATAGCGAAAGAGAGCTGGGAACCATGGCCTGTGAAGCTAAAACTCATGCGGCATAAAGTGTCTGCTGGGAAGGAGTACAATGCCAACAAAAAATGTGTCATTTACAAATGCATATATCATTTTTGGCCTTTGTCACTTCTTCGGGATGATCTTCCAACACAGAACATTCCACTGAAATTCACGATTGATGATCAGAAATGGCCATGGCTTAGACTGAAGATTAAGAAGTTCCTTGACAAATATGTTTTCCCAAAATACAGTGGCCATTATGTTGCACCGGATGTACAAATAGGTTAGTATATCTAATGAATAGTCTGTGGGATAATACCATTTTTTTTACTAAAGGGTGCTGTTCCATTAAAATTGTAAGAAAGAGAGGGTGGTGGTTGGGTTGATGTAAAAAAATCTTCAGGTACAACCTCCCATCACTTTTAAATAGAACAGCCCTAAGTTCAGTTTCTAATTATGATGTTCTGGATTTCAGATTTAGCAGATATTCGGCAGTTTGTGCATGTCCAGCTGGCCAATGGCCAAATACTCCAAGTGCCTGTCGGGAGTTCGCCAGGAGCATGTCATAGGACCACAAGAAGCTGACAAGTAAAACAATATGCACACCTTGCCCTGGAACCAGGAGTCACCTTCAAATACTTTCTAAAGATGACACATTCACCGAACAGGGATAAGTTTTTCATGCTTGCATGGCACAACCGTAGAAATCTCAAGGGTGAAAAAATATCCTTGGAAGCCGGCGGGTGACCCGTGGAAGCCGGCGGGTGACCGTGGAAGCCGGCGGGTGACTCGTGGAAGCCGGCGGTTGAACCGTCGAAGCCGGCGAACTATCCGTCCCTAATTTCACCCGTAGTAAAGCCGGCGGCTTGTTCAGGGGTTCCCCGCCGGCTTCCACGGGTCACCCGCCGGCTTTTTGCTACCAGCGTCAGCGTAGGCAGGGAGGGGGGTTGTATATACTTTAAAAGACTGCTGCTCCTCAAATATTAAGCGAGATATACGTCTGAGAAGGCAGGTAGGCGGCAAACAGTGGTGCTCCCTGAAGCGTCCGCGCCCGGACTGTATCTATGCAGGCAGAGCTGAGCGATTCTTTAAAAAGCTGCTGGTCCCTTAATGTTTGTCTGATTTTCGTCAAATAAGACTGAATTGTAGCATATTTCATACTGATTCCAGACATGTTTTCGGATCATAAATAGACCAAATATTAAGCGAGATATACGTCTGAGAAGGCAGGTAGGCGGCAAACAGTGGTGCTCCCTGAAGCGTCCGCGCCCGGACTGTATCTATGCAGGCAGAGCTGAGCGATTCTTTAAAAAGCTGCTGGTCCCTTAATGTTTGTCCGATTTTCGTCAAATAAAGACTAAATAGGATATTTCATACTGATTCCAGACATGTTTCAGATCGTAAATATTAAGCGAGATATTTGTCTGAGAAGGCAGTTGACTGGCGGCGGTCAAGGTGCTCTGTGTATGGTCATGACTTGAATGGTGTGGTCAATATTTTTGACCATGATATATATACATTGTTTGGATGAGCTTTATTGCAATTCATTTCTACTCATTCTGCCAACTGCCATGACTGTTATGTCAATTGCTATTAGCATTTTGAATGATACAAAGAATAGGTGTAGAGAATACAGCAAATACTCAATACATGTGTCAATTCCCTAATTGCCTCAATTGGGGTTCTTTGACCTGTCATTTCGTTCAAAGATGACACAGTAATATGACATTGTCTTGATTGTCATTCACAATTACAAAAAGATGTAATTGCTTTCATTAATTAAAAACAATGTATTTTAAAATATTGTAATTACCAGGCAATGATAATATTTGTATATTGGTATTTTTTTTATACATGTGAACATTCTTATTTTTTTGTGATAATTTGAATCTTATTGTGATATTTTGATCAGTATTTGTGTATATTTTTGTAAAATTTAAATCTAATATTGATATTGTAATTAGTATTTGTAATTTGATCTGTGATTTTATTTGCTATCTTTTATGTACTTATATAGACCAAATATTAAGCTAGATATTCTATATTATATTATAAGCATATAAATCTATCTGTCACTCTAAACTATCTGTCTATCTACATATCCTATTTTCGTCAAATAAAGACTGAATTATTCAGGGAAATGTGTAGAATTTATATAATCTATAGATAGATATACTCTAGTTTAGAGTAATCATTTTAGATATTTATTTCATTTTATATAAATTATCAATATTTCGTTCTTGTTGGAATTAAAATTGATATTACATGTTCCATCCATGATCAAAACAATCTCCTTCTTTAATATGCATAATAAACAGTAATCAGTTGAAATTCAGAATTTCAATTCATGCTTGTGATCAATGATTTCAATTCATGCTTGTGATCAATGATGAAAAAGCATGATTTACCCCATTCTTTGTATTATTCAAAATGCTAACACCAATTGACATAACGGTCAAGGCAGATTGCTATTACATATATAGGTTAATTGACTTTACAAAACCAAAGGAAAAGTGCCCTCGAAGGTCCTGGGCCTCCACGCGGCGAGGGTGGAAACACTTGGGGTGAAGTCCTCTATCCCCAGTGGCTAAGACAGGACCGTGCGCATTGCACAAGCTGCTCCAGCTTTACAGGAGGGTGTGTCCCCTACCATACAGGGGAAAAAAAAATGAATATGTCCGAATCGATAATTTCAGACCGGCTCGCACGTCCCCCGGGTGAACAAGGTGCGCGTCCCTCAGCGGTAAACCAGGCTGAGGTCGAAAAATTGGCTACTGGTTCCAGACTTGGTAAACGTTTGCGTCCATCATTAGATGACGCAAATCAAAACTCTCAATCTGCCTCTCTATCTCAGACATGGCCCAAGTTTCTTGTAATTACTGGCTGTGATGATGGGTTTTCCCGTCTCTCAGCCATTACAATTTGCAGGACCTTGAAAGAAAACGTAGGCTATATTGAAAATACAAGGAGATTAAAGAATTCTTCCTTGCTGGTGCAGGTTGCACACAAGGACCAATCTTTGAAGTTGCTGGAGTGGAAGGCTTTTGCGGGTGCCCCTATTAAGGTGGAGCCCCATCGGTTTTTCAACTCCTGCAAGGGCGTTATAACATCGCACGAGAGCAGTCTCTGCTCTGATGAGGAACTGAGGGACTGGCTGGATGACTACAATGTCATCCACATTCATCGCCAGCCGCCCAGATATTCACGACAGCTTCTCACACTGACCTTTGATGGCACAGTTTTGCCTGACAAGGTCAGCATTGGGTTCGAGTGGTGTAGGGTACGTCCCTACATCCCGAACCCAAAACGATGTTATAATTGCCAGCGATTTGGCCATTTTAGCGGCTCCTGCCGCGCCAAAGCAACCTGCGCCAATTGTGGGTCACGGGAACACGTTCATTCCCGTGACTCACCATGTCAGAAACAGTCATATTGTGTTAATTGTGGAGGTGATGGGCCAGCCTATCACCGTGGCTGTCCCAAATGGCAGCTAGAGAAAGAGATCCTGAAGTTAAAGACCACCAAGGATATCTCCTTTCCCCAAGCACGCCGTATAGCTGAACAGGCTGCTGGGGCAAGTTATGCCTCAGTCCTGTCTCAGATGGCTGGACCTAGATCTCCTTCACCCAGATCATCGCCCAGGCGAAGGATTGACCTAGATCCTAATTATAATTATTCCAAGGCAGGGCAAAGCTTGCAGAAACATAAACCAGAATCTAAGACTTCACAGGCAGACGATCACCTCGCAAGAATAAAGCAGCATGCTATAGATGTCGGAAAAGGACATCTTGTAGCTCCATCGGTTAGTGCATCACAACTTAGTGTACCCTCACAGGGTGCACCTTCCGGCGTTGAGTCGGAAGAGATACACCAGCCGATGGAAGAGGAGGCAGGGACTACCACCATCCCTAGGCCTCAACGGGAGGGGGCAATTGATAAAAGATCAATTGTTCCCAAAAGACCCCCCCTCATCAGAAAAACACTAGAAAAATCTAGTGCACTGAGCTTCATAACACCACCATCTAAGCATGGTGGGGCCCTCAAAAAGATCTTAACACCAAAAGAGGCAGCGACTTTGAAGAAAAAGTGAATATTCATACAAATTCATACCATGCACTACAGATTTTACTATGATAATATTAAACTCTTTTAACTAATTCATGGACAGTATCATTCAGTGGAACTGTCGAGGTTTCAGAGCCAACTTCGATGAAATAGGTTGCATGGTCCAAGACTTAAACCCTAGTGTTTTCTGTCTACAGGAAACATTTCTGAAACCTCCAAATAGTTTTAAACTGAGAAACTATCATATGTATAATACATATGGCAATATTGCCCACGATAGAGCCACTGGTGGCTCATCAATTTTAGTTAAAAATGGCATCATTCATACCCATATTGCTCTTAACACTAACCTTCAGGCTACAGCAGTTCGTCTGAACCTGAATAAAACATTCACCATATGTTCCATATATATTCCTCCACCCTTTCACCTTACAGCCAGTGATTTGCATAACCTTTACAATCAACTGCCTGAACCGCGTCTTATCCTAGGAGATTTTAACAGCCATAACCAATTGTGGGGAAGCACTTCCCACAACAACAAAGGAAAAACCATTGAAGATTTTCTCAATGACCACACCCTTTGCTTGTTCAATGATGGTTCACCTACATATCTTCACCCAGGTCATGGAACATTTTCAGCGATAGACCTTAGTATATGTGATCCAGCGTTATTTCTGGAATTTGAATGGAGAGTATTAGAGGACACTCACGGCAGTGATCACTTTCCTATTGTCCTACAAAACGTAGAAGGTACAAGAGAAGTGGGTCAACTCCGATGGAAGTTGCATAAAGCGGATTGGACCTCCTTCGAAAAGCACTGCTTAGAAACAATTACTATGTCTCATTATAGGAATTGTAATAATCTCGTTGAAGATTTTACTGATGATATTACTGATATAGCCAATAAAACAATACCGATGACAAAAAATAATTCTAAACGTAGTGCAAGACCTTGGTTTGATGACGAAGTAAGAGAAGCTATTAAAAACCGTAAGAAAGCCCTCAGAATTTTTAAATCACAGCCGACCATCAACAATCTGAATAATTTTAAGTGCCTGAAAGCCAAAGCGCGTAGAATTGTCAGGCAAAAAAAACGTAGTTGCTGGAGAGACTATGTCTCCAGACTCACTGAAAGAACTCCTAGCAATAAAGTCTGGAAAATGATTAAGAAGATTGAAGGAAAGAACCTAGCTTCGCATGTAAGCATTCTAGAAGTGAATGGAGAACATCTCTCCTCACCAGAACAAATATCAAACGGGTTAGGAGAACAGTTTGCATACAACTCCTCATCGGAGAACTATACGAGAGAATTTCAATGTTATAAGGCTCAAGCTGAGAGATTAACCCTAAATATACAGTCTGATAACAGCGAAGATTATAACTCCTACATCACCTTAGAAGAACTTCAGAAGGTCATCTTAAAAGCGACTGACTCTGCAACAGGCCCTGATAATATACATTATCAAATCTTAAAACACCTACCTCAATCCTCTTTAAAAACATTACTGTATATCTTTAATCAAATTTGGGAGAAGGGATGTCTTCCATCCCTGTGGAAACAAGCCACGGTCATCCCAATTCCCAAGCCGGGGAAGGATCATAGTGATCCTATGAATTATCGACCAATAGCCTTAACCAGTTGTCTATGTAAGACAATGGAGCGAATTGTTACTGATAGACTGGTTTGGTTCCTGGAGTCGAACCAGCTTATTACAGAGTTCCAATCTGGATTTCGCCGTCACAGGAGCACATTAGATCATTTAGTCAGACTGGAAACTTATGTTAGAGATGCTTTCATTAACAGAGAACACGTAGTAGCCATATTCTTTGACCTAGAAAAAGCTTATGACACTACATGGAAATATGGAATAATGAAAGATCTCCACGACTTAGGGCTTCGAGGTCGCCTTCCAGTTTTCATCGGATCCTTCCTACAGGATCGCTTCTTTAAGGTCCGAGTGGGATCAACGATGTCAAGCCCCTACTCTCAGGAGAATGGAGTCCCTCAGGGTAGTATTCTCTCGCCCACCCTCTTTAACGTCAAAATCAACAGTATAGTAAATTCCATCTCAGAAAATCTCATGTCGTCCCTATATGTTGACGATTTCCTCATTGCATATCGTTCCAGATATATGCCAACCATAGAACGACAACTGCAATTAAATTTGAATAGGATTCACAAATGGTCACTCGAAAATGGCTTCAAGTTCTCTAAACAGAAGACAGTTTGTCTGCCTTTCTATTACTTACGATCAAACCATCCAGATCCATCACTAATAATTGACAACTGTCAAATAAAAGTGGTGAATGAAACAAAATTTTTGGGTGTACTCTTTGACTCCAAATTGTCTTTCATTCCGCATATCAAAGCACTGAAAGCAAAGTGCCTGAAATCAATGAACCTCCTTAAAGTAGTGAGCAAATATAATTGGGGTGGGGACACAACGGTCCTCCTTCGTCTCTATCGAGCAATTACTCGTTCTCGACTTGATTATGGTTCTGTGGTATATAGCTCCGCCAGACCATCTTATCTAAAATGCCTGAATTCTGTACATCATCAAGGGTTGCGACTAAGCTTAAGAGCTTTTCGTACATCTCCTGTAGAGAGCTTATATGTACTGGCAGGGGAACCTCCACTTTCCCTTCGTCGTATCAAGTTATCCATGCAATACATACTAAAGGTAGCTTCAACTCCAACAAATCCAACATATGATGTAATATTTCATCCAAAATACATGCATCATTATGAATCTCGTGCAAACGCCATTCGACCACTGGGATTACGCATGAAATTCTATCTTGAGGCTGCAAAAATTGATACTACAATCATTGCCGAGACGGAAGTACCACCCATTCCGCCATGGATTCTCCCAGTCCCGAAAGTTATACTGGATTTGGCAGAGCTTAAGAAAAGCGAAACCAATCCGGTAGACTATCAAAATCTATTTTATAGTATAAGGTTTAAATACGAATCGTACAAATTTCTATACACAGATGGCTCAAAAATGGAAAGACGAGTAGGCTGTGCTGTCACTTCTTATAAAACCGTTATAGCTGAATGTCGTCTTCCAGACCACTGCTCAATATACACTGCAGAATTAACAGCTATTTACCTTGCCTTAAAGAACATCGAGGACTCAGAATCAGATCGTTATGTTATCTGTTCTGATTCCAAATCTGCTCTTCAAGCAATCCAAAATAAACAACTTGATAACCCTGGGATCTTAGATGTTCTTATTAAGTATTTCTATCTTCACGAATACAAAGACATAGTATTCTGCTGGATTCCTGGACACGCTGGCATTGAAGGGAATGAAAAAGCAGACCTGGCAGCAAAAAGGGCTCTTACAAAAGAGATAACTGATTTTACCATTCCATACACTGATTTTAAAATGACTATAAAATCTTTTATCATGTCTTGCTGGCAAAGACAATGGAATGAATGTAATAACAACAAGTTGCATTCAATCTTACCTTGCATTCAAAATAAAATACCGAGTAGGTTCAATACTCGCAAAGATCAAGGAATATATCACAGATGCCTCATAGGACATTCAAGACTTACACATTTACACCTTTTAGTCAATGAACCGGCACCGGTATGCCAGAGTTGTCGGCGCTCCCTAACAATCAAACATATTTTATTAGATTGCATCCACTTACAACGCATTAGAAGACCTCTGTTTCAAGCTACTACCTTACAACATCTCTTTACTAGATATCCAACCCAGACAATTATTGATTTTTTATATGCTTCTGGTTTCTACTACCAAATATAGATAATCAATCTTAACCTAGAGAGCCTCTACATAGCCCACTCAGGTGCTGATGAGGCGTTAAACAATAACTCACACACACACACATGTTATCTGTTCTGATTCCAAATCTGCTCTTCAAGCAATCCAAAATAAACAACTTGATAACCCTGGGATCTTAGATGTTCTGATTAAGTATTTCTATCTTCACGAATACAAAGACATAGTATTCTGCTGGATTCCTGGACACGCTGGCATTGAAGGGAATGAAAAAGCAGACCTGGCAGCAAAAAGGGCTCTTACAAAAGAGATAACTGATTTTACCATTCCATACACTGATTTTAAAATGACTATAAAATCTTTTATCATGTCTTGCTGGCAAAGACAATGGAATGAATGTAATAACAACAAGTTGCATTCAATCTTACCTTGCATTCAAAATAAAATACCGAGTAGGTTCAATACTCGCAAAGATCAAGGAATATATCACAGATGCCTCATAGGACATTCAAGACTTACACATTTACACCTTTTAGTCAATGAACCGGCACCGGTATGCCAGAGTTGTCGGTGCCCCCTAACAATCAAACATATTTTATTAGATTGCAGCCACTTACAACGCTTTAGAAGACCTTTGTTTCAAGCTAATACCTTACAACATCTCTTTACCAGATATCCAACCCAGACAATTATTGATTTTTTATATGCTTCTGGTTTCTACTACCAAATATAGTTAATCAATCTTAACCTAGAGAGCCTCTACATAGCCCACTCAGGTGCTGATGAGGCGTTAAACAATAACTCACACACACACACCTCAATCCTCTTTAAAAACATTACTGTATATCTTTAATCAAATTTGGGAGAAGGGATGTCTTCCATCCCTGTGGAAACAAGCCACGGTCATCCCAATTCCCAAATGACGGGGGCCTAGCTCAGAGGTAGCGCTCTGGGCTTCCAACCGCTGGGTCACGGGTTCGATTCCCGGTTGAACCTAAGTTGGATGGCTGTTTCATCCTTCATCTCATTGCCATGGTCCCTGCCTGTCCTAATTAGCCCAACTGGTGCAAAAATACAGGACGTAAAGCCCTAATCACACACACACACACACATCCCAATTCCCAAGCGGGGGAAGGATCATAGTGATCCTATGAATTATCGACCAATAGCCTTAACCAGTTGTCTATGTAAGACAATGGAACGAATTGTTACTGATAGACTGGTTTGGTTCCTGGAGTCGAACCAGCTTATTACAGAGTTCCAATCTGGATTTCGCCGTCACAGGAGCACATTAGATCATTTAGTCAGACTGGAAACTTATGTGAGAGATGCTTTCATTAACAGAGAACACGTAGTAGCCATATTCTTTGACCTAGAAAAAGCTTATGACACTACATGGAAATATGGAATAATGAAAGATCTCCACGACTTAGGGCTTCGAGGTCGCCTTCCAGTTTTCATCGGATCCTTCCTACAGGATCGCTTCTTTAAGGTCCGAGTGGGATCAACGATGTCAAGCCCCTACTCTCAGGAGAATGGAGTCCCTCAGGGTAGTATTCTCTCGCCCACCCTCTTTAACGTCAAAATCAACAGTATAGTAAATTCCATCTCAGAAAATCTCATGTCGTCCCTATATGTTGACGATTTCCTCATTGCATATCGTTCCAGATATATGCCAACCATAGAACGACAACTGCAATTAAATTTGAATAGGATTCACAAATGGTCACTCGAAAATGGCTTCAAGTTCTCTAAACAGAAGACAGTTTGTCTGCCTTTCTATTACTTACGATCAAACCATCCAGATCCATCACTAATAATTGACAACTGTCAAATAAAAGTGGTGAATGAAACAAAATTTTTGGGTGTACTCTTTGACTCCAAATTGTCTTTCATTCCGCATATCAAAGCACTGAAAGCAAAGTGCCTGAAATCAATGAACCTCCTTAAAGTAGTGAGCAAATATAATTGGGGTGGGGACACAACGGTCCTCCTTCGTCTCTATCGAGCAATTACTCGTTCTCGACTTGATTATGGTTCTGTGGTATATGGCTCCGCCAGACCATCTTATCTAAAATGCCTGAATTCTGTACATCATCAAGGGTTGCGACTAAGCTTAAGAGCTTTTCGTACATCTCCTGTAGAGAGCTTATATGCACTGGCAGGGGAACCTCCACTTTCCCTTCGTCGTATCAAGTTATCCATGCAATACATACTAAAGGTAGCTTCAACTCCAACAAATCCAACATATGATGTAATATTTCATCCAAAATACATGCATCATTATGAATCTCATTCAAACGCCATTCGACCACTGGGATTACGCATGAAATTCTATCTTGAGGCTGCAAAAATTGATACTACAATCATTGCCGAGACGGAAGTACCACCCATTCCGCCATGGATTCTCCCAGTCCTGAAAGTTATACTGGATTTGGCAGAGCTTAAGAAAAGCGAAACCAATCCGGTAGACTATCAAAACCTATTTTATAGTATAAGGTTTAAATACGAATCGTACAAATTTCTATACACAGATGGCTCAAAAATGGAAAGACGAGTAGGCTGTGCTGTCACTTCTTATAAAACCGTTATAGCTGAATGTCGTCTTCCAGACCACTGCTCAATATACACTGCAGAATTAACAGCTATTTACCTTGCCTTAAAGAACATCGAGGACTCAGAATCAGATCGTTATGTTATCTGTTCTGATTCCAAATCTGCTCTTCAAGCAATCCAAAATAAACAACTTGATAACCCTGGGATCTTAGATGTTCTGATTAAGTATTTCTATCTTCACGAATACAAAGACATAGTATTCTGCTGGATTCCTGGACACGCTGGCATTGAAGGGAATGAAAAAGCAGACCTGGCAGCAAAAAGGGCTCTTACAAAAGAGATAACTGATTTTACCATTCCATACACTGATTTTAAAATGACTATAAAATCTTTTATCATGTCTTGCTGGCAAAGACAATGGAATGAATGTAATAACAACAAGTTGCATTCAATCTTACCTTGCATTCAAAATAAAATACCGAGTAGGTTCAATACTCGCAAAGATCAAGGAATATATCACAGATGCCTCATAGGACATTCAAGACTTACACATTTACACCTTTTAGTCAATGAACCGGCACCGGTATGCCAGAGTTGTCGGTGCCCCCTAACAATCAAACATATTTTATTAGATTGCAGCCACTTACAACGCTTTAGAAGACCTTTGTTTCAAGCTAATACCTTACAACATCTCTTTACCAGATATCCAACCCAGACAATTATTGATTTTTTATATGCTTCTGGTTTCTACTACCAAATATAGTTAATCAATCTTAACCTAGAGAGCCTCTACATAGCCCACTCAGGTGCTGATGAGGCGTTAAACAATAACTCACACACACACACACACCGTGCAATTACCGAGTTAATGATATCCTTAAATCTGTTGATACAATTGCTGGATGCTTACTAACAGGAGCATATGTACAATTAAAGATGTAGACAATGGTGCATTTTAAAGCATGCAATGGCTTTTTAATTTTCTAGTTTAATCATATTAATAAAAGTATATTGTGGAATGTCTGCTGCTTCTGGAAAAGAATGACATAAAGAAGCATATTAAATAGTAAACAGTGCTGACTAAAGAAAAGAAAAATATTGAAAGATGACGACACAAGAACTGATGATTCAATTTGTAATGCGGCGGAATAGAGCCTAAGGTGCAAAGCAGAGACTTTCTGCCGCTAATGTTCAGGATTTTACTAGCGCCAGTGGCCCTCGAAGGTCCTGGGCCTCCACGCGGCGAGGGTGGAAACACTTGGGGTGAAGTCCTCTATCCCCAGTGGCTAAAACAGGACAGTGCACATTGCACAAGCTGCTCCAGCTTTACAGGAGGGTGTGTCCCCTACCATACAGGGGAAACAAAAATGAATATGTCCGAATCGACAATTTCAGACCGGCTCGCACGTCCCCCGGGTGAACAAGGTGCGCGTCCCTCAGCGGTAAACCAGGCTGAGGTCGAAAAATTGGCTACTGGTTCCAGACTTGGTAAACGTTTGCGTCCATCATTAGATGACGCAAATCAAAGTTCAAATAATGCAGATTTATCTAAGCCTTGGCCCAAGTTTCTTGTTGTTACTGGCAGTGATGCTGGGTTTTCCCGACTTTCAGCCATAACAATATGCAGAACAATTAAGGAAAGCATTGGTTTTGTTGAAAATACGAGACGTTTAAGCAATACGTCCTTGCTGGTGCAGGTTGCCCACAGGGACCAGTCGCTGAGATTGCTGGGGTTGGAGGCCTTTGCGGGTGCCCCTGTTAAGGTGGAGCCCCATCGGTTTTTCAACTCCTGCAAGGGAGTTGTAACATCGCATGAGAGCAGTCTCTGCTCCGATGACGAACTGAGGGACTGGCTGGATGACTACAATGTCATCCACATTCACCGCCAGCCCCCCAGATATTCACGACAGCTACTGACTCTGACCTTTGATGGCACAGTGTTGCCTGATAGGGTCAGCATAGGGTTCGAGTGGTGTAGGGTACGTCCCTACATCCCGAACCCAAAACGATGTTATAATTGCCAGCGATTTGGCCATTTTAGCGGCTCCTGCCGCGCCAAAGCAACCTGCGCCAATTGTGGGTCACGGGAACACGTTCATTCCCGTGACTCACCATGTCAGAAACAGTCATATTGTGTTAATTGTGGAGGTGATGGGCCAGCCTATCACCGTGGCTGTCCCAAATGGCAGCTAGAGAAAGAGATCCTGAAGTTAAAGACCACCAAGGATATCTCCTTTCCCCAAGCACGCCGTATAGCTGAACAGGCTGCTGGGGCAAGCTATGCCTCAGTCCTGTCTCAGATGGCTGGACCTAGATCTCCTTCACCCAGATCATCGCCCAGGCGAAGGATTGACCTAGATCCTAATTATAATTATTCCAAGGCAGGGCAAAGCATGCAGAAACATAAACCTGAATCTAAGACTTCACAGGCAGACGATCACCTCGCAAGAATAAAGCAGCATGCTATAGATGTCGGAAAAGGACATCTTGTAGCTCCATCGGTTAGTGCGTCACAACTTAGTGTACCCTCACAGGGTGCACCTTCCGGCGTTGAGTCGGAAGAGATACACCAGCCGATGGAAGAGGAGGCAGGGACTACCACCATCCCTAGGCCTCAACGGGAGGGGGCAATTGATAAAAGATCAATTGTTCCCAAAAGACCCCCCCTCATCAGAAAAACACTAGAAAAATCTAGTGCACTGAGCTTCATAACACCACCATCTAAGCATGGTGGGGCCCTCAAAAAGATCTTAACACCAAAAGAGGCAGCGACTTTGAAGAAAAAGTGAATATTCATACAAATTCATACCATGCACTACAGATTTTACTATGATAATATTAAACTCTTTTAACTAATTCATGGACAGTATCATTCAGTGGAACTGTCGAGGTTTCAGAGCCAACTTCGATGAAATAGGTTGCATGGTCCAAGACTTAAACCCTAGTGTTTTCTGTCTACAGGAAACATTTCTGAAACCTCCAAATAGTTTTAAACTGAGAAACTATCATATGTATAATACATATGGCAATATTGCCCACGATAGAGCCACTGGTGGCTCATCAATTTTAGTTAAAAATGGCATCATTCATACCCATATTGCTCTTAACACTAACCTTCAGGCTACAGCAGTTCGTCTGAACCTGAATAAAACATTCACCATATGTTCCATATATATTCCTCCACCCTTTCACCTTACAGCCAGCGATTTGCATAACCTTTACAATCAACTTCCTGAACCGCGTCTTATCCTAGGAGATTTTAACAGCCATAACCAATTGTGGGGAAGCACTTCCCACAACAACAAAGGAAAAACCATTGAAGATTTTCTCAATGACCACACCCTTTGCTTGTTCAATGATGGTTCACCTACATATCTTCACCCAGGTCATGGAACATTTTCAGCGATAGACCTTAGTATATGTGATCCAGCGTTATTTCTGGAATTTGAATGGAGAGTATTAGAGGACACTCACGGCAGTGATCACTTTCCTATTGTCCTACGAAACGTAGAAGGTACAAGAGAAGTGGGTCAACTCCGATGGAAGTTGCATAAAGCGGATTGGACCTCCTTCGAAAAGCACTGCTTAGAAACAATTACTATGTCTCATTATAGGAATTGTAATAATCTCGTTGAAGATTTTACTGATGATATTACTGATATAGCCAATAAAACAATACCGATGACAAAAAATAATTCTAAACGTAGTGCAAGACCTTGGTTTGATGACGAAGTAAGAGAAGCTATTAAAAACCGTAAGAAAGCCCTCAGAATTTTTAAATCACAGCCGACCATCAACAATCTGAATAATTTTAAGTGCCTGAAAGCCAAAGCGCGTAGAATTGTCAGGCAAAAAAAACGTAGTTGCTGGAGAGACTATGTCTCCAGACTCACTGAAAGAACTCCTAGCAATAAAGTCTGGAAAATGATTAAGAAGATTGAAGGAAAGAACCTAGCTTCGCATGTAAGCATTCTAGAAGTGAATGGAGAACATCTCTCCTCACCAGAACAAATATCAAACGGGTTAGGAGAACAGTTTGCATACAACTCCTCATCGGAGAACTATACGAGAGAATTTCAATGTTATAAGGCTCAAGCTGAGAGATTAACCCTAAATATACAGTCTGATAACAGCGAAGATTATAACTCCTACATCACCTTAGAAGAACTTCAGAAGGTCATCTTAAAAGCGACTGACTCTGCAACAGGCCCTGATAATATACATTATCAAATCTTAAAACACCTACCTCAATCCTCTTTAAAAACATTACTGTATATCTTTAATCAAATTTGGGAGAAGGGATGTCTTCCATCCCTGTGGAAACAAGCCACGGTCATCCCAATTCCCAAGCGGGGGAAGGATCATAGTGATCCTATGAATTATCGACCAATAGCCTTAACCAGTTGTCTATGTAAGACAATGGAACGAATTGTTACTGATAGACTGGTTTGGTTCCTGGAGTCGAACCAGCTTATTACAGAGTTCCAATCTGGATTTCGCCGTCACAGGAGCACATTAGATCATTTAGTCAGACTGGAAACTTATGTGAGAGATGCTTTCATTAACAGAGAACACGTAGTAGCCATATTCTTTGACCTAGAAAAAGCTTATGACACTACATGGAAATATGGAATAATGAAAGATCTCCACGACTTAGGGCTTCGAGGTCGCCTTCCAGTTTTCATCGGATCCTTCCTACAGGATCGCTTCTTTAAGGTCCGAGTGGGATCAACGATGTCAAGCCCCTACTCTCAGGAGAATGGAGTCCCTCAGGGTAGTATTCTCTCGCCCACCCTCTTTAACGTCAAAATCAACAGTATAGTAAATTCCATCTCAGAAAATCTCATGTCGTCCCTATATGTTGACGATTTCCTCATTGCATATCGTTCCAGATATATGCCAACCATAGAACGACAACTGCAATTAAATTTGAATAGGATTCACAAATGGTCACTCGAAAATGGCTTCAAGTTCTCTAAACAGAAGACAGTTTGTCTGCCTTTCTATTACTTACGATCAAACCATCCAGATCCATCACTAATAATTGACAACTGTCAAATAAAAGTGGTGAATGAAACAAAATTTTTGGGTGTACTCTTTGACTCCAAATTGTCTTTCATTCCGCATATCAAAGCACTGAAAGCAAAGTGCCTGAAATCAATGAACCTCCTTAAAGTAGTGAGCAAATATAATTGGGGTGGGGACACAACGGTCCTCCTTCGTCTCTATCGAGCAATTACTCGTTCTCGACTTGATTATGGTTCTGTGGTATATGGCTCCGCCAGACCATCTTATCTAAAATGCCTGAATTCTGTACATCATCAAGGGTTGCGACTAAGCTTAAGAGCTTTTCGTACATCTCCTGTAGAGAGCTTATATGCACTGGCAGGGGAACCTCCACTTTCCCTTCGTCGTATCAAGTTATCCATGCAATACATACTAAAGGTAGCTTCAACTCCAACAAATCCAACATATGATGTAATATTTCATCCAAAATACATGCATCATTACGAATCTCGTTCAAACGCCATTCGACCACTGGGATTACGCATGAAATTCTATCTTGAGGCTGCAAAAATTGATACTACAATCATTGCCGAGACGGAAGTACCACCCATTCCGCCATGGATTCTCCCAGTCCCGAAAGTTATACTGGATTTGGCAGAGCTTAAGAAAAGCGAAACCAATCCGGTAGACTATCAAAACCTATTTTATAGTATAAGGTTTAAATACGAATCGTACAAATTTCTATACACAGATGGCTCAAAAATGGAAAGACGAGTAGGCTGTGCTGTCACTTCTTATAAAACCGTTATAGCTGAATGTCGTCTTCCAGACCACTGCTCAATATACACTGCAGAATTAACAGCTATTTACCTTGCCTTAAAGAACATCGAGGACTCAGAATCAGATCGTTATGTTATCTGTTCTGATTCCAAATCTGCTCTTCAAGCAATCCAAAATAAACAACTTGATAACCCTGGGATCTTAGATGTTCTGATTAAGTATTTCTATCTTCACGAATACAAAGACATAGTATTCTGCTGGATTCCTGGACACGCTGGCATTGAAGGGAATGAAAAAGCAGACCTGGCAGCAAAAAGGGCTCTTACAAAAGAGATAACTGATTTTACCATTCCATACACTGATTTTAAAATGACTATAAAATCTTTTATCATGTCTTGCTGGCAAAGACAATGGAATGAATGTAATAACAACAAGTTGCATTCAATCTTACCTTGCATTCAAAATAAAATACCGAGTAGGTTCAATACTCGCAAAGATCAAGGAATATATCACAGATGCCTCATAGGACATTCAAGACTTACACATCTACACCTTTTAGTCAATGAACCGGCACCGGTATGCCAGAGTTGTCGGTGCCCCCTAACAATCAAACATATTTTATTAGATTGCAGCCACTTACAACGCTTTAGAAGACCTTTGTTTCAAGCTAATACCTTACAACATCTCTTTACCAGATATCCAACCCAGACAATTATTGATTTTTTATATGCTTCTGGTTTCTACTACCAAATATAGTTAATCAATCTTAACCTAGAGAGCCTCTACATAGCCCACTCAGGTGCTGATGAGGCGTTAAACAATAACTCACACACACACACACACCGTGCAATTACCGAGTTAATGATATCCTTAAATCTGTTGATACAATTGCTGGATGCTTACTAACAGGAGCATATGTACAATTAAAGATGTAGACAATGGTGCATTTTAAAGCATGCAATGGCTTTTTAATTTTCTAGTTTAATCATATTAATAAAAGTATATTGTGGAATGTCTGCTGCTTCTGGAAAAGAATGACATAAAGAAGCATATTAAATAGTAAACAGTGCTGACTAAAGAAAAGAAAAATATTGAAAGATGACGACACAAGAACTGATGATTCAATTTGTAATGCGGCGGAATAGAGCCTAAGGTGCAAAGCAGAGACTTTCTGCCGCTAATGTTCAGGATTTTACTAGCGCCAGTGGCCCTCGAAGGTCCTGGGCCTCCACGCGGCGAGGGTGGAAACACTTGGGGTGAAGTCCTCTATCCCCAGTGGCTAAAACAGGACAGTGCACATTGCACAAGCTGCTCCAGCTTTACAGGAGGGTGTGTCCCCTACCATACAGGGGAAACAAAAATGAATATGTCCGAATCGACAATTTCAGACCGGCTCGCACGTCCCCCGGGTGAACAAGGTGCGCGTCCCTCAGCGGTAAACCAGGCTGAGGTCGAAAAATTGGCTACTGGTTCCAGACTTGGTAAACGTTTGCGTCCATCATTAGATGACGCAAATCAAAGTTCAAATAATGCAGATTTATCTAAGCCTTGGCCCAAGTTTCTTGTTGTTACTGGCAGTGATGCTGGGTTTTCCCGACTTTCAGCCATAACAATATGCAGAACAATTAAGGAAAGCATTGGTTTTGTTGAAAATACGAGACGTTTAAGCAATACGTCCTTGCTGGTGCAGGTTGCCCACAGGGACCAGTCGCTGAGATTGCTGGGGTTGGAGGCCTTTGCGGGTGCCCCTGTTAAGGTGGAGCCCCATCGGTTTTTCAACTCCTGCAAGGGAGTTGTAACATCGCATGAGAGCAGTCTCTGCTCCGATGACGAACTGAGGGACTGGCTGGATGACTACAATGTCATCCACATTCATCGCCAGCCCCCAAGATATTCACGACAGCTACTCACTCTGACCTTTGATGGCACAGTGTTGCCTGACAAGGTCAGCATTGGGTTCGAGTGGTGTAGGGTACGTCCCTACATCCCGAACCCAAAACGATGTTACAACTGCCAAAGATTTTGCCATTTCAGCGGCTCCTGCCGTGCCAAACCAACCTGTGCCAATTGTGGATCACGGGAACACACCCATTCCCGTGACTCACCATGTACGAATACATCGTATTGTGTTAATTGTGGAGGTGATGGGCCAGCCTATCACCGTGGCTGTCCCAAATGGCAGCTAGAGAAAGAGATCCTGAAGTTAAAGACCACCAAGGATATCTCCTTTCCCCAAGCGCGCCGTATAGCTGAACAGGCTGCTGGGGCAAGCTATGCCTCAGTCCTGTCTCAGATGGCTGGACCTAGATCTCCTTCACCTAGATCATCGCCCAGGCGAAGGATTGACCTAGATCCTAATTATGAATATTCAAAGGCAGGCCAAAGCATGCAGAAACATAAACCAGAATCTAAGACTTCACAGTCAGACGATCTCCTCGCAAGAATAAAGCAGCATGCTATAGATGTCGGAAAAGGACATCTTGTAGCTCCATCAGTTAGTGCTTCACAACTTAGTGTACCCTCACAGGGTGCAACTTCCGGCCTTGAGTCGGAAGAGATACACCAGCCGATGGAAGAGGAGGCAGGGACTACCACCATCCCTAGGCCTCAACGGGAGGGGGCAATTGATAAAAGATCAATTGTTCCCAAAAGACCCCCCCTCATCAGAAAAACACTAGAAAAATCTAGTGCACTGAGTATCATAAGACCACCATCTAAGCATGGTGGGGCCCCCAAAAAGATCTTAACACCAAAAGAGGCAGCGACTTTGAAGAAAAAGTGAATATTCATACAAATTCATACCATGCACTACAGATTTTACTATGATAATATTAAACTCTTTTAACTAATTCATGGACAGTATCATTCAGTGGAACTGTCGAGGTTTCAGAGCCAACTTCGATGAAATAGGTTGCATGGTCCAAGACTTAAACCCTAGTGTTTTCTGTCTACAGGAAACATTTCTGAAACCTCCAAATAGTTTTAAACTGAGAAACTATCATATGTATAATACATATGGCAATATTGCCCACGATAGAGCCACTGGTGGCTCATCAATTTTAGTTAAAAATGGCATCATTCATACCCATATTGCTCTTAACACTAACCTTCAGGCTACAGCAGTTCGTCTGAACCTGAATAAAACATTCACCATATGTTCCTTATATATTCCTCCACCCTTTCACCTTACAGCCAGTGATTTGCATAACCTTTACAATCAACTTCCTGAACCGTGTCTTATCCTAGGAGATTTTAACAGCCATAACCAATTGTGGGGAAGCACTTCCCACAACAACAAGGGCGGGGGCCTAGCTCAGAGGTAGCGCTCTGGGCTTCCAACCGCTGGGTCCCGGGTTCGATTCCCGGTCGAGCCTAAGTTGGATGGCTGTTTCATCCTTCGTCTCATTGCCATGGTCTCTGCCTGTCCTAATTAGCCCAACTGGTGCAGAAATACAGGACGTAAAGCCCAATTCACCCACCCACCCACCACCCACAACAACAAAGGAAAAACCATTGAAGATTTTCTCAATGACCACACCCTTTGCTTGTTCAATGATGGTTCACCTACATATCTTCACCCAGGTCATGGAACATTTTCAGCGATAGACCTTAGTATATGTGATCCAGCGTTATTTCTGGAATTTGAATGGAGAGTATTAGAGGACACTCACGGCAGTGATCACTTTCCTATTGTCCTACAAAACGTAGAAGGTACAAGAGAAGTGGGTCAACTCCGATGGAAGTTGCATAAAGCGGATTGGACCTCCTTCGAAAAGCACTGCTTAGAAACAATTACTATGTCTCATTATAGGAATTGTAATAATCTCGTTGAAGATTTTACTGATGATATTACTGATATAGCCAATAAAACAATACCGATGACAAAAAATAATTCTAAACGAAGTGCAAGACCCTGGTTTGACGACGAAGTAAGAGAAGCTATTAAAAACCGTAAGAAAGCCCTCAGAATTTTTAAATCACAGCCGACCATCAACAATCTGAATAATTTTAAGTGCCTGAAAGCCAAAGCGCGTAGAATTGTCAGGCAAAAAAAACGTAGTTGCTGGAGAGACTATGTCTCCAGACTCACTGAAAGAACTCCTAGCAATAAAGTCTGGAAAATGATTAAGAAGATTGAAGGAAAGAACCTAGCTTCGCATGTAAGCATTCTAGAAGTGAATGGAGAACATCTCTCCTCACCAGAACAAATATCAAACGGGTTAGGAGAACAGTTTGCATACAACTCCTCATCGGAGAACTATACGAGAGAATTTCAATGTTATAAGGCTCAAGCTGAGAGATTAACCCTAAATATACAGTCTGATAACAGCGAAGATTATAACTCCTACATCACCTTAGAAGAACTTCAGAAGGCCATCTTAAAAGCGACTGACTCTGCAACAGGCCCTGATAATATACATTATCAAATCTTAAAACACCTACCTCAATCCTCTTTAAAAACATTACTGTATATCTTTAATCAAATTTGGGAGAAGGGATGTCTTCCATCCCTGTGGAAACAAGCCACGGTCATCCCAATTCCCAAGCCGGGGAAGGATCATAGTGATCCTATGAATTATCGACCAATAGCCTTAACCAGTTGTCTATGTAAGACAATGGAGCGAATTGTTACTGATAGACTGGTTTGGTTCCTGGAGTCGAACCAGCTTATTACAGAGTTCCAATCTGGATTTCGCCGTCACAGGAGCACATTAGATCATTTAGTCAGACTGGAAACTTATGTTAGAGATGCTTTCATTAACAGAGAACACGTAGTAGCCATATTCTTTGACCTAGAAAAAGCTTATGACACTACATGGAAATATGGAATAATGAAAGATCTCCACGACTTAGGGCTTCGAGGTCGCCTTCCAGTTTTCATCGGATCCTTCCTACAGGATCGCTTCTTTAAGGTCCGAGTGGGATCAACGATGTCAAGCCCCTACTCTCAGGAGAATGGAGTCCCTCAGGGTAGTATTCTCTCGCCCACCCTCTTTAACGTCAAAATCAACAGTATAGTAAATTCCATCTCAGAAAATCTCATGTCGTCCCTATATGTTGACGATTTCCTCATTGCATATCGTTCCAGATATATGCCAACCATAGAACGACAACTGCAATTAAATTTGAATAGGATTCACAAATGGTCACTCGAAAATGGCTTCAAGTTCTCTAAACAGAAGACAGTTTGTCTGCCTTTCTATTATTTACGATCAAACCATCCAGATCCATCACTAATAATCGACAACTGTCAAATAAAAGTGGTGAATGAAACAAAATTTTTGGGTGTACTCTTTGACTCCAAATTGTCTTTCATTCCGCATATCAAAGCACTGAAGGCAAAGTGCCTGAAATCAATGAACCTCCTTAAAGTAGTGAGCAAATATAATTGGGGTGGGGACACAACAGTCCTCCTTCGTCTCTATCGAGCAATTACTCGTTCTCGACTTGATTATGGTTCTGTGGTATATGGCTCCGCCAGACCATCTTATCTAAAATGCCTGAATTCTGTACATCATCAAGGGTTGCGACTAAGCTTAAGAGCTTTTCGTACATCTCCTGTAGAGAGCTTATATGTACTGGCAGGGGAACCTCCACTTTCCCTTCGTCGTATCAAGTTATCCATGCAATACATACTAAAAGTAGCTTCAACTCCAACAAATCCAACATATGATGTAATATTTCATCCAAAATACATGCATCATTATGAATCTCGTTCAAACGCCATTCGACCACTGGGATTACGCATGAAATTCTATCTTGAGGCTGCAAAAATTGATACTACAATCATTGCCGAGACGGAAGTACCACCCATTCCGCCATGGATTCTCCCAGTCCCGAAAGTTATACTGGATTTGGCAGAGCTTAAGAAAAGCGAAACCAATCCGGTAGACTATCAAAACCTATTTTATAGTATAAGGTTTAAATACGAATCGTACAAATTTCTATACACAGATGGCTCAAAAATGGAAAGACGAGTAGGCTGTGCTGTCACTTCTTATAAAACCGTTATAGCTGAATGTCGTCTTCCAGACCACTGCTCAATATACACTGCAGAATTAACAGCTATTTACCTTGCCTTAAAGAACATCGAGGACTCAGAATCAGATCGTTATGTTATCTGTTCTGATTCCAAATCTGCTCTTCAAGCAATCCAAAATAAACAACTTGATAACCCTGGGATCTTAGATGTTCTTATTCAGTATTTCTATCTTCACGAATACAAAGACATAGTATTCTGCTGGATTCCTGGACACGCTGGCATTGAAGGGAATGAAAAAGCAGACCTGGCAGCAAAAAGGGCTCTTACAAAAGAGATAACTGATTTTACCATTCCATACACTGATTTTAAAATGACTATAAAATCTTTTATCATGTCTTGCTGGCAAAGACAATGGAATGAATGTAATAACAACAAGTTGCATTCAATCTTACCTTGCATTCAAAATAAAATACCGAGTAGGTTCAATACTCGCAAAGATCAAGGAATATATCACAGATGCCTCATAGGACATTCAAGACTTACACATTTACACCTTTTAGTCAATGAACCGGCACCGGTATGCCAGAGTTGTCGGCGCCCCCTAACAATCAAACATATTTTATTAGATTGCATCCACTTACAACGCATTAGAAGACCTCTGTTTCAAGCTACTACCTTACAACATCTCTTTACTAGATATCCAACCCAGACAATTATTGATTTTTTATATGCTTCTGGTTTCTACTACCAAATATAGATAATCAATCTTAACCTAGAGAGCCTCTACATAGCCCACTCAGGTGCTGATGAGGCGTTAAACAATAACTCACACACACACACACCAAATATAGATAATCAATCTTAACCTAGAGAGCCTCTACATAGCCCACTCAGGTGCTGATGAGGCGTTAAACAATAACTCACACACACACACACCTTTTAGTCAATGAACCGGCACCGGTATGCCAGAGTTGTCGGCGCCCCCTAACAATCAAACATATTTTATTAGATTGCATCCACTTACAACGCATTAGAAGACCTCTGTTTCAAGCTACTACCTTACAACATCTCTTTACTAGATATCCAACCCAGACAATTATTGATTTTTTATATGCTTCTGGTTTCTACTACCAAATATAGATAATCAATCTTAACCTAGAGAGCCTCTACATAGCCCACTCAGGTGCTGATGAGGCGTTAAACAATAACTCACACACACACACACACACGCACCCACTTACAACGCATTAGAAGACCTCTGTTTCAAGCTACTACCTTACAACATCTCTTACCAGATATCCAACCCAGACAATTATAGATTTTTTATATGCTTCTGGTTTCTACTACCAAATATAGTTAATCAATCTTAACCTAGAGAGCCTCTACATAGCCCACTCAGGTGCTGATGAGGCGTTAAACAATAACTCACACACACACACCAGATATCCAACCCAGACAATTATAGATTTTTTATATGCTTCTGGTTTCTACTACCAAATATAGTTAATCAATCTTAACCTAGAGAGCCTCTACATAGCCCACTCAGGTGCTGATGAGGCGTTAAACAATAACTCACACACACACACACTTGGATGTTAAATCCTTGTCATCAAATTAACAGCATTGATTGTGACTTTTTTTTGGTAAATGTAATTGGGCATTTTCATTTTGAAATGAAGATAATATTGCACTTTTCTGAAATGCTTCATTTGGGCAATTTCACTGGTTTGCCCACACTTTTTACAGCTTCTGAAAACCTTACACAGTTTTGCTGTTACTGTTACCACACATGTATGTTCATATTGTAGTTCACTGGCTATACCCTTACAGTCAGGGGGCTAGAGCCAATAAAAAGGGCACTTTATTTGCACTGATCCAGCCCTCGATGTCCTGGGCCTCCACGCGGCGAGGGTGGAAACATTTAGGGTGAAGTCCTCTATCCCCAGTGGCTAAAACAGGACAGTGCGCATTGCACAAGCTGCTCCAGCTATCCAACACAGACAATTATTGATTTTTTACATGCTTCTGGTTTCTACTACCAACTATAGATAATCAATCTTACCCAAGAGAGCCTCTACATAGCCCACTCAGGTGCTGATGAGGCGTTAAATAATAACACTAACTAACTAACTTGCACTGATCCACACCTCAAATTTTGTATCAACATATTGGGAAATTTTCTGAAGTTTTTTAAACCGGTACAAGTTTTGTCAGTTTCTTGGACTGGAGATATTTTTTTCTGGTATCCATGGCAACAAGTACGTTTTTGTATTGGACCAATTAACAAAAAGAATTTAGGTAGTATTGTGTTAATTATATTACAGCGTAAAACACTGATGATAATAAAAAGACAAAAATAAGTGCATTGGCTCCTGACTACCCATTGCAGTAGCCATATCAGGAAATAATATGCAAATTAACTTATCTAGATTAGCCATACAATGAAATGTATGCAAATGGATACCAGAAAAAAACATCTCCGGTCCAAGAAACGAACAAAGCGTGTGCCGGTGTCAGAAACTTCAGAAAATGTCCACAATGCGTTGATACCAAATTTGAGGTGTGGATCGGTGCAAACAGAAATCTCAATTTTGAGGGGCTGGCCCCCGGACTATTTCTGGTGGTTTGTCATTCACATAGCAAAAAAGACTATGGAAAAATACTATTGAATAATATGTGCATACATGTGTATATATGTTTGTATCATGCCTTATTGCGCACATTGGCATATTACATTTTAATATGTTAAGCAAATATGACACGAAGCAGTACAGTTGAATCTCCGGATGAGGACTTCCTTCTCAAAGAAAATGAGGCATTAAACAATAACTCATAACTCCTTCTCAAAGAAATGGTAGGTAGTTTTACGTTTGTGTTAAGTGCAGTTTTATCATAGAGATTTACAACCATAACATTTCCATGGTTATTCATAATTTATGTTTGCTTATTGATAAATAGATTAATTTTCAAGAAAAACTTGTATCCATGAATTTTTTCATAATGTCATATGAATACTTGGATATGCACAATACAAAAAATTTTCATTTCATTTATTACAAGTGTTAAAAGGGAACATTCCACTTCAATATTCAATAGTTCTTGACTTTATTTTCATGATTACCTCTCAATATGCCCTAAAAATAAGGTAAAATGAAAAATACAAGAAGGAAAAAAAATATATAAATTAATAATGAAAATACAAGAAGGAAGGAGAAATTAAAAGTAATAATAAATAATGAAATTATAGATATGTCAATTCAAATTTAAAATTATATTTAACTATATGGTGTTATGCAAGAATGTCAGTATATTTTTACTTCGTAGTTATGAATATATATATATCTTTGTTATCTTAGGGGTTGTTGATGTATCTTGTGATTTATGGAGCTTGTGATATCCTAAACAAAAGTTCAATGACTTCTTTTTTTTAAATCATTCACACAACATTACATGGATATAGAGCTCTTAATATAAAATTATTTATACACTTTATGTATATTTATAATCATTTAAAATATTTTGGACTTTTTTTTTGATTTTCAGTCAGGTTCCTGTTATGTAGTTTCATTGATATAATGAACCTGTTTAGTAGACTTGAAAACAAAACAGCTTCATAGTATATATATATATATATATTTATTTCATGCACACATATGGCATAGCAATTCCAAGAATCAAATGCAATCCAAAATTAAATAAACGTAAATGCAGAAATTATTTTGTACAAAGAAAATTAAGAAGTTCCATTTTTTTTTATTAAAATAAAAAAAGTCATCAATTAAATTGTCTTTCAAGTCCATTATGGCTAGTATAGAGCACTCATCCTCAGCTGAAAGAGTTGTTCCTGCAAGTATGTGCTGTCCTGTAATAATAAAAAAAATAAAATAAACGTGTTTTTCTTTTCTTCAGATGTATCGTCAAATGTTGAAATTTTTCTCTCGAATTGGAAGAAAAGGCATTGAAAGAAACATCAAGAGGAAAGTTGGATCGTCATCAATTTTATCATCGAGAATATGGCATTTTACTCATCTCTTTTTGCTAGTGTCTTAATAATTTTGGTGCATTGCCTACATTACTGACAGTGACAGATTAACCGAGTTATTATTCCGTAATTTGGTAAAAATATAGAATTTCATCAATCAAGGGAATTATGGATTTAAATTAGAACTAACATAAAAAAACATCACCAATTTACAGTAATGCACAGGGTGGAGGCCTAGCTCAGAGGTAGCGCTCTGGGCTTCCAACCGCTGGGTCCCGGGTTCGATTCCCGGTCGAGCCTAAGTTGGATGGCTGTTTCATCCTTCGTCTCATTGTCATGGTCTCTGCCTGTCCTAATTAGCCCAATTGGTGCAGAAATACAGGACGTAAAGCCCTAATCACCCACCCACCCACAGTAATGCACATGATGTACATATTATGTTTTGCATTAAGACTGTATGTGCCATTTAGTTCACCATTATTTTAGTGAAGGTCACAAAAAGTGTTCCAGATAAGCTACTACTGGTAATCATCAGTCACATGATAATATTTTTAACCTTATCTCTGTATATGTGGACCTAGGTGCATACCTCTGCAGATTACAACTGAATTGCGCAAGAGTAGCTGGTAGTTTGTGGACTGTCCAAAAAACGTTCGACTCAGTTGATCATGAACAGCTTGAAATTTTTCTCTCAAATTGGAAGAAAAGGCATTGAAAGAAACATCAAGAGGAAAGTTGGATCGTCATCAATTTTATCATCGAGATTATCGTTGCAGTCCAGTCAAGATAAATCAAATTTGGCTATCATTGGTGCCTCTTGGGGTCACGGACAGGTTAGATAATTTTTTTTTACTGGTTTACAACTCAGATATTACTTACCAATTGTCTTCTTAATTTAAGCAAATAAACCGAAATTTTAATTGAATTCTGATTTAACGTTTTAGCTTAGGTTAAGATTGGTAAATTCGTTAAAAGATGGTCTCATATGTTATTAACATATTTCAAATTTTATCCTTTCACATTTGTCAATCTTCTCGATTGTGTGTGGCATACATTTTACCTTATGAAGATTATTTCAAAATGCTTGGCTGTAGTTTTGGTATCCCATTTGAACTCTGGCCTACTATCAGCGAAAACATGCATGCCTTCAGTGGGTCTCTCCTAAGACTTGTTGGTGAATAAATTCTGTCGTTGTCATAAATAGATGTGGGAGAGACACGACTTGCCCTTCACTGGCAAAGTTTTCGTGTTGTTATGGACTGCAATTGTGACGACAATTTTATAAAGTTAATTGGTAATATCTCAATTAAATTATTATCGTTGTAGTAATTACGTAGAATCACATTTCAATTTTCTCGCGATTCTAAGAGCATGATGTCGCAGTTTTCGCCTATGTTTGCATACATTTCATACTTCATTTCCTAATGAAACAAAACAATACTCAAACCAAACGAGACATCATTGTAACAGCATTAAGAACTTATCAAAAATGTTTAGCAGTTAACAGTTTGTTTGGGTAAATCAATTATAGTGCCTAGCAGAAAAGTGTTTACACTGGCAAACAATAAAAAAAAATTTTCGTCTTTCAAAAGGATTCTGCCACGTCACATTGGTTGTTATGGTTAGTAGGTGTTAGCGAAATTCCATTGAATATCCTCAGCCAACCTTGACTATTAATATAAAACATAGGTGACATTCGACTGGCAGTTTTCCCTGAAGTACATTTAGGCAGTGCCCGCTCTACGTAGATTTCCCAGTCAAATAAAAATTCTAGGAATTGCCCCTTGACACACTGACAAAAAACAAACAAGACTCAATGAAGAGAAAAACGAATAACTTTCTCATCTGCTCCAGATGTGTGTTTGAGGCACCTCTTAAATTCATGGAAAACTTCAGGAAGCTAACCAGATTAGACCTCAGCAGAAATACATATATATAGCACATAGAAAATATTTAACTTTTTTTTTCTCTTTAAAACTAAATAGTAAACAAACTTCACCTGGCATTTAATTTTTTATGCCATCAAAAATTGCCGTTTACATTGCATTGTCTTTTATGGCCAATGACATGAAAACGAGGCACAAATGAACGTCATTAGCGTCCTCGCTTCGTGATACATTTTATTAAACAGCTCCTTCAATTTTCGTCCGATTTTCAAAATCCTTATGTACAAAAATGTATTTGTAGTTTGCTTATGGTGTGAATTGAATCAACACCGATTTAATTTGTGTGTGAAATTACTCTAAAGACGCAAATCGGCGACGCTCTCCAATAACTTTTTGCCCACATATGATCACGTGAATCGATTTTACAGACGTTTACATACTTTTTTCTTCGTTAACATTTGTGCTACACGAAAATTTACGATTTTTTTTTGTAACCTCCAGTCGAATACACTTTGTGCTTTACGAAACTTAAGTGCCCCACGAAAAGCCCAGTCAAATACTACCATTGTAATCAACATTTTACGATAATCTGTGTTGGTCAAAACTTGCGCCTGGTTGAGCAAATTGAATAGTTTTTTGACAGTTTTGTCACTGTTTTCAAACAAAACAAAGCAATTATATACGTCACATGAGCACTTTATTTAGTTATTTTCAGTGCTTGCTAGGCACTCTAACGTTTGCTGTTTCTGATCAGCAACAGTGCTTCAGGTGGCCCAAAACAAATGTAAAAGAATCTTTGGGCTTTTAGTGTATTGAATACATAGTAAACGGTGACAGTACACCCCAGTTGTACTGGCTTTGCTTGATGTGGGCATGATGTCACACCTTCTGTTGAGCATCACAGTTTACAGAGTTGACCAATCAGTGGCTGCGAAACCCTCATGATGGCACAGAAGAAAAAGAAAAATGTAACAGACTGTTCTACATAATTATTACAAAGACAATGTGTGTGTGTGTGTGTGTGTGTGTGTGTGTGTGTGTGTCCTGTATTTCTGCACCAGTTGGGCTAATTAGGACTGGCAGAGACCATGGCAATGAGACGAAGGATAACACAGCCATCCAACTTAGGCTCGACCGGGAATCGAAGCTGGGACCCAGCGGTTGGAAGCCCAGAGCACTACCTCTAAGCTAGGCCCCCACCCTATTACAAAGACAATAACATTGACATTAAGATTTTTTTCAAATGTTTTTTAAATGATCCAGCAAACTACAAACATTGAAAATTACATCACTGAATGTGATTTAGAAGTATGACATTATTAAGGCTGTGATGCACCCCATTCTGCCATTTAATTCAACAACAGCACAGAAAGCATATCATTGTATTGAGAGAAAATGGTATCTTTCAGTCTAAATCCAGACCCTCAGGCCGCGTCGTAGACGAGGGTACGCGATGAAAGTAGGTACTTAGTGGCGAACAAAATAGTTCTTCAACATTTGTCTGAAACGACATTGCATCATTTTAATATACACAAGAACTTGAATTATATTCTCCTGATTGATATACACTTATCTGTTATGTCAAATTGCTTGCTTCCCTACTGGGATTCTAGCTCCCCCGAATTCCCCAAAACCCTCTCCTGCGGAAAGGCCTGATTGAGGGTCTTGTGTCAAGACTGGGTATTTTATAGTTAGTATACGTTGTCATACAACAGTTTTCATAAACTTGAAAGATAACTCCAGATGATGTCATGTGAATACAGGAATCCCATTAATTAAGGCAGTTCCTCAGTCATTGGGAGTTCAGATGACATCATCTAGAGATATATGTTCCCAAGTTTGTGGTTCTGCTGTAATGGCGAGATGGGCTTAATATAAGTGTGGTGGATTTCAGACAGGTACCCCTTTGTTTACGTGCAATATAATCTCGCCATAAAACCACCTTTGTTGGTGCAAACTTGATGGTTAGGTTGCCTGAATAGCGATACAAAATAAAACGGCAAAACATATAATAATAACCTAGAGTGATTTTAATAGTGATGTGTTATAAGGTTGGATTCTATTGTATGTGTCTTTATTATTATTTTTTTTGTGAATATCGGTTTTATTTTTGGTGTGCCTGGATGACAACCAGTAGATATAGATCTCTTTATTGCCATTGTCTTGTATGTTACCATTTTCTAAATCATGTAAGTACTGTCTGTTCAAAAGATAAAATCTTTTTGCAAGAGGAGAAAATTAGAAAAAAATATTTTTTGCGTAGTAACTAACTACAAAATGGTGGTCATCTGAGAAATAAGCATGTAATCTATATTGGTCTAGGTTTACCGTATACACTGCCCTACAAAAGTTTGGAGACATATTGGATTTTGCAAGTAAACGTGTTAGCTATGTTTCTGCACAGGACATAATGGGTACCGTAATCTGGGGTGATAAGGGACGATGGGGTGACAAAGGACACAAGCCCAGAAAGTTATTAATGACGTCATAAACTTTCTGGGTTTGTGTCCTTTGTCACCCCATCGTCCCTTATTACTCCAGATTACGGAACATGTAATCAGCAGAAATATTTAGATGTGATAAATTACAGCGAGTAGTACAGTTTAAAGCTGCTTTGCAGTTGTTATTTAATGTTACATAACCTGTTTACAAACCTGACTACATGCCATTTTGCAGTAGTGGTATGAAATAGTGAATATTTTCATCATTTTCAGACTTTCACCAGATAATCACTGTAATTACTGAAATTAACCCTGGCTAACATTCCAGCAAAAAATCATGAAATATCAACCAGCCAGCTGAAACTTAGACTGATTATAGTGGAGTGATAAATTGGTGAAAACACATCAATATTTTAATCAAATTTACAAAAGTCAATTTGTAGAGCATGTAATTCAGAAATTGATTGTTAAATGAATAGTCAATGAATAAACAGAAAGGAAAGTTTTCAAACGGATAGCCAAATTTTACTATCTAAGAAGTGTCAAAGTATAGCATTTTCTTGAATTTAGGACACGAGGTAAAGCTGTGTTAATCTGAAAAGTGCCAATAATATCAAAAGAAATTTCTCCAATAGGACCACTTAAGGCTGGAAGAGTACGTCTGAATAAAAAGAACCCTGGGTCCAACAATAGCTATGAGACTATAAACAATATAATCAAATTGTCTTATGAATAGCATGAATATGATTGTATAATGTTATATAATAATTTGATTACCTGTTTCTTTTATTGATTTCATAAATTATTCCTCTGAAAAATTGTGTGATGATTGCATGTCTTTTATGACCTAGGCAGAAATATGGCTGATATTTTCATTGTAAAATCCAATGCGTTTCCAAACTTTTGCATGGCAGTGTATGTTGGACCTGCCATTTTATGTGAATATGGTATTTCATCATTGTCTCACATGCATTGCAGTGCAATCATGAGTGATTCTGTTGATATCACGAGTTATATGTTACTCTTGATAAAGATTTTGTAGTAATTTTTATTGATTTCAGAAACACACAGGAGTTGCCAATGGACCTGATTTCTTGCGTAATGGAGGCCTTGTCGGATCTTTGATAGACTTAGGTATGATTGCTGTATTTTTTTTATCAAGAAATCAAACAATGGAAACTAGTGTTATCAATCTTATCTGTGTCTGCTGCTTGTAAATAAAAAAAAGTAATTAAACATTTGAGCTCCTGAATAAGATTCCTGCTTGATCTAGTAATCTTGTTGAATTGGTCAATGAACTCAGAACTCATAACAAATTTATTTGACGAAGTATATAAAATATAAAAGATCAGGAGGGCCCTTCTTAGACAGCTATGCTGTCGCTGACAAAGGCCCCCCCCCCCCCCCCCCACACAACAGGTTATATATAAATACATATCTTTTATTCGACAGCTTCATGTCATTCATGACAAATGTGTCACAATGTAAACAAAAAATACAAAGTAAATGACATACAATAACAATTAAAGAATAATAGAAAAGTAGTAAATAAAACTAGGTTCCAGCTAGGATAAAGATTTGTTACAATACAATAGCAACATAATAATGTACAGTTTTCAATGTAAAGTTCAATCTTGTTTTATCTATATATATAAATCGTACAGCATTATCCATAACAAATGATCTAACACATAGGTAATTGGAAGGAACATATATACATGTATTTAAAAATATACAAGATCGAAGATTTGGTATACAAATGTTTATAATGCAGAGACTCGGAATGATGGTCAACATGTTTAATGCCGGACGATAATTGATGACTCAAACGTTTATTAGGCATCAATATTTACCAGAAAATTTCCAAGGGATTTTAACAACCCAGGCTCTTTTGATTTCATTAGCTACTTTAAGGAGTTCTTCACGACTAAGTTTATTATGCGGACATACTATGAGACAATATATTTTTCATCTTCAATTTCATGCATACTGCATTTTAGGTGTATACAATAAATCAATTAGAATTTAACTTCAACTTAAAACTCACAAGGTACAACTGACGTTTATATTAGAAGATATATCAATAATATGATACGGAATAACATAGTATGAATGTGAAACACACATGCCATGTTTAAACCAGATTCACTTGAAGGCAATACTGGCTAAAACTAGATAAAACCAACAAATATACTTTTTTGTTTTGTAATACATCTTCTGACTGCTATTGACTGGTAAAGATCTTTGTTTTGAAATCCATTCATACAGCAAAATATTATGGCAATAACAGTCTTTATTACTATTTAATTACATTATCTTTTAGTACATTTATGACCAGGACTAGTCGCTAACCTTCGGCACAGTGGTATTTTTTTTATGCTGGAGTTTTGCTAATTTATGAAAGAAAAAAAAGATTACCTTATTGGACCTCAGTATAAAACAAAACACCTCAATTAACGGCGGTAAGAAGAAAAATTGGTCTGTTAATAGTCTGTACATTAAGAATTTACATGTGTATCTTCAAAGTGAGAGTTTATGTGGGTTTTGTGAAATATAAGTTAAGTATAACCTCACTATAAAATAATAAAGGTCAAATGAACTCTTAATATTTGTATTACAGGTTACAATGTGCACGACTATGGTAATATTGAGACTGAATTAATTGATGATGATGTGACAGTGAACAATGTCAGACTGCCAAGAACAGGTTCTGAGCAGTTTAACAAGGTATGTGATAGATACTTATTAATATAATGCCAATACCCTGTGTTATTTTAGGTATTATAGTAGCTAGATAATATTAGGCGACAATGGTTTTATGAATATCCCTATGTCCTGTCCCTACATGCAAACTGCCATTTTCAAATTATAAGCATAAATGTTCTCTGTTACTTGCCCTATAGAGGTTAATCCTATTGTCACATTACTGCTAGGTTAGCTGCAAGAAGCATCCAGAAAATGTTCATATGATTACCATCAAGAACTTAAATCTTCATCTACTGATTGATGTAATGTTACAAGTTCACAACGGATAAAAACTGTCAGAAATGCACCACTTATATTAAGATAGTGGTCCCAATGATAGGTGTGCTTAAAAATCAATGTTGATAAAGACCTCACACCGCAGTGACCACCACCTTGCAGAACATGGAGCGCCACCAGTATTGCGTTTGCGTGTACTATTGGACATGCATTGGATCCAAATTTACTCATAATAGAGTTATAGTGTTTTCTTGAATTTGGAGCCCTCGAAGGTCCTGGGCCTCCACACGGCGAGGGTAGAAACACTTGGGTGAAGTCCTCTATCCCCAGTGGCTAAAACAGGACAGTGCGCATTGCACAAGCTGCTCCAGCTATCCAACGCAGACAATTATTGATTTTTTACATGCTTATGGTTTCTACTACCAACTATAGATAATCAATCTTACCCTAGAGAGCCTCTACATAGCCCACTCAGGTGCTGATGAGGCGTTAAACAATAACACTAACTAACTAACTTCTTGAATTTGGATATTTTACAGATTTCTAAACATGTTGAAAAAGCCATAAATTCAGATGCAGTGTGTCTGACCCTTGGCGGAGACCACAGCATTGCGTTGGGAACCGTCCATGGTCATGCTAAGGCAAATGAAGACCTTTGTGTCATTTGGGTCGATGCCCATGCGGACATCAATCCTCCTCAAGCATCAGACAGTGGCAACATGCACGGGATGCCTCTTGCTTTTTTGGTGAAAGAAATGGATCAGTATACACCGTCAGTGCCTGGATTTGAGTGGTTCAAACCATGGTAAGAATACAATTTATTAATAAAAAAAAGTTATCGAAAGTTTCCCATAGACTAATGTCGCATGAATCCACTACCATTATTCTCAATCATCAAAATTTAGCTTGAACTACTTTTTTACAGCATGAAAATTATTCAACCTTTTTGCAATATAATTTCAATATATTTTTAATATGATTCCAACATACCTCTAATTATTACCTCAATATCACATGTATTGTTGTTACTCCATGTACTTTTCTATCTTTAATTTGTACCAGCTCGAAAAGCACATATGCTTCATTCTGGTAAATGAGGGACTGCCTTAGCTAATAGGAGTCCTCGATTCACATGACATCTTCTGGAGATTACTTTCCTCGTCTTTTGAATGTTCTGCAATACTCATTGTTTATTTTCCTATATTTTATTGTAACTTAAATTGCGTTACTTATGTTTCAGTTTGAGTGCCAAAAATCTTGCATATATTGGTCTTCGCGATGTTGATACAGCAGAAAGGTGAGGGAAGGCAAATTAGATATTTGTGTCTTTATGTTGTGCACTTTCAGTTTATAATGATGTGCCTGTGTGAATGCTAAGTATTGTTATTCACAGACTGCATTGCATACTTTTCAGGTACATCATTGAGTCCCTGGGCATTCCTTCTTACACCATTCTGGATATTGATCGATATGGAATTGATGAATGTTTGGAAGATGCTCTCCGTTCTATTAATCCAAAGTAAGTGTAAACTTCCTTATTAAGGGAGAATCGGATGTCTAGCTTTGTCTTATAGCTTGTTTGCAAAGAATCAGATGTATTTTTGTCATGTGTATGTAAAGACGTAAATTGCTGTAGAAATTAATGTAGAGATTATTGCTTTTGTGAACTTTCGTTATTAATGATGTCATATGAATCCAGGACTACCAAGTCTGTGAAATTGACTGTATTGTTATTTTCATTGCATTTGGGGTACTGAATAGAACACTGATACAGTATTGATAAATCCGCCTGACCCTGCATATTAACTTTAACTTGATATTTTTGATCCTATAAGTTAAAAAATTGGGAATTGTATTTCAATGTCAAGCCTATTATTAATTCTAGTGGCAACAAACCCATTCACCTGAGTTTTGACATTGATGCCTGTGATCCAGTCTTGGCCCCAAGTACAGGAACGCCAGGTATATCAATTTTTTTATCACTAAGTATGTTGTTTAATATTATTAGAACGTAGTATAATGACCTTGTTATGTAACTAAGCTTTTTATATGGGTTATCTTTGGAATCAAATCTTCCCACATACTGTTTGATTAACTTTCTGCACTGAACTGATAGTATATGATAACAACTTACAACTCATGTAAGACCTCCTTGACCTCCTTGATTGCCCTCGAAGGTCCTGGGCCTCCACGCGGCGAGGGTGGAAACACTTGGGGTGAAGTCCTCTATCCCCAGTGGCTAAAACAGGACAGTGCGCATTGCACAAGCTGCTCCAGCTATCCAACGCAGACAATTATTGATTTTTTGCATGCTTCTGGTTTCTACTACCAACTATAGATAATCAATCTTACCCTAGAGAGCCTCTACCTAGCCCACTCAGGTGCTGATGAGGCGTTAAACAATAACACTCACTAACTAACTAAGACCTCCTTGATTAATATTCTGACTAACTTAGTGCAGTTCAATTAAAAACCGGGGTTCTGAAAGCCCCATGTGCAGTATTTGCATGGACATGGTAAAACACTGTGTAGTTACCGAGCAGATGAGTGGGTACCTGGCTCGAGAAGATTTGACCAATTTCATGTATTAAAAGAGATAGATCAGCCACCAAGCACATGCCTGACAAACGTTTACCTGCTGTATACTCATTCCCATCTTCTTTTAAACAAACCAGCAGCAGTATGTGAAAGATGTCAACACCCCCTTACAGTAAAACATATTTTATTAGAATGTAACAATTTACAGCAAAGACAAAGATCATAGTATCAGTCAAATTCTCTGAAACACCTTTTTACATCATATCCTCCTAATAGTATTTTACAATTTTTACGTGAAACCAATGTATATTACCAATTGTAATATTAAAAATGTGAACCGAGTTTGAATATCCTTAACCGTTCAAGCCTCTACATAGCCCAATAGGCGTTAAACACACACACACCTGCTGTATACTCCCTGGGGAGCTGAGCTAGAGATGGAGCGCCAGGGGAGCCACCATGTACAACTTAATTGATATGGTTGCTCTTGAATATATTGTGAATTTGATTTCATTGTAAATTGCCACTGAATGTGCAGTCTGCATACACGTGACCACAATAGAAATATAATAATGCTTGATGGCCATAAACTTCCAGGAGTATTCCAATTTTTTCAAATGTAAATTGCCACATGGCACAAAGAGAGCTTCATATCTTCAGCAAATGTAGTTAAAGCTGGATTGTCAGTCAATACTCATTTCATTGCTTCTGAAAAAAACGGATTAAATTCCATCAGGGCCTTGCTAGGTCCCAGATAGCATTCCAAATCGGGCCAGCGTCGTTTCTGGCACGATTTTGGAATGCTATCTGCGGCTCACTATATCTCTATAAAATTAATGAACTTCCTGGATGAAGTAAATTCCTCTGATATTTATTAATTTAGCTCAATCTAGACAATGTGGGTTCTTGAATTCGACAGTTAGAAGCATTTTCTTTCATTTGGATAGCTTTTTTCAGTGGTACAAAAACTGTTTGACAATCCAGTTTAAAAAATCGTATTTTATATGATACCTGTCTACAAGTCCACCCCTTGCGCTATCTCACTGGGAGAAACTCACCAAAAGTTTCGCACAACTAACCCAGGCACTACTGACCTATGATCCTTGATTCGATTTTGTTCATTATTATTCAAAGAATACAAACCGCCAAAATTAGAATATTATATGCTCTTTGCAAACCAATCTGTTTGGTCAGCAATACGTTGCAGGTGTGTAGCGATATAGATATGTAGGTTACTTAATTTTCCAGGGACCCTGAAGATTCAAGGGTCCCGAGCAGAGACAGACATGATACCATGTAATAAGCCTGCAAAGATGTGCAGTTGCAGAAAGCCTACCAATTCCGAGGTACAGTGAAGTGTCACCTCCTTTACAACCAGTTTCATTGTTTTTTAAGAGCTATACCCTTAAATGGTATGCACTAGCTCCTCTGGCCTCAAACTCAGCTTATGTTGGAGTATACAGACACTGCCATGTGTTCACACTGCTTTGAACTTGTCTTGCAATATTCCTGTATTGGTACAGCCAGGACCTGCCAGGTATCCACTCTCCACTGGGTGGACAGTAGCAATGAAAACTTGAACTCTTGAGGTCCCTTGTGATTCGTATGCATGCCTACCTACCTGCTTGTTTGAAAAATGATTTTCATGGACAAGGCCACTCATTTTAACCCAACTACTGGGCAGGGGCCTAGCTCAGAGGTAGCGCTCTGGGCTTCCAACTGCTGGGTCCCAGGTTCGAATCCCGGTCGAGCCTAAGTTGGATGGCTGTTTCATCCTTCGTCTCATTGCCATGGACTCTGCCTGTCCTAATTAGCCCAATTGGTGCAGAAATACAGGACGTAAAGCCCTAATCACCCACTCACCCACTTAACCCAACTACTACCAGCATTCTTGGTAACCTCAACATTTGATAACCTAACTAATATAGGCAGTATATCTTTGTTTAGAGGAGGGTACGTTTATCAGACTTGCCACTGTAAAATATTTATGGCCATTGATGTAAAAAGTTAGAAGTTTGGGGAGCACTATCTACTCTTAACATGCATCTTCACACTTGATACATTTAACAATGATTTAATGTGACTACTGGAATGTTCCTGGTACATAATCATAAATATTATTTGTTTGATTTCCTGATAAGTAACTAACATATCCCATTGTGTGTATTTTAAGTGGCTGCCTATGTTATTTTTGTAGTCTTATCCAGGTTATCTTATCTTCCTTGATTAAATAACAAACAATAGTGTTTACAAACTTTTCAGTGCAACACATCATGATAATACTTTTAGTTATGTTATTAGACTGATAAAGTTGCACTGCTCGTTTCATGTGTTTGATAAGAAAGATAAGATGATTTCACTTTGCAAAAACTTGGTGCAACAAAAATTACATGGAATAGGTCAAAATTAAGTCAGTGGGGTCAAATGGATTGAGTGATCATGTATTTGATGTAATTAATTAACACTGAGTATTTTATTAGAGCAATGATGTTCACAGATTTCACGATAACCTGTTTTTTGAAATTGCAAGAACAACAGTTACTGAGTCGGAAATTTATATCCATAACAATTTATTTATACAGTTGCTGGGGGACTCACTATGCGCGAGGCTCTGTACATCGTAGAACGACTTTCAGCGACTGGAAATTTGAAGGCTCTTGATTTGGTTGAAGTGAATCCAGAACTTGGATCATTCCGTGACCAACAGACAACTCTCCAATCTGCTCTCGATATCATCCTCGCTTGTTTTGGCAAAAGAGGGATTTCTCAAATACCAAGTGGATACAAGCTGCCTCTTCCAAATGTATCGTAGAGAGTCGTTCTTCCCCACAGAATTGATAACACGGTGAAGACATCTGCAAGAAATCTGATATTTAGTGAAGAAACAAAAATATGGCATATTTCAAGAAAGAAAGCTAATTTTAGTTCACATGGATTAATGGGTACTAAGGTTTTTGAGTTACTCTTCCAACTTTTGATATATGCATTGTATTGCTTATTTAGTAGTTTTAGAATTGCACTTATATGCTGTACTTGCTCACGTTTCAAAGAATATGCTGTAACTGTAGTACTGGCCACCTATGGATGCTTGAAAAAAAATGTGGTTTTGTAATAAGTAATAAGAGTCTTTTCACTCTACAGCCCTGAATTCAGCAGGACAAAAGTCTTTCCTCTCCTCTTATTACTTATTTTGCTTTTCAGACACAGTATGTAATATTTAACTGATTCCATAAATGTAACTTTCTCAGAAAAATAACAAACATCAACTTAATAATAAAGTCTCAAATATACATTAAAATGCACTAAAATTACTGCTGCTAGGATGCACTTTGCTTCAGCCAATCACAGCCAAGGGCGGAAACTTTTTCGGCCAATAGAATTGCAGTATTCTGTTTGAGCCACCCTGGTGGAAATACAGAGAACCTTCCGTGAAAATCCACTATTGAGCAAGTACAGTATGACGTGATCACAAGATTGATATTTTGCACAATATAGTTTTAATCTACATATTGTCTAAAACATCATGGCTGAGGCTGATATTTGTATACGTATAACCAATTTTTCTATTTTAATAAACTTACAAGTTCGGGCGAAGTACGGGTAGTTTGTAAAAACAGAATTTCATCGCCCAATTTTTTAGATTATGTTTATGAATAATTGTGCAAATTTGTATTTTTGATACACATGATGGTAGAGGTTGTGCTGTTATTAGATATTGACTGTAGCTTTTTTAAAATTAATTGATATTTGCTCTAAATGAAAGTGTTAATGTTTTTGCCTCCAATCAAAGAATGAAAAGTTGACACATTAAGCAATCAGGTAGCACATTTGAAGTTATCAATAATGGCTTTTTCTCGAACTGTACTTTATAGATTGCAAGTTGGAGCTTTAGACTTCTACCTGAATTTTAAATTGAGACATAGTGCTTTTTGTTTTCTTAGTTAAAACTTATAGTTGATATCGGGTAAAGTATTGCAGCAGTTTATTAATGGTCATACAAGGCCCAGGCTTAATCACTCTGTAGGTACATAATGTTTTACAGATGGTTAATGACTCAGCCTTTAATCAAGACTGACCTGTGTGATAGATCCAGCTTGAAATCAAATAATGTTGCAGATGCAGATTCATAAACGAATTATAATGATAATTGGGTGAATCCTGTGAACATTTTTGGAAAACAGATCAAATTTCAAAGTTCTGTGCAGCCATGAAGATAGGATCTATTTATTAAAATATATTTACATGTATTTGTAAACTGCGAGAGTGTATTACCGCAGTTATTGTGTTTTTGGAATGATGAATCTGATAGCTCTTTGGCTGCGTGAGTGTATTACCGTGGCTTTTTTTTACAATATGTTGCGCGAGTGTATTACCGCAATATTGTGTACAAGCTGCGAGAGTGTATTACCGTGGCTTAGATATTCTTATATTTGTTGCTGCGAGAGTGTATTACCGTGGCATTTTTTTACGCTGCGAGAGTGTATTACCGCGGCATTTTTTTACGCTGCGAGAGTGTATTACCGCGGCATTCTTTACAAGCTGCGAGAGTGTATTACCGCGGCTTTTGTTTTGGTTTATTTATTGCTGCGAGAGTGTATTACCGCGGCATTATGTATAAGCTGCGAGAGTGTATTACCGTGGCTTAGATGTTCTCATTTTAATTGTCACGAGAGTGTATTACCGTGGCATTTTTACAGGCTGCGAGAGTGTATTACCGCGGCTTACTTGTTCTTGTATTTATTGCTGCGCGAGTGTATTACCGTGGCATTATGTATAAGCTGCGAGAGTGTATTACCGTGGCTTAGATGTTCTCATTTTAATTGTCACGAGAGTGTATTACCGTGGCATCTTTTACAGGCTGCGAGAGTGTATTGCTGTGGCTTGTTTGTTCATGTATTTCGGGCTTGTGTTATTGTTTTCTGCACAACATATTACCATTGCACTTTTTGTAGGCTTAAGTTTCTACTATACCAGACCCTCTTATTACACTTTTAAAGGTCAGATTAAGCAAAGTGCTCAAAGACAAAATAAGAAAACATTAATTAACACTTCTGACACCCTTTGGAATGCATTTCGCACTTTCCTCAGTTCTCTTTTTGTACTTGTGCAAAATTGAATCATCTGTCACAACTTAATTTCAACTTCTTGGAAGTGAGATAGGAGGCTTTGATATTACAGTAAAGATTGGCTAGTTACTATTGCTTGTAGATTTTGGTTTTTGTCTGCATTGTCATGCACATTTATTTTGTTATTATATCGTTAGTTCCCCATTGACTTGAAATATTCTTATGATATTGATATTAAAAAAAAATAATGTTATTGATTCAAAATATAGAGGCATTTGTCAAATCCATTGTGTTTTATGGGTATATAAGTGACAATTGTGAAATTAATGTGTATTTTAAGCCATGATTTTTGTAATTGCCAGTAATTTACAATACAAATTCCCAACAATCTATATTGAGTTTGGATTTCTTTTGTTTTACTGCATAGGTGACTGAATATTTGTCCTCATACCGATTTTTCAATGGGGTCACAATGAATTGAATCTTTGGAAAATAACTTGAAATGTAGGTTTCCTTATTGTTGGTGAATCAGCAAATTAAAAAAATAAATAAAAAATCTTTTGTTAATGGCAAATATGAAGAGTCATTCCATGCCTGATTTGAACAAATTTCAGGAAGTGCCCTGCATGGCTGTATCAGATGTATTTTATATTTTATACACTGGAACTTCATCATATGCAAAATTTTAATCTCTATAACTAAAATATCTAAAGTTATGGTTTCTTGGTGTGTTGCACCAGGCTGTGAAAGTCTTCCATAATCTGAAACATTTTTAATGCATTATATGATAACATTAAACACCTTTCTTTCCGCAAAGACTGAAGATCATTGCTATGTTCCAGTTCTTCTTAAACTGACACCCTTCATACACATTCTCTTATAAATAAGCTAATACCATTCGAGACCCTCCTCAGCCAATTAGAAGGTAGTATTCGCTGGTGATAAATCTGTTATCAGCTCAAGCGGGCTGATAATTTTTTCCGCTTCAGTGATCACCAGGGAGTGATAACTAAGTCAAACACTGAAAGATTTGAGACAACTAGGGCAAACAATAAACAAGTTCCTGTAATTGAAAACAAACTGGAACATGTAACAAAGAGCTTAAGTATTTATATCATAGGAAAACAGAAATTTTACAAAATACCCAATATGATATATATATATTTATATATATAGTACTTATAATAACAAATACTCAATATAATATATATATTGTCCTTATAGCAATAATATTCATGATAATTATAACTCCAGTGAGATTTTCTTGCCATTCTTAGTAATCACCACTTTAGTAACACGATCAGGTACTGTAATTTCTAAAATCCCATCGGATTTCACTGGGTGAACTGTGTCATGGTCATTTGTTGGTATTTTTGGCATGTCAGTGAGAACTTCAAGTTTAGGCATATACATGCATTTGTGGCAACTTTTGGTTTAGGCGGTTGCAAGCATTTGCTGATAAGAGTTCTCCATATCAATTGATGTGCGTTTATAACATCTTACAGCTTCAGAACGATAGCCTGTTCGACTCTTTATGACCTGTTCATCGAATCCACTCTGATATAAACGAGTTGCGCAGGTAACTTTGCCACTGTGACCGCTAATATTTTTGTTTTCTATGCTTTGCCCAGCTCCTTCCATCATTGCTCTTATTATTTTAGCCAAAGTATTCTTGCTAACAACTTGGGTGCTGAAACAAATTGTGCCATCTTTGTTTTCAAGTGGCTTATGATAAAATCTCCCCTTATCAGGTAGTAAACTCAGGTATTTTGAGAACAGGCTTACAATGCAACATGGATTGCTGTTGTCTGCATATTGGGTGATGACCTTGGGCTTGGCTTTTGAATCAATTGCGCCCGTGACAGCCTTACTTGCTCTACCAAGATATCTCAAGTACTGCAAGCCATCTTGGGATCCAAACACATATTGATCCTGCATTAGCTTGTCGTGTTAATCTACAGATCGGAACCCAAATACTTTCATTTTGTAGAAACACACGATATTCAAAAGACCAGATGCTGTCTTAGCATCAAACATCCCAGTTTCCCATAATTTTTCCTCCTCAGCTTCACTTATTTCATCTTTGTGTTTCACAATGTGCCCAATGCCATTAGCAAGTAGATATTTCTTCCTCCGATCTAATGCATCATAGAAAGTAGGAAAATATTTGTTGTGTTTAACTAAAGGCTTAAAATCCGAGATTTTTAGGATGTCTCGTCCATAACACTGGATTCCAACTGCCATAACTGTCAGGGATGATGGACAATAGGGTTTTCCCTCGAGTGTTTTTGCTTCATCAATAAATCTACAATTAACAGTTAAAAAATACTTCAGTATGCATATTTTGACAAAAGGCTTCAGATTTTGATTCCAAAAAACTGCCGTATTATTATATATAGTTTGAGATAACAATTACAGACTTACCTTGCCAACCAATAGTCCCATTTTTTAAAATCGGTATCTACTGCCATCTCTGGAGTTAGTGCAGGAATGGGAAAATGGGAATCAGCCAATGTTTCGGGTTTGGATTGACGCCAATCTCTCCACGCATTGAAAGTGGTAATTGATGTTTCTGTGCTCCTCTTGGTATTTGTAGGTATTCTATCCAAGAGCGCCACTGAGAATTGATTTTCATCCATAATTTCATTTCCAAACAGTGATTTGTCATTGCTGCTCTTATCTTCAAACAGTGGCTTATCAAAAAGGGACTCCGTTGGTATATTCAAAAGTTGTGTTCAGCCAATTTCAAAGTTGCATTCAATTTGGGAAAAGTCTTTTGATGCCATCATGCAACAGAACAACTTTTCAAGGAGGATTGTATTTAATCATTCTGCTTTAAAACCAACCAACCGAAGGCAAACAACTAATAAACAATTCTAAGAGGGATTATGTATTCTGTTTAAATTAGTTTTAAGTTGTCTTCTCTCATAGTATTTTCTCATAGTTTCGTTTCCAGAGCAGGAACTTCATCCACCCAGCCCCAACTGGGCTTAGTCAATTGACTTAGCCAAAATAACAGTAAAGTGGTGATGTTTTCATACAACAAAATTCTCAAATATAAACATTTTTCCCGATTACCATTACATTCGATAAAAAAATGTCTTAATTCTGTGGCCAACCTGAAAACATCCTTCCTTTTAAGGACTTCTAAAAACTACTACAAATGAAGGATACCTCATTAAAAATGAAAATTCCACCTGTACTAGCATCTAAAGATAAAACATCACAGAAACACTGAGACTATCAAAGGCACAACTATGCCATAATATGAATGTAAATAATTTGTGTATCTTTATTATCCACATGTCAATAAAGATTTTTGAACCTATAGAATTTTATCCCATCAATAACACTGAAAGTGTTAAAACATGATAGTAACACCCTGTCACGTTTGGACTAGCGGTATATAGATTGACAGTAGCTTGGTTGGTTGTGCCAAAGGAGACAAGAACACACTTTTAAATTAATAAAATGATTTTAATATTATTATGACATATGACATGTTAATTATACCTGGTTGCAACCCAAAGAACTAAAGTAAACTCAAATCCTTCAATAATTGTAAATAATCAATATTATTTCAATGAAATCAAGTAATGTTTCAAGTCAATGAGAATTCCCAATTATATTGTGTCTTGTTTGCAACTCAATTAATAAAGTCTTCAGTGCATGTTAATCATTCCCAATCATGGCATAAATACCAATGGTCCAGTATGGGATGTGTAGTTCTGTTCCATGTTGATCAATGATGTGGTCCAAGTCCCGACTGTGCGACGTTGGACAATTCAGAACTTCAAGATTCACTTGCATAGACTGTAAGTTGTAACATCACTTGTATGGCTTGTAATAAAGTTCAAAGTCATTTTGTAGGACACCATCAGATATTCATGTCCTGTGCTTCTGCCATAGTGTGTAAGCTGCAAATTAGCATCGATTATCATAACTGAATTTACTTGCAAATTATACGTCTGCTATGCCTTTGCCTCATTGCCTCATAACGCATAAATTACACAAGTGACATTTAACATTATGCTAAACATTAACACCAAATATACCATGAATAATATAAGACATCATTATATCTTATACTAGTGATTGCTTAATAAACAATTAACTTAGCTGCATAAATTGCTATGACTGAACTGTCATTATAACCTACTGAATTAAATTCTTGAATAAATTAGACAATGATAGCCTTCTGCATTGAATAGCCTTAAAGCTTATAACACAACATTTGCAATTTAAACATATGTCAATATCATCCAGACATTTGTTAGAATAACTTGTACAAGAAAATATCAACGTACATGGTGTTTTAGTAGCAAAAAGAACAAAGTTTTTCCAGGAACTCTCTGGTTCCTCTCAGAGGCTGTGGAGATGCCATGTGCTGTCACACTTGGGTGACTTTGGGATTAACTATTAACTTATCCATGTGGCACCACTAGTTAATCCAAGCCTAGTGGCTCCTCACTGTGATAAATTAATTAGCTACTATCTTGAATGTGACACACCCTGTAGAGTATACAAGCCAAATTTGAAGCAAATCTGGCTCTTAAAGTTTGATGGTTCAAAAATTCATCTTCTGGCAAATTATACCTGTTTATGTCACACATCCTGCCTACTAAAAATGTGTGATATGGATAATAAGTAGGGAGTCTAAACTTTCACCTCAATGGTGGACTGTTTGACTTGCCTTCCAAGTGAGACCCAGCTCATAATAATGGCAGTTGCAGGACCCAGGACAGTTAAGACCCGTTGCAACGACCCATTTTGGCCTAAGAGTTTGTCATATACCATACAAGTGATCAACCAGTGTGCCGTATGGTACTTTGTTGTCAATCTTATGATTTTCTTAGTATAAGATGAACATTTCAGTCTACAAGGTCAGTTTCACAAGACAATAGTGAACAATGTGATATATAAATAACAATCTGACAAATACATGCTCCAATGATTATCCATACTGGCTTGATCCATACATTTGTATCAGAAAAAGGAATGGGTAGTCTTAATTATGAAAGCAAAAAATTATCTCATTCACTGCATGATTAAATATTTGGCCAAGTTGGATAAGGTGATGACCTAACCTTTTGTAGAGGCAGACCATGAAATGACAAACTATTTGTCATAGAGTAGATAAAAATCACCAATACATGCTCCTATTTTTACTGGCTCGTTCCATACAAACGAATCAGAAAAGGGAAGGATTAGTCTTAATAATGAAAGTACAAAATTATCTTGTTCACTTTATTATTGAATATTTCAAAAAACAAAATATGTAATTTTTTAGCGGAATCGAACATATGAATGTTTAGCCTTCAACGTAAGTATTTCCATCATCTTACAAATGTGCCACGTGCGTTTTCCATGAGAAGGATAAACGCATGGAAAACGCATCGTTTTTAGCTAATTATAATGAGACAAAAACCATGCGTTTATCCAAACGCATGGGAAACCCACATAGCACAATTGGCCATGTACTGAGCTACCACGGCATTCAACGATGACAAGTTAAAACTTTCTAATATGCAAACACAGGTTAATCCCTGAATGATAATAAATGGCAGTAATATTCTTCCCCTTTCAAGCATTAGTTTAATATGTTTCAAAAATTATTAGGAATATTTTGCTGGAATTTTACATTATCGACCTTGTAAGATAACTTTCTGAAGCATTTCCCAAAAAGGACTGAAACCCACTTTCATTACAAAGCAAGCATCTAATCCGCTCAGCCACCATTGCATGACTATGAACTTGACCTTATTCTTGTACTCTTGACTACCCACTTGTAAAGTTTACATATTCAATTTAAAATACATTAAAATATAATAAATAGCATCAAAAACTAGTTAACCCTGCAAGGGTGGGGGCCTAGCTCAGAGGGAGCGCTCTGGGCTTCTAATCGCTGGGTCCCGGGTTCGATTCCCGGTTGAGCCTAAGTTGGATGGCTGTTTCATCCTTCGTCTCATTGCCATGGTCTCTGCCTGTCCTAATTAGCCCAACTGGTGCAGAAATACAGGACTTAAGCCCTAATCACACACACGCACACGCACACACAGAGTTAAACCTGGAAATATTTACTGAGCTAATATTTGATAGTTCATTCAAGCAATATATATGTAGATGTTTAGATGACAATGGCCAAGTTGGATAAGGTGTCAGTCTAGTGACAAAAGCCATGGGGTTGAAAGACCCCAATGCAGACGCACCTGGTTCAAGACCCACCAGTGGCAACTGATGGCCTCTGGGTGTAAAACTAACCTGGCCAAGTACCTCGAATAGATGATACTAGTAATATATTTGAAACAATTACTACCAATTTTTCTGTTTATCTCAAAATTTAATTGTTTTCACGACGTAGTTTTCCATTGTTCAAGATACCTTATTTTGCATAATGGGAATTATTTTTTTACAGTTATGTTGATAAAAGCATTGTAGCATATCTATATTCTATGCACATGTTTGAGAAAACAAATCAATAGGTTAACTTGATGCAGAACATGAACTGAATATGTGCAGCAGATAGACATGTGAATATGTTTGTATTTTACACTTAAATAGTATATAAAGGGTATGAAAACATCTAGTAAAGAATTGTATTGTACATATGTATTTCTCATTCCAGCTGATCCAGGCCCCACATGTACAAGGTTTTATCCGACGGGATGTCAGTGCAGACCTGAGGCAGTCCAAAACTTGGTAAGCAAGTTATTTCAATTATGTAGCCAAGCAAGCATTTGAGAACGAGTTTGCAGCATGAGGGCCATGCAGCAGTCTATATATATTTTCAAGGAATTATATGTGCACGCAGTTTTACAGACTTCGTTTCACCCTTGATCTTTTTTATACTGATAAATAATGAGTGCACATACTATTAGCAATCTGCTTCTTTAAATTGTTTTAATGTTATCACTGAATATTTCATCCATCCATCCATCCATCCAATGACTTAGTCAACGCCGATTAAAACGTAATTACTCATTTTCAATGATATGAATAACTGATGATAGTTGGCACTGATCCCGTGTATACTATCCAGAGTACATTTATTCAACCTGTTGCATAAATACCACGAAAAAGGACAGGACTGCTGCCAGGCTATCAATTATGTGGTACCACTAAAGCCCCGTTCCCACATAGCCGAGTTTCTCGTAGTCAACTCGTAGTATTACGTAACACGCCTCTCGGGCCCAATTCGTACTAAACTCTGCGATTACTCCTCGCACTCGAGAGATGTTCGGCGAGAAACTCCTGTGACTCGTAGCGAACTCGTGAGATTTGGAGCCGAGTATGCCGAGTATCCCGAGTATGCCGCGCTGCACGGCACACTCGGCGGATTTTCCAGGAGTTTCAAAATATTGGTCATGACTAGCCGAGTACCAGGAGTCACTCGGCGAGTAACTCCTCTAACTCGCCGAGTAACTCCTCTAACTCGCCGAGTTACTCGCCGAGTTACTCGGCGCTAATTTCACTCGTATTACACTCGACTGAATGTTCAGGAGTGCGAGGAGCAATTCGCCGAATTGTAGGAGTAATTCGCCGAATTGTAGGAGTAATTCGCCGAGTTGTAGGAGTGCCAGAATTCAGTCGAGGGGGTTTAAAGTGTCACTCCGTGGGTTTAACCAGTGAATGATGTAGATCCAACGCGCTTGGACTAACTGCAAATGACGCAATGGTATCTGGGTTTGTTATGTCATCACAGCGGGGTACGCTCTCTAGGTAGTACTACTAAGAGGGGTAGGTCTGATCCCGGTATCTTTTTCCATGCTAATTTTCATCCTCGATGTCCTCTAGCTGACCCCCCCTAAAATCACCAAAAATTTGACCCCACTTGACCTTTCTCTTTGCACCCAGGCACTTCCCATGCTAACTTTCATCGACCCCCCCCGCCGACCCCCCCCAAAATCACCAAAAATTTGACCCCACTTGACCCCCACTTGACCCTACTTGACCCTCTTTGATCCCCTGTCCCCATGCTAACTTTCATCGATCCCCATATCTAATTAGCACACGGGCACTTCCCATGCTAACTTTCACCTTTGATCCCATGTCTAATTAGCACACCGGGGCACTTGCCATGCTAACTTTCATCGACCCCCCCTTGATCCTACTTGACAGCACATGGGCACTTCCCATGCTAACTTTCATCGACCCCCCCTTGATCCCACTTGACCCCCCTTTGATCCCCTGTCCCCATGCTAACTTTCATTGACGCCCCCCCCCCCCTCCTTGATCCCAATATTTAATTAGCACAGGGGCACTTCCCATACTAACTTTCATTCTCTATGTCCTCTAGCCCCACCCCCCCCCCCCCATTTGCATCCCCCCGTCTAATAAGCCACTCCCTCTCTAATAAGTCACTCTAATCTACTCAGATATATAAACAGATAGTCTAGAACAAATATAGATAGGCTAGACAATTCTAGACAGATATTCTAGGCTAGACAACTAAACACTACAGTCCTCTGACCTAAAAAGCATACCCCCCCCCCCCCCCCCAACCAGAGGGCTGCTGAGATCTGCTATTTTTACCCTTGTGACTCACCAGAGGGGAGACCAGTGTTATTTACCCTAGTCAAAGGTCATGACCTCACCAGGTGAGAGCTGTCACCTCGATCCTCTCCTTTGAAGGATGATAGTTTAGCCTAATGCTTACAATTCTACCCCTTTGATCATTGTTGACAGTGAAAATTGACATTATTTCACATGAGTCAGTTTCTAAAAATAAATTACCTATATGCATTACTATTATATACTAGGCTCATTATACTTAAGTATGGATACATCCTACCCCCTGTCTATCCTTTGATGTTATTTGATGGTAACTGATCAATGTCTCACTACTTCATCTTATGACTCATCTGTTTGGATCTAAAAATACTCTATAACAGCAACATGATCATACATGCTGAACAAAAAATAACTCTGGTCTCTATAAATAAAGAGAGAGAAACATTTTATCATTCAGAAATGGAAAGTCACACAGATAAAATCAGTCTTAAAAAGCTTACTGTTACTTTCAATACTGAGAAAAACATAATTCACCCAATAATTCCTGATGATGAAAGTAGAAATGGCATAATTTGGCAACTTGAAGCTATGAGGAGATTGAATGAAGAAGGAACAAAGGATCATGACCCCAATGAAGAGACTGGTATGAGTCATTCACTGCAGGTCATCTAAGGTCATCAACTGTAGGTCATCTAAGGTCATCAAGTATGCTGCATGTCCAGACTTGTTTGGCCCTCCCATGCACATAGACCAATCAAATTACACACTAATCTCATTCATACAGCACAATGATCTCAGACAGGATATTATTATTCATATGAGACCTGAATCCCTCCTCACTAGAAAGACCATTATGGACCACATGGAAAAATGTATGACCACCAGTCAGGGCCTAAGGGCATGGACAATTTTACTTCTTGTCATAAAAATAACAAAAATAAAACATCAACTAAAAAAAAAGGCAAACAACAAAAACATAAATCTATCTTAATTATAAAACACAAGCTTAATTGTGAAATTTTAAAATGAAATTACAAGAGTAAAAAAAAAGGGATAAAGTTAATGGAGGTATCTTCAACAGAACAACCTACAAGACAGCTCATCTTGTCTTTGACAAAAGGATTTTGCTGGACAATTATGTATCTGTACCATTTGGTTATCTTAGCATATAACTTGTTGTTAACATGTCAATTTGGGGGTAACCTCTGTGTGTGCATATATATATATATATATATTTATTGCTTCTAATAAAAATGTTTATCTATAAAACTGTGTTGAGTACCTTTTTTGTGTCATTTCTAAATGGAGTCTCATTCAGTAAACACTGATGACTTGAATATTCAGGGTAAAAAAGTTAACAAACACAAGATTATCTACTTTTCTCAAGTGATAGCACTCTACATTGTTATATTAAGCAGCATAGTCAACTTGTCACTCCAGCACCCACTCACCGAGCTGTGGGTCACTCTTTTGTCATCATCAATTTCGGTGTTACTGCCGGCACCATCCTATCGGACGCAGGCAAAAGATAGGACAGACAATGGATGATTACTTGAAATCCATTTATTACCAAACCAATAAAGCAGGAAGTTTCACGGGGATAACAAAATTTTGGCAAAGCATCAAAGCTGATGGCAACCCACTCAGATTAAGATTTAAAGATGTCAGGGACTGGCAATCAAAACAGTACTCTTATTCCCTCCACAAACCTACCAAAGAGAAATTCCCAAGGGAAGCCATTTTAGTTGGGGAAATAAATGAAATCTGGGACTCTGATTTAATGGACATGCAAAAATTCAGTAGACAAAATGATGGGGTGAAATATCTGGCCATATTCATTGATCTGTTTTCTCGATATTTAAGAATAGAGCCTATGAAGAGAAAAACTGGGGATGAAATGATAAAAGCCATGAAGAAAGTATTTACTAAAGACAATGCACCCAGGACATTGAGGACTGATCAGGGGTCAGAATACAAAGCAAAACAAGTTCAAGAACTCCTATCATCTTTGGGTATACATCACATCATCACATACAATGTCTACCATGCAAATTATGCAGAGAGAGCCATCAGGACGGTCAAGGGCCGCTTGTTTCGTTATTTTACCCATCACCAGACCCACCGTTACATTGACAGCCTGGAGTCTCTGGTTCATAGTTACAATGATACCATTCACTCTTCCATCCGTATGCCTCCTTCTAAGGTCACACCTGAAAATCAACAAGAGCTGTATGAGAAAATATATCTGCCAATAGAACTGAAGAGAGAAAACACTCCTGTCTATTACAAGTTTAAAATAGGCGATAAGGTTAGAGTATCTTATGCAAGAAGACCCTTTGACACAGGTTACGATAAAAAATGGTCTGAGGAATTATTTCTTATCCACAAACAAGTACGTTCACATCCACCCAGATACAGGCTGATTGACTTACAGCAAGAAGAAATTAAAGGCAGTTTTTACGAACAGGAGCTGCAGATGGCTCATGTTGGGGATGATGACCTATATAAAGTAGAACGTGTACTCAGATACCGCATTAAAGGTGGTAAACGTCAGGGGTTAGTCAGCTGGCTGGGTTACCCTGCAAAATTCAACAGTTGGGTTGATGCAGATGAAATTAAAAATTATGAATGAGTTTTATGTTATTATCAACAGCTCTCAGAGTACAGATCTCTTTGAAAATACTCCTGCCAGCTTTAAAGTAAAGTTAAACAGACCTTTGAGACTGAAAGGCAGATGGATGGTGGGGCTTTGTCAATACGACTCTACCATTGTCGATCAAGTCTATGTGTGCAGTAACATATGTACGTCTACCATTGTTGGTTCCAATCAGCTCAGTATTTTACGACACATAACCAAAGACACCATAGACTATCAGCCTTTTTACACTGCAGTACCGCAAGACTTGATCGACATAGTCCATATATATTTACTGAATGACCGCACTGAGAAGAAAATACGAGATAACGACGGCCTGACCCGCATCACCCTACACTTTGTATTAAAAGAATGAATTCAAGTCATCTTTAGTCAGTAATACAGAGGACTCAGTCATGAACACATATTACACAACTCAAGCAGACCGCCCCACCCCATTTGTGACAGATGGACTTAGACGTTATTCAGGGATGAATAACCCCCAGTACGTCATTGGTACTCTCTCTGCTAAACAGGATCCTAAACAAGTGAAAGTTGAGCTGACCTCAAATATCAAGAAAAGACTAGAACAGGCAAAAGAAGAAATGGTCATGGAAAATGGTGTATCAAAACTAAAGAGAAAGCCATCTGCCAAAAAGGTTTTGAAACGTAGGCAGACTACTGTATATAAAAAGACTGGGACACAAATTAGATCACATCAGAAAAAGAAACCAAGCAAGCAACACACGAAACGAGGAAAGAGACAGCATCCAGATATCTTCAGCAATGGCAGTAAAAAGCGCAAGTTTGGCCGAGCTTGATTTGTTTTCCCCGCCGGTTGTGCAGACTGCTGTTGAGAGAGAATACAATACTGATTACCGCCCCATAACACAGCTATCCGATGAGGCTCCTGTGCTTTTTGATATCACTGAGCAGAAGCATTTTATTGATCTATACAACAGCCAGCTTTATGTTAAACTAAAAATTGTTAAAAAAGATGGTGCCGCTGTTACTACTGCTAAAAAAGTAATTCCAGTCAACAACATTCTACACAGCCTGTGGGAAAAAATCACAGTTACAATTGAAGGTAAAGAAGTCACCACAAGTAACAAAGCCTATCCCTATAAAGCCATGTTCAGTACGTTACTAAGTTATCAGAAAGACACCAAGGACAGTCAGCTTCAAGCACAGGGCTACTTTAAAGATGACTCAAAGGATATGGACAAGATTACAGAAAATGTTGGAGGGGCCAGAAGAAACAAACTATTTCAAAAGTCAAACACTGTTGAGTTACAGGGGCCCCTCTATGAAGATGTGTTCATGCAGAAAAGATACTTACTCAACAATACCCGTTTGACCATCAAATTAGACAGGATGCCGCAAGAATTTATCTTGATGAATCTTGAAACAGCAGTATCTTATAAGCTGACATTGCAGGATGTGGTATTCAAAGCAAGAATGGTTGATCTTGACCCCAGTGTTCAATACTCTATAGCTAGGACACTGGAAACCCAGCCAGCATTGTACCCTTACACTCGTAGGGAGATCAGAGTGGAAAACCTACCTATTGGTTTTACATCAGGGACCCTGGAAAATATCTTTCCCAACCAGCTTCCTTCAAGAATTATTACAGCCCTAGTACCTGCTAAAGCATACAATGGAGATGTGAAACAAAACCCATTCAATTTTAAGCCATTTGATCTAAACAGGATATCACTAACTGTCAATGGTACCACCATAGCAACTTACACTCCAACCTTTGATGATGAGGGCACAGGGGTAGCACCCAGCTACCTAAGTCTTTATGAGGCATTCAAAGAGCTTGGTAATGATTTTTCAAATGACATTAATTTGTCAGACTATAGCAGGAGTTATGCATTGTATGCATTTAACATAAAACCTACATTCAGAAGTTCCACTTTGCCTGACCAAGGCCACACCAGACTGTCCATCAGCTTTAAAACTGCACTCACGGAGGCTGCATGTCTCTTGATCCATGCTGAGACACCTGCTCTCATGGAGATATCCAGTACCAGGAATGTCATTCTGAAATAAAAGACAATACACATGGTCAACCCTAACCATTTGACATGGAGAGACCGAACATTGTAGATATCTCTTTTGCAGAAGAACATAGTGATGTGCCAGAATCCTGGAAGACAATGTCACAAGACAAAGTCCTCATACTATTTCCAAGTCCAAGTAACATAATTATTTCTTCACCGACGCAAGGAGGCAAGACCTCGTTTGTCTACCGCTTACTAAAGCATGATTTATTTCAACAGACTCCAAAAAATATCATGTACTGTTACAACAGTACTTGGCAGCAAAAGTTTGACAAGATGCAGGAAGAAATTGATAATATTACATTTCATCATGGTATGCCAAGTGATGGTGATTTAGAAGACTTTCAAACATCGAGTAATGACCACAAGCTACTAGTCCTAGATGACCTAATGACTCATGCATCCGATGCCGATTCAATACTAAAGCTTTTTACTGTAGGCACCCATCACAATCACTGTACAGTGATTTTGCTAACTCACAACATCTTTGTCAAATCAAAGCATGGTCGAAGTCTAAGTCTCAATACTCAAGTCTTTATCTTAATGGCCAATACCAGAGACATACTGCAGGTGAAGACTCTAGGTAGACAAATTGACATCCCTAAGCTGAGCGATGCATATAGCCTAGCCACACCAAGACCATACACATACTTTATCATAGATTTACACAATCACACTCCACAAAATTTACGGCTCAGGTCACATATTTTTCCTGATGATGATCTAACTACGGTATATAAAGCACAGTAACTGCACAAAACATCTCATTTTCACCATGAGTGCAGTGAAGAAGAATCTGAGCTTCATCAAGCTGTTATTCACTGCCGATGCCGGTCAAAGGACTGTCTTACTCCGAACAATAAGTAGACCTCAATCAGAAGCCCTTCGTCAGATCGTACGCAACATCTTGGAAGGAGGGTTGGTCATTTCTCAACCTGCAGTGAGAGAACTGAAAAGATACAGTGGTGATTTGCGGAAATTAGCAAATAGTAAGGAGAAAGGCAGAAGAGGACTTTGCTTAAAATTAAAAAGGGCCTGGCCCAAAGTACTGAAAGCTGTGTTTCCTCAATTACAGTTACTGGAATGAAGTTTTTTGTTATACCTGTGTCAACTTATAATAAATTGAAGTCACAAGTCAAAGATGATATCCAGCCACCCAAGACCTCAGAAGTAATGGAACACATCGAAGAAAAGTCTGAAGGCGGTGAGGATGATTTTATACTTGAATCATTCTCCAAGTCTACAAAAGAAAAAGCATCCAGATTACTAAGTTATCTAAAACGTTACTCATCCATCATATCATGGTCTCCAAATGGCAATGTCAATATTAATACAAAGATTTTACCAAACACAAACATTGTAGATCTTGTCCGTACAGCTGTCAATGGGACCAGAAAAAAACCAGTTGGCTGGATACAGTTTCACCAAGTACTGAAGCACATCAATACTCCCTTGTCTCTAATTTCAACATCTCCTCCAGGTACACCTGCAAAAACATCAAAGTGGCTGATACATTAAGTCCAAAAGAGAGAGGAGAGAGAGGGGGCCCCCCCCCGCCGGCCGCACACCATGGGACCGGACTCAGGCACGGGCGCGAGCGCGTGCCAGAGGCCGGATTCCATTGATCGTTTCAGAACACTTACTACAAGTTGACCTGAAATGACCTCAGCCATGTTGGTCAAGTCATGGATCCTTCTACTGACCAATGAAATCACTTTCTTAAAATAGCAAACAAAACAGATTGACCTGAAATGACCTCAGCCATGCAGGTCAAGTCATGGATCCTTCTACTGGCCAATGACATCACTTTCTAAAAGTAGCAAACCAATCAGACTGAACTCACCAGCAGCTGAGATGAGTATTTAAGCAGCTGTGATCATCTATTGATCACTATCAAGATGGCTATAGTAAATGATGTGGTCTATTTTGAGGAGGACTTAGGTAGAGGTTACAGAGTTTCATACAAGGAATATCATGGCAAAATGCTGCTACATCTAAGAATGTATGAATACTCACTTCCAACCAAAAAAGGAGTCTGTCTTTCTCCAAAGGATGCCAAAGTTCTGATGAATCTATCACCAAGAGTTCTAGCAGCATTGGAGGCTAAAGAAGAACTTGAACTGTTCATAAATGATGACATCAAACTCAGGGTGACAGACTATGGCACAGCTGACATTAGATTGTTTTGGGTACCACCTGGTGACATTGAAAAAGTACCTACTAAATGTGGAGTAAATCTGAAGAAAGGAGAATTTGAACAACTATCTAATATAATGAACATTAACAGACACTTTTTTATGTACTGATATGTGAAAATAAACTGATTTAAATATATGAAATGAATTTGTGTTTTTTTTACTTACCTTTGTACAGTGAGTGATAATAGGTCAAAAATTGTTTTCCGGTTTGACATCTATACTGCTGACTCTTGGAGTGGACTGTAGTTGAATCTCTAAATTGTCTGACGATGGTTTAGTGTGTCAACAAGTCATTTGACACTAATTTCGTACTTTGGAGCCATCTCAATGCCAAAACACATGTTCAGCCTGTTCACTCAAAAAGCCTTTAGCAATGTCAAGGTCGTTTGGCACAAATGGTGTAGATGGAGCCACTAGTACCTCACAAATACTCATAGCAACTCAAGCGCCACCTGTACTGATATTTCCCAAGCGTACAGTTTGATCAGTACAGCGATAAATGACACATCATTAGAACCGCAATACAAAGCGTAACTAGCAAATCAAATTTAGTGAAGATCTGACAGGTAGAAACCGGGAAAAGTTTGATTATAGTACAAATTCAGTCCAGACAAAATCCCCCTCCCTGTCTATGTTATTGCATGCAATCAAAGGTATATATAAAAAAAAACATGTAAAAACATTTTTCTCATTTAAAAATTAAATTAATAACTAAATATCACAGCTGTGTTCATGGTCTGCTCTCTTTGGAGGGTTTGGTGGCCTTGAAAAAGGCCGAAAAATTAAAAAGATGATCAGTTTCTTCTTACTGGTACACCAAGTATCTGACCAAGTGGTACAAGATGGCCATGAATAAGAGCTCTTCTTAATTCATTCCTCTCCTGAAGAAGCCCGGTCAATATTTGTTCCATTTCTTTCTTTGCAATCTTTGCAGTAAGTAGCACATTTCTTGTTGAAATAGAAACTCTGCTACCATTCTGTTTCCTAATCACAAAGAACTTACTCCTGCAGAATGGACATACAGGAGCTAGCCTCGGATTGTTAACTCCATTCATAACTGCAGATGTTACATTTCCAATGAAAATGTGCTCAGCACAAGACTGGCATACCTTCATTTCCATGCTATCAGTTGAACAGCATGAATATGTCACCTGTTGTCGGTTTTCACAGCAAATTAAGCACAACATGTTCAGTTGTTGAGATGCTGGTCCCTAGTGATGAAAGTTACCCTGCAAGTGGGTAGGTGGGGGGGGGGGGGTTTTTTGGGGGGGAGGTGGGGGGCACAGCAGGTGGGGTAGGTGAGAGAGGATTAGTAAGATGAAAGGTCAGTGAGGGGGTACTTGTGGGTGTGACAATGCCTATTTCATTGGCTAAAATATGACTAGGCGTGTGGTTCTCAAGTACAACTATTAGGCCATATTTGTATTTGTTTTTTTTTGGGGGGGGGGAGGGAGAATTTCGGCAGGTGGGGTAGGTGAGAGAGGATTAGTAAGATGAAAGGTCAGTGGGGGAGGTACTTGTGGGTGTGACAATGTCTATTTCATTGACTAAAATATGACTAGGGGTGTGGTTCTCAAATACAACTATTAGGCCATATTTGTTTTTTTTTTTTTGGGGGAGGGGGAGGGGAGAATTTTTTGCTGAAAAATGAGATGATGGCTCATTCTGTTTTTTGCAATAACTGAAAATGGCTGGTTTTTCTGAATCCTTTGCCCATCATGTTTCTTCCAGACACATGAACACAATGGATAATAAGAGTCAGTTCTTTGATTGGATCAGCATGGAAATGGTGATGGGATGGTCCATACAAGCTGTGCAAGATGGGAAATGGATTGAGACAGATAAAGACAACAAGTCTGTCTATTCAAAATGTCTGTATGAGGAGATCGGTCGGTTGAGGCATTCTCGGATCATAACTGATGTAATCAGTGTGGTTACCAACTATCAGGAATTTATTATTACGGCGTACCCTGATCACCAAAGAAAGTTTCATTATTAGGTCTTTTTCAAGACTATCAAAATCACCATCCATAGGCCTTTTTCAAGGCCACCAAATCCTCCAAAGAGAGCAGACCATGAACACATGTTGTTGCTGACACAAAATATCATGTCTTGTGAAACTTATTTTTAATACAGTAGTATCTAATGCACTGAAATTTAGTAAGTATAATGAGGTAGAAATTAAGGTAGTGAGAGTAGACATGTGAATCTTTTAAAACACTATTTTATTAAGAAAAAAAAATATATATATATATATAAATTCCATGTACATTAAAAAAAAATTTTTTATCGCATCTTCTTCATTTTTTCTGTGGCATCTTTGGATGCTTGCCTCTGACTCCTTCTCCTTATATCTGAAAGCAGCAGTGTAATAGATTTTAGTTTGGCTGTAAATACTGTGAAGTATAACCATTTGATCATTATTAAACAGTTTTGGTGTTAAAAACTTCACAACTCAAAAGTATCCATTAATGTGTATTATTGACTGATTTTGATGTGATTAAGTATTAGGGATACATATATATAACAAGGTAAATGTAACACTAACCACTCCCATCACTTCCAGTCTCAGATCTATCATCACACACGAGCACAGGTCCCATAGCTCCAAGTACAACTGATAAAAAAAAAGTTTATTATCAGTCATTGTCATAATGAAAACAGAGTGTTACATGAACAGTATTTATATACAGATTTCTGAAGTAGTTTCTTTGAAAAAGCAAAATAAACAAATCTTAAACTGAATCATCAAATGAAATTTGGGACAAAATGTTTTATTATCCATAGCAGCATATGCAATAATTTGTCCAATTGACATATATAAGTACTAAATTACCGTTATCATTGGGCTGTACATCTATCAAAGGATTCATGAATAGGGTGTTGTCAGGATTGTCAATCGATTGCATGTTGACCAAAGAAATGTCGTCATCAAGTCTCTGATATACCTGCATCCTATGTCTTCTCCTCACTGAAAAAGGACAACAACAAAGTTACTTTTTGGCTTTTTTTTTCTCATTATTCATATTCACATATTATAGCCCTGAGGTCTACAGTCAGTACTTATTACTTGGTAAATGTATTATATGTAACATCTATATAGTCTCACCTTTACAACAGATGATACAGGCAACCAGGATGCAGAGGACTACACTGCTGCCAGCAATACATGATATCAGACTGACATTCCTCGTGCTCCACCCTGACGAATGGTGTGTCCCAGACTCTACTGTCGTGACAATAGTGGTGGTGGTGACGGTAGTTGATCCACTTCTTCTTGTTGTCGTGCTGGCTGTAGTTGAAGACTTGATCCTCCTTGGTGTATGGGGTCTTTGCGGTGTTGTCGATTTCTCTGATGATGTAGTTTCCGATGATGTAGTTTCCGATGATGTAGTTGCTGCTGATGTTGTCTCTGATGTTGTCTCTGATGTTGTCTCTGATGTTGTCTCTGATGTTGTCTGTGATGTTGTCTGTGATGGCGGCTCCGATGATGTCATAGGTGATGTTTCGGTGCTCTCAGTTGATGCTGCAGGTTTTCCATCTACCAAGTGGACCACATTCTCCTGGTTGAAGATTACTGTAAGTGTAGCCATTTTCATCTCAAGTATGTGCAATACATACTCCTTCAACTCCGTGTCGAAACTGCAAACAAATTTGAGAAATTAGTCATATGAATATATCTGCATTAAAACTTATTTAATATAGATTTTGAACAGGTACAAAGATGAGGTTTTGATTATTTGCTGGCAAATAGCTGTCCATATTTACAGTCTCTGACATTCTATGAAAGATATATTAGCCCTCCCATACATAAATGTTTCTATAAAAAACTATTAACCTGTACAGTTACAATTCACTCCTTCCCAATGATAAAGATTTTTGGTGATTACTGACAAAGACTATTATTATAACTAACAAAATCCATTGGCTAAACTTTTTACTGACATTTTTGACAGTCAGAACAGCAACCATCAAATTCTAATTGTTGCAAAAGGCCATTTATCAAAATCTTGTGACTATTGCTAAAAATAGGGGGGAAATCATATGTATGTACTGATAGCTGAAATATCAGTATTGATACATTCTCCTTTATCATTTAATCTATCATATTTAATTCATTTGGTAATCAACATTTTCTAATTCTTAGATCAAAGTGTCTAGTTATGATAAAGGCTATCAATTAAAATATGTTTAAAACCCGACAAATATGTGATCTTTTGTTTTAAATCAGTTAATTACAGTTTTTTAAATGGGGTAAAGGTGTTCATAGCTTTACTTTCATAAATGCAATTGCAAATTACAGAACTCATAAGGTTTATCAATTGCAATACTGCATATCACACAGCATGGACTGGATAAAAGAAACATTGTCTATTGAGTCAGTAAATGCAATTGTAAATCACACAATAAGGTTTATCTTAATTGTAGTATTGACGATCACAAAACATGGACTGGATAAAAAGAAACATTACCAATTGAGTCAGTTAGCTGATAATTGCACTTAGAAAACACAAAACATTCAAAATAACCAACGGTCTTTGTCTAACTTATATATTTATCAATCATTTGAAAAATGTAAACACTTTAATACATATGGAAATCCTGTCAAAACGGTTTTAACTTGCGTTTTCGTACAGTTTTGGGAGTACAGCTGTAAATGACACACCATTAGAACCGCAATACAAAAGCGCAGCTATCAAACTAAATTTGATGAAGATCCGACAAGTAGAAGCTGAGAAAAACTTGACTATAGTACAAATTCGTAAAATTCCTCTCCCAGCCTACGCTGCCTAGCTACGCGTCAATATAAAAATGTAAACAAACGACCGTCTCTCACCTCGCTAGTAATACCCGTGATTTGAAGTAAATCCTGTCTTATTTCCCTTTGACAACAGTTGTAACATACTTAGGCATGATTGTTCTAACTAATTTGGTGTGTAGTGACACTAAATGTCGGTTAAAAGTCCATTATTAACGCAATCCTATGCCACTACGCTGGGCGCTTGAAGCCGCTGCTGATGCGCTATTCCACACATGTACAAACGGCGTAAATTTAGTGACCTAAATACATGCGCTTGCCGGCAACTGTAATCAAATATACGTTGTTCGGCAAGTATCTGTGCCCTAAACTACGGATTAGCAGCTTCAAATGGATAATCATTGTGTTTTCAAGGTATGTAGATATCATAATGATGTTTTTAACATGTTAGGATTGTCCGACCTGTTGTGTACATTCATATAAAATAAAAGCTACTTACTCAATCTCTGTGACACCATCAATGCTGACGTCCTCGAAATTTTCCAGATCATCGTCGGTACAATAGAGTCTGTCCCTAAGTCTCTCGCAGGCAAAAACAATGCTTACAAAAAGCAAGAACTTGAAGGCATCCATACTTGTTGTCAAAATTTGTTGTCAATAATAATAATAATCAGTATCTCTTAAGTCAATGGTATCTACTGTGGAAGTGATGATGGAAATATTGCAGAACTTCATTAAGTAGTAAAGCAAAGTAACCCTCAATTCCACTTAGTAGACATGGCACATCCATGTATTGTCTTAGGGTAGTCATGCATGTAACCTGAAACAGGTCTACAGTTCATGTCATCACATAATGAATATAGGGTATAGAGAAACTTGTTATAACTATGATGCAATAAACCCTCTATGCTGTATTTAAAAACATTAAGTTCAACTACATGCATTTTAGCTGAGTGTTTTACTAATGTCAAATGACCAAATTATGTTATTCAAACAGTATTAACCCTGTCTGTACTGAGATCAGTGTGGTGATAATCAAAAAACAAAAAGATTTTGTAATTTATTATATTTTATTAAACACCACAGGTAAAACATGAAATATTACAATTAACTTATGAAATACATGTTAAATACAAGTGAACATAATCAAACATACAATGCATATATTTTCATGGCATAAAGATCACATTCTGGTAGATCAGAGTTTTTATAAAAGTCTTCCAAACATTCTTGAAGACTGTAAAAATAATATTCACTTTTTTGCACAATTGCAACATGTTGGTGTTTTTCACAGTCATTGAATGCAAGCAACATCCAAAAAGTTTTAGTGTAAAAAATGATCAGATCTGTGTTTTAGAGCTAGAAATCAAAAACTTGAAAATGGGTATCAAAACATAAACTGATATCAAAGGTATAATGAGATGACCTCTGATACTGGGTATCAAATCAGAAAAAAATAGAACCATTATGAGACCAATAAGATTAAAGACTATCATGCTCTTTGATTAATATGCTTCATGACATGTTCAAACACAAACATCTTAAAAGTTAAATGTGATGTGCATTTGTGAATATAAAAAGGTAACACTTTGATGTAAAATACTGAATAATGAAGACTTCACATACAAGTGAGCATGTGACTGACAGTAAAACCTGATTATTTACACTAGAGCTTACTTGTCTATTGAAAAGAGATTAAATGATTGGCCAGATCTTTTCTGTTAGCATGTTTGAGTGCTTTCACAAATGAACAAAAGGCTTTTGGACCCCTTCTTTGCAATAGCAACAACAAAAAGCAATTTCTTTCAGAGGCTGGTTTTTCTAAAATTTCTGAGACCATGTCATGACTTAAAATACCATCCTCAAAAAGGGAAGGTAAAACATCTTCACATGGAACTTCTCGTACTAAACTAACAAAATTTTTTCTAATAGTATCTCTGTGAACTTTAAGCATTTTTTCAGATTAAAATGCAAATGTGAGAATGTGTCTGATGTTGTCAGTAAAAGAGTTAAGGAAAGAATGAGTCATGTCAGACATGTGACTGTACTTAAATATAATGAGACTAGCATAGAATGAGGTCATGACCTTTGGCCAAGGTAAATATGACTGGTCTCCCCTCTGGTGAGTCACAAGGGTAAAAATAGAAGATCCCCCCCCCCCTGATATGCATATTGGTAATTTATTTTTAGAAACTGACTCATGTGAAATAATGATCAAAGGGGTAGAATTGTAAGCATTAGGCTGAACTATCATCCTTCAAAGGAGAGGATTGAGGTGACAGCTCTCACCTGGTGAGGTCATGACCTTTGACAAGGGTAAATACGACTGGTCTCCCCCTCTGGTGAGTCACAAGGGTAAAAATAGAAGATCTCCCCCCCCCCCTGGTGAGTAACAAGGGGGAAATGGTAGCAGCCCTCTGGTGGGGGGCATTAGGGTAAAATAAATCTAGGGGGGGGGGTATGCATTTTAGGTCAGAGGACTGTAGTGTTTAGTTGTCTAGCCTAGAATATCTGTCTATATCTGTCTAGAATTGTCTAGCCTATCTATATTTGTTCTAGACTGTCTGTCTATACATCTGAGTAGATTAGAGTGGGGGGTGGGGCTACAGGACATAGAGAATGAAAGTTAGTATGGGAAGTGCCAGGTGATGGGCTAATTAGACAGGGGATCAAAGGGGGTCAAGTAGGGTCAAGTGGGATCCAGGGGGGTGGGGGTGGGGGTGGGGGGGGGGGTGATGAAAGTTAGCATGGGAAGTGCCCGTGTGCTAATTAAATATTGGGATCAAGGGGGGGGGGGGTCAATGAAAGTTAGCATGGGGACAGGGGATCAAAGGGGGGTCAAGTGGGATCAAGGGGGGGGGGTCGATGAAAGTTAGCATGGGAAGTGCCCGTGTGCTAATTAGATATGGGGATCGATGAAAGTTAGCATGGGGACAGGGGATCAAAGAGGGTCAAGTAGGGTCAAGTGGGGGTCAAGTGGGGTCAAATATTTGGTGATTTTGGGGGGGTCGGCGGGGGGGGGGGGTCGATGAAAGTTAGCATGGGAAGTGCCTGGGTGCAAAGAGAAAGGTCAAGTGGGGTCAAATTTTTGGTGATTTTAGGGGGGGTCAGCTAGAGGACATCGAGGATGAAAATTAGCATGGAAAAAGATACCGGGATCAGACCTACCCCTCTTAGTAGTGGTAGTATATAAAGATTGACCAGTGATCAGGGGATCATTCAGCATTTTGCTAACACACATAGAAGACCAAAAGACCGCTCCAGAAATTTTTTATCATGCCGATGAAAAAGACCAGGTTCGCCAAAAGGCCTGCAGTGGACACAGAACTATCTGCTGGATCTTCTGATGACTCTGAAAACCCGACAAAGACATCGCAGAAGAGTGCTCTTCCTGTGAAGAAAATGAAGAAGTCTGCTGCAAGATCTCCTGTCAAGAAGACTGCTGCTGCCAAAAGATCTCCTGGCAAGAAGACTGCTGCTGCTGCAAGATCTCCTGCCAAGAGGACTACTGCTGCTGCAAGATCTCCTGCCAAGAGGACTGCTGCTGCTGCAAGATCTCCTGCCAAGAGGACTGCCAAGACGCGTCTGCCAGTGCCAACAAGAACGTCATCAGATGCTGGCAGTAGTAATGATGAGCCCCAGGTTGCTACTCCTGCGTCTGCTGCAGCACCTGCTACTTCTTCGCCTGCACCTGCTCCTTCGCCTGCTCCTTCGCCTGCTCCTTCGCCTGCTCCTTCGCCTGTTCCTTCGCCTGCTCCTTCGCCTGCTTCTTGGCCTGCTTCTTGGCCTGTTCCTTCGCCTGCTCCCTCGCCTGCTACTTCGCCTGCTACGTCCGAAGTGCCTGCTACACATTCCTATGTTGCCAGGAAAAAACAGGAAAAGTTGTTCCTACCAGCCACTGATGAGCAGGATATCACTGACTGGTTTAGAGACCATCCCATTTTTTATGACCAGTCCTTGAAATCCTACAAGGATACAGGCAAGAAAATGGCCCTCATCAATGAGATGGCAAAGAAACTGAGTGTCCCCTGCACTGGATTCCAATTGAAGACCTGGATGGAATCCATGCGGACTGTCGCAGGGAAAACTAGTGCGGCAGGGACCATCTGGAACTGCGAAGAAGAACCCCACAGAGAAGGAGTTGTGGATCATAACGAATTTTGGATTCCTTGTGGACCACATAACACACATTCCAAGTCGCCGGGGGAACACTGCCCTTCAGAAGAAAATTGTCAAGACACGGGAGACACTTAAAAATCTCGAGGAAGAAGAAGGGAGCTCTACTCCAGCTGATGATTCCGGGCCCCAGGAAATTTCTGATCCGGACATTTCTATGGATATCCCTCCTGTCCGGCAGACGAAGGGTGGTCCATACAAGAAGAGGAAAAGGTCCACGCCACCGCAATCTGGCATAGAAAACCTTGTCAACATTGCCAGACAGTCTACTGGAGTCATCCAGCAGACTATGCAGCAAATGGTCGTTCCTCCAAAGGATTTGAAGGAGAGGCGAATCCGTGCGATGGGGGAGTTCATTGTCATGGAATGCCTGTCCATGGATGATGAAGCATTTGAAGACCTGCACAGCAACCTGATCCCCACATTCATGCAGCTCAAAGCGAATGCCATTAGAGCCAGGTTCCAGCTGCAGCATCAACCCCAGCATCAACCCCAGCAATTCATGCAGCACCAGCAGCATCACCAGCAGCATCACCAGCAGCAGCACCAGCAGCACCAGCAGCACCAGCAGCAGCACCAGTTCTATCCTCCTTCTGGGTCCCAGCATCAGGTGCACTTCCCACCAATGCTAAGTCCAGAAAAGAATTGGCCAGCGGGAACCTCAGCAATGCCTCCTTCCGGACCTCCATCCATGATATCCGAGATTCCCACCACTTCAACTCCTGCTTTGAACATAAGCCAGTTTTTGAATGTTTGAAGACAACAGTTATAACCATCCCCGGCCTTTTTCAAGGCCACCAAATCCTCCCAAAAGAGCACGCCTTGTACACATATCTGTGTATAATCAATCAATCAAAAAAAAAGTTCCAAAACCCTCCAAACTTTTCTCTATCTTTGTCCACAAAAGTATAATATTTTAGTCCAAAATCAATTTCTTCACATCAAGTAACTTGTTCATATTTCCTTTTCATTAGAGCACAAATATTGGTCCATTTTTTTGTAATATTTCTTTATTTACACTTTAACTACTTTTCAGTAAATTGCTTATTATCACACTTTACCTAAGTTTTTATATTTCTTTAGCAAACAAAATTGCTACTAACTTAAGTGTGATTGTGTCAGGGTTAATAATTTTGATCAAAGAAGACATACTTTTTTTGGTTCAGAACTGCCGTAGTTTTTTCTTGTTCAGAAGTGCCGTACTTTTTTTTTGTTCAGAAGTGCCGTAGTTGTGTCTTGTTCAGAAGTGCCGTATTATTTTTTTTGCTTCAGAACTGCCATAGTTTTTTCTATTATAATGAAAGTACGGCACTTCTGAACAACCAACAACTACGGCACTTCTGAACAAGAGAAAAAATACGGCACTTCCGAACAAAAAAAAAAAGTACGGCACTTCTGAACAACCAACAACTACGGCACTTCTGAACCAATAAAATATTTTGTGTGGGTCAGACAGGAACTTTTTTTTTTTATTACACAAGAAGTGTACATGGTCTGCTCTTTTGGGAGGATTTGGTGGCCTTGAAAAAGGCCGGGGTTGTTTTGTGGAATCTTTATACCATGTCATCTTGCCATGGCACTCTTCCTTCGTCTGAATTGACAAAGTCCACCAAGTACTGCCGTTGATTCTTGGCTGCTTCAGTCATAGAATGCCCTCTATTTGTTGGTGGCATTTCAGCGATTTCTCCAGCTGCCCTCCAAGTTCCTGGGATGATACGATGTGTGATTGGATCTTCATGGTCCAGCATGATGTTCTGAGCAGTCGGATAAGTTATTCTCATCAGATTGTGGAGGCAGCAACATGCAATGACTATGGATTCCACTGTCTTAGTTCTTTGTGGCATGGTAGTCAGGAGACACCTGAACCTTGCTGCAAGGATCCCAAATGCGTTTTCCACAATTCTTCTTGCCCGGGAGAGGCGGTAATTGTATATCCTCTGCTCTTTGGTCATGTTTCTGAGAGGCAGTGGCTTCATCAGCCAGGTTCTCAAGGGGAAGGCATCATCTCCGACAATGAAGTAGGGAAGAGGTCTGTGACCAGGAAGAATTGGTTCAGGTGGAGGTAATCCAATGGTCCCTTCTTCAAGTCCTTCTCTCAGGAGTGTATCATTAAAAACTCCTCCATCAGATCCAGCGCCGTTTGCTCCACAGTCTACATAGAGGAACTTGTAATCAGCATCCACAAGAGCCATGAGTACGATGGAATGGAAGCCCTTGTAATTGAAATACACTGAACCACCTTTTGGAGGACATTTGATGGCCACATGCTTCCCATCAATGGCTCCAATACAGTGAGGAAAGTTCCACCTTGAATAGAACAGTTTCGCAACTTCTCTCCACTCTTCTGGAGTTGTGGGGCATGCCAGGACATCTTCATTATACTCCGCAATGATGGCTTCACAGACTTCTCGAATTATCTTGCTGATGGTATTGTAAGCCACTCTGAAGCCATACATGAGGGACCTGTAGCTGTTTCCAGTTGCCAAATAGCGGAGGGTGATGGCAAGTCTGAGTCCTGGCTCCAAAGATTTCCTCCAGAAGGTGTCTTCTTTGGTAATCCTATGACCTATTTTGCCAAGGATCCCTTGAAACATGGCTGGTTCCATTCTCAAAAAGTTACAGTATGACTCATATGGAATTGTCCATGTATCGCCGACTTTCGGCAAGACACGGAATGTCACGGATTGTAACGGGGCGTAGCGCTTACCCCCCATGGGATGCCTAATTGCTTCACGGGGCCTTTCGCGGACTTTTGCCGACATGCGGGGATGGTCGGGGATTTACCCCAAATTTTTTTAATCCTTTTAACCCCATCAAAACCTTGGGCCCTTTAAGAACAGGTGTTAGACATCATGGGGGTATATAGATATCATCAGCGTTCAATTGGCAGAGGGGGTTGAAACTGATACTCCTGCAACCCTGTCATCACAGCCCTTGAATGGTCATACTAAGATCAAAGGATGCTGTTTTTACTAGTCTTTAGTCACAACAATCATTTTTCTCCCTCTTCATTTGATGTAAGTGACACTATTTGTATTGGATAACTCTCATCTTCTGGATTAAGACCATGTAAATTTCATTGCAATGTGATCAGTATATCCTGAGATATTTATACTATCAATACATTTTTAGATTCATTTAACTGCATCTATACCCGTAACAGTTCATTACATCCTCAATAAATCAGAGTTTAAGCAAGATTATATGAAGTGATAAATGTATTACTATTATTTAGAAATAAATATTTTAAACTATCATTCTAAGTCAGTGTGTGAGAATAAAGTTATGTTATCTTTAACAATCACAATATAAATAAAATCTCACCAATAAAACCACTATCAAGACCACCACTCTATTAACACCGTGTCACAATAGCTCCCAATTATTGACTGTTCAATCAAGACTACTGAACAGATAGATACATTAAAACCACTGATAAGTTCTCCTCACAATTAAGACCACACAATTTCGAACCTGTCAGCATTGTTATTTATGAAGTCTACTTTGACTCTTTGTATTGGATAGACAGACAGATAGACAGACAGACAGATAGATAGATAGACAGATAGATAGATAGACAGATAGATAGATAGACAGATAGATAGATAGACAGATAGACATATAGATAGATAGATAGATACTAGATAAATAGATAGATAGATAGAGATAGATAGATAGATATATACTAGAAAGATAGATACTAGATAGATGAAAAAAATTCATCATAACTATTTATTGTATCACAGACTCGTGACAAATGGTTACTATGGCAATGGCAAAGAAACAGATCAGAGATAGACTGGAGCATGGAGTCTCTAGTGACTCCATGACTGGAGTAATAGTCTGAGTATTAATTTTGTAGCACAAATGGAGTCTCTTGTGACTTCATGAACTGCACTTCACAAACAATTGACACCTGTTTCCTGCATACATTCAATTAATCAATCAATCACAAAACATTCAGGCAAGAGACCTACATTATTTCTCAAGTGAACTATAGTTGAACAAGCAGCCAACTTGCTGTAACCAATGACACACTATATAATTTTAGACAAAATTTTTTTTTCTGATTCTCCACTTTTTCATCAGAATCAGTGAGACAAAACGGCTTATTACTATAATACCCATGGCATCCATCTAATGGTAAATCCATGTGTACTAGTTATGTTTACAAGGAAATATGAAGTCAGTCCTGACCAAACAACTGCTGAGTGCAAAATGACCTAGAAATAGTTTGCCCTAATCAGGTCACCCTTTCCTTAACACCCCATGCCCTTCCCTGCTACTGGCCCACCCTCTACCATTATGACCTACTAGCTCCATAGTATTGACTGCACCCAAGCCCTTATCTAAAAAAAAAATCAGTCAGTCAGTCAGTCAGTCAGTCATTGACTGCACCAAAGCTAGTTTAATAGTCAGTTGGTCAGTCGGTCAGTCAGTCAGTCAGTCAGTCAGTCAGTCAGTCAGTCATCAACTGCACCAAAGTCCTTATTTGATAATCTGTGCTAGCATTATTAATACAGCAGTCAGTCAGTCAGTCAGTCAGCCATATATTGCCTGCACCAAAGCCCTTACTCAATAGTCTGTGCTAGCATTATTAAACAATATTTCAGGAATGTCAAACTAATTTTTTAGGATTATTTTGAATTTATGTAATGCAATGAAATGTTTTTAATAAGTAGAATCTTCTGTCAAATGAGAATACAGCAATATACATCATATGTGACTCACAACTCCATAAGGTCACTTGGTTCTGGAAATGGTGTCATGACTGGTAGATAAATTAAAATTTTCCACCTTTTTCTTACTTAAGTTTAGACTGTATCTTCTTGGAGAAAACCGGACATTTTGGACTCATATTTTCTCCAAGGTAGGCTATATGACAGCAATTAATACAGATGGACAATAATATAATTGAGCACTACTTAAATTCAATACGTTTTTTGTTGCATTGTCATTTTTTATGTCTCTGGTTCTACTTAACACAATGCAATAAAATTTATATGCTCTTGATCTAGAAAATTAAAGCAACCCAACAAACAATAAGTCATTGGTGTATAGTTAGAAAATTGGAAGATAACTTTGGTAACTCAGAGTAACTAATTAAGTATTTTCTTTGATCTGGCCTGGGGCAATTGACTGTGACCCCAAATACAAGGTGGCCATGGTAGTGGAGGGGGGGGGGGGGCACTAAGGGGCTATTAAAAAATTCTACTGGTCACTGCTGGGCGCAGAAAGTCTGCAGTATTTCCTTTCTTAAAAAACTTGCAGAGATTCATATACAGTGTTTATAACAATGAATAAGCCTTTTATAACTGTTCTCGGGACTGCTCATCTGATATAGAAAACTATTTCAAAGTCAATTGTACAAACATATTTGAAGGAAAAGTTAAAAACAAAAAAAAACAGGTTGGCAAGAGGGGTTGACTTATGACTTCATATATTTTTTATCTTCTGAATGTACACTGTAATAAAATTTGTCTGCTAAACAGAACTCCAAACCCTTGAAATTTGTGAAGACAAGGGGAGTTATAAACTGGAATCTGAGACTGATAAGAAACACATGTTGCTGATAAGAGCAAAATGATGCTGACCACCATCCACAGCAGCCCACCCCTCTGATATCCGTGACAAGGGGCAAGGAGGCGCGACGAGCCACTGCAGGCCGACACCAGCCGCAAATTAATTATAGCCAATTAGTCAGGAATGTCTATCAGCATCGCCCCGACTTGCGCCGTGTTTCGGGGTGTTTTGGGGTGATGTCGGCAAAATATGGACAATTCCATATGAGTCATACTGTAGTATAACTAGAAGTGTCCTCTTGCATCAGTTCAGTCAGTAGACGCTCATACTGTCCCATCTGAGGTCTTCTCAGCAGCCAGGGCCTCACCCAACACCTCCTCATCCTCTTCCTCCTCATGGCTGCTAATTTTCTTTCTTCTTTCTTCTTACTCTCCTCATCCTCAAGTAATGCTGCTGCAACAACAGCAAGTTGCAGATTCGCATGAGCAGCTAGTAGTACCAAGACTCTATTCTGATGTTCTGTCTGATGCATGTCCATGGTCCTCTCTCTTCAGCAGCTACAGACAGAATGATCAAGAACAGAAGATGCAGCCCCTATTTATATATTTTTGTTATAAAACACAGCTATTTGCATAATAATTTAAGTAATAACCCTGATGAGTATCATGAGTAACTCGTCGACTTTACGAGTTACTCCTGGTACTCGGCGAGTTACTCCTGGTACTCGGCGATTTACTCCTCTAACTCGCCGACACTCTCCTCAAAATCGTTCACTAATTGGCTGCAACTTGGCGAGGCACTCCTGGTACTCGGCGAGTCGCTCGCTGAACCCGCCGAGTAACTCGGTGAGTAATTCGGTGAGTAATTCGGCGAGTCACTACTGGTCACTTTTTCCGCCAGAATTCGTCGCCAACTCCTCGAATTCTGGCAGTTACGTAATACTACGAGTTGACTACGAGAAACTCGGCTATGTGGGAACGGGGCTTAAGAGTCTTGAAATCTAGTCAGAACATCGCAGTTTAGTTAGAATGTCACAGTTTAAGTCAGAAAATGTGCTGAAATTTTTCATATCTGGATGGCTATGCACTTGATACATTTCTAAGTAATTTACTTCTTCAACTTTTTGTACAAAGTTTTTTCTAGGCAGATAAAATAATTTAACTGGAGTATATTGGAAACTTAGTGGTGTGCACTTGATAAAGCGAGTCAACATTCCCCTAAATTCTGTGATAAACATCTTTATTGCCCATTAAGATACCATGAGTAGGCCTAATCATTTCATGATGGTTACAGTCAAGTGCAAAATTACTTTCAATTAAGGCATACGCTGTATCTTGTATAAAATAAGTTTTATATGGAAATGAAAGAAAATAGCATAAGTGGCCATGCGTTTTGACTTTGGTTGTGCAATTGTTGCTTGTGATGTTCAACTTCTTAATATCAACTTCCTTATGATCAATTTGGTGTACCTATAAAACGTGCTTCAACATATACCCTATACAAAATTCACTTTTTGACAAACTACTTTACATTTCCTTGATAAAACTTCATATAATTTTCTGAAGAGGGTACATATAGTTTATTGTCTTGCAAAATGTATTGCCAGTTTTTTCAAATTATTTCATGGTGAAACAAATAATTGGTTTTGGTATTTTTTACCTAATTATTTTGTCCGTGCACCCCACCATTTTTTTGCACCATATTGTACCATTAGGGTGTGTCAATTTTAGGGGTCAAAATTAAATTTGCAAATTTCCTTCAATGAGGGGTGCTAAAAATATGTCACTGAGTATAAGAAGCTCAGAACATCTTAAATTTTTTGAATTTAGTTGGGTTTAGCTTGGTAAATGTTCACCTTTGTGTTTACGGAAATCATGTTGTCAACTGATGAATTACATGCATTTCAATTCTATACTAGCTGACACAGAATCTTCTCAAAAATGTAATTTTATTTCAAAAAGTTTACAAAAGATCCTAAATCAACTTGAAAGATCCCTTATTGAAGGAGTTTCATCAGGTCTTGCTTTGACTCATTTCTGTTCATGAGTCGGCGACTTGCCTCTTGGACTCGGATGAAGCCATCTTGTTTCCCATGTGAAAATACCTTTCCAGCTGCTTCTGTGACTTGCTTGACACATCTCTCTATACCCTGAGCATGGCATGGCCATGCAGGTACCTTTATAGGTGAAGTTGTCAACTTCTTCACTTCAGCAGTAGTCAGGCCACAAGTCAGTGGGGGCTCATACACATCATTTTACCCGTTTATGAGCTCAACCAGTGACCTGGCTGCTTGATTGATGCAAGGAGTCCTCCTGTAATAAGACAATTGTTTATCACATATGATGTGAAAATATTGACAGAATTAACATGCTGATTAATATCGGACATAATCCAAATGAGCCTACCTGACCCTGACAGAGCTGTCACCCAGCTGGGTGTTTTCATCGCCCTCTCCTCTCAATGCAATAATTTTCTCTACACCTTGTTGCCTCTCTTTATCGTCGTCAGAGCAGACAAGTGTCTGGATTATGGCCTCACTGAAGGCTTACCAAGCTGATCGTTGAATTACAGGCATCACAATCTGTACAACTGTCTCTTGCTGGTATCTCAGCTGCTGCAGTCGATACAAGATGTGACGAGGTCCCTCAATCCAGCCGTGCTTGACCTTGACGTTAAACCAGCATGGATAATATACGCCAACAATGTACTCCACTATCATTTTGAGGTTCTTGAAGTGTTTTCCCTTGAGTCCATGCTCTGAAACCCATATGCGGCATAGTCTGTTTGCTGTTGTGAGCCACCTTGCATGATTGACAGGACCGATTTCAAGAAGAGCCAAGTTCTTTGGTAGATGACCAGTCCTAATTGCCTGGATAATCTTGTAGCCATAAGCTTGATCAGTGGAGAGATCATGTAAAACATCATCAGGCAGGTGGATAACAGGTTCTCCTATGTTTATCTTGGCAAATGAATAATTAATTGGCAACTCGGTAGCACAGTCCAGTATCTTTCCAATGACCCCAGACCATTTGTTGTTGGAAAGGGTTTTCCCATCTAGAGCTATGATCAGGTATCTCAGGGGCAATTCATTTGTATGAAGGGCACAAACCAACCAGTTTAGCTTTCGGCCAAGCTTTTCCTCTACCCAATGCATGGCACCACCACTCCAGCCAGTATTCACAGCTGTGGAGTCACCACCAATTGCCATAAGAGTCTTGTCAATGTCCCTCTCTCTCATGAATTCTGTGAGGTTGTCTGCAATGATTTCTGCGTGCTTTCTGTTCTTGGTAGCTTTCTCAGGAGTGAAGTGAAAAAGGTATCTCCCACCAGGCTCACTGCAAACAGCGTAATGCTCCTCCTTGATCAAACCTGGGAACTGGCGATCTGATTCTTCTGCTTTTAACATCACTTTGGTCATATCCTGTCGACCATCAAAAAATATGCAGTCTATATTCTCTTCCCGACAGAGCTCCTCAAATTTTTCATTCATTGTCTTCATTACCTTTTCCTGTGCCCTCTTGACCTTGTTGTGATCCACCACAAGTGTCTGGTCCTCTTTAGTTATAAGCCCTGCATCCATCAATGCAGCAGTAGCAATGGCAGCTGTTGGTCGAAGCCCTACACCATACCTTACACTTTGCAGTGCTACGTTAGGTATTTCTAGAGTATTATACTCTTGTTTTTTGTTGGTGGACTCATTGGTGGAGCAGCTTGGCATCTCAAACATGGGCTCATCTAGAACCACATCATCATTGTGTGTTGAAAACTCTCCTAGATCCACTGATGCTGTTGTGCCTAGTTGTTCTGGTACCTCTGCTCCTCTACTCTCTCTCTTCTGTCTCTCTTGGTGTCGGACCTGCCTGTTGTGTTCAGGGAGATCAGGAAGACCCATCTGATGAGGTCCAATGGAACCTGTTTTGTCTCTCTGTCCTTTAATGAAAGCAAGATCTTTTACTGGTATCTTCTTTTCCTTTGGACACATGCAACTGGTGTGGGCTTCTTTTGTGCAATCAGAGGGACAGCCATAGTTAGCACACATAACGATCTCACATTTGCAGTTTAAAATGTCAAACAGCTTGTCTAACTTTACAATGAAATTCTCCTTGACTTCAATATTGCCTCTTCCAAGAGATATGTCTTTGGCAGTTTCCCAACTCTGTTGAATATTGTTCAAGATAGTAATTCTGGAATTTATGACAGGAGGTTTGAACAAATCATTTGCTCTACTCCAATTCTCAATAACAGCTGGATAAATATCCTTTGCCAGACTAGCTGCAGGGTAGTTCCTGGTTTCACTTTCACTCAGTTCTCTCAAAAGAAGACCATATCTCAATACATCACACAGGGTAGGGAGTTCAGATGGGAGTAGTTGTCTTCCAGTACCCAAAAAGTTGCCAAGATGGGTAAAAGTTGAGTATCGAGTTCGCTTCTTTGGTCCCATCATCAAAATGTCCAACAGATGAGCATAACCGAATTTACACTCCTCAAGTCCAAGGTTTTTCTTCTCAACAGTGCAGATTTGAGACTTTTGTGACGATCTTACAGAATGACTACACAACCGGACATGATCAACAACATCTCTGTGTTTCCTAGCTTGATTGAATTTATGAAATATCTCCCACTCCATCTCTCCAGCAAACTTTTAATTAAAGAGTAGTACCATCTCTTTCTTATATGCTCAATATTTATTATATTTTTACAATAAAAATAAATAAAAATTCACTGTATAGTTTTTACATTTATTTACTATTAGATTATTTACTTCATAATAACCCTATAATGTGTTAAAAAGATCTGGCTCTTTTAAGGATAGAATAGACATTTTCAACAAGAATTGTTGGCCTGTACAGTAAAATAAATTGTAAAATAATAAAATTATTAAAATTTTACTGATTAAATAACAATGCTGGTTGTCTTAAATGATTAAATATAAGTTTAATGAAAATAATCATTGAAACATCATTTGGGTGCATTATTTTAAATTATTATATTGTATAAGTTATGAAAGATGCACGTTTATAAGCACTGTTGCCTTCAGGTGAGTATTTACCAAGCAAAACCTACTAGGATTGAGGAAACAAAAGTAGTTTATGAGTTTTCTAATCAAAAGGCATGTTTTTAACACCCCTCATTTTAATTTTTTGGAATTTTAGAAAATTGACACACCCTATAATGTACCATCCATAGTAAAAATCTTTAATACTACATACCTTTATTATAGTCTTTGTCTTGATTCCATACAACTTTAAATGTTACCTTGTTTTCACTCAGTTCCCAGGAGGTCTAACTCTGGAAGGGGCCTTTCTCCTTGTGGTGAAACTTTCAGAAACTGGCAAACTCAGAGCGATTGATCTTACTGAAATCAACCTGAAGCTTAGGGCGGGGGCCTAGCTCAGAGGTAGCCGCTCTTGGCTTCCAATCGCTGGGTCCCAGGTTCGATTCCCGGTCGGGCCTAAGTTGGATGACTGTTTCATCCTTCGTCTCATTGCCATGGTCTCTGCATGTCCTAATTAGCTCAACTTGTGCAGAAATACAGGACGTAAAGCCCTAATCACCCACCCACCCACCAACCTGAAGCTTGGATCCTCTACTGAACGGGATACTACGAGATGATCCGCTGTGGAATCAGGTGTTTTGGAAAAAGAGGAGTCACTCAATTGCCAGAGGGTTGCACCGAACCTATTCTATAAAAAAGCTCAGATGAAGATGGTCATATGAATAAACCTCTACCTATGGGATAAATAGTTTACTGGTGAAATTGTGTTCAAATGCTGTCTCTTACCGGGGCCTCGAATCTCGAGGGGTCCCTGGAAACTAAGAGCAACTCATCAACATTCTCACACAACTAACCCAGCCACTATTGAACTATGGTCCTCAATTCAAAGTTGCTCAATTTTGTGCAAGAAATAAAAAAACGCCCAAATTAGGATATTATACGCTCTCCCCAAAGCAATCTGGAGCCATGAACAAAGGACTATTTGTGTGGCCGGCAATACGTTGCATGTGCGTAGCGACGCTCGCAGGTACACATTTATTTATTTACAAAACAGTTATGAAGACTCATTATCTTCATGTTGTTTTTCCATTTGTGTAGTTTAGAACTACGTAACCTCTGTATTTACCAATATCTGAAACAATATACCACATATACAGTTACGTTTGTCATAATTGGGATTGTTCTGCTAAGGTGATTAAAAAAACCTAAGAACTCTGAATCTTTGTCATTTAAGTTTGTGGATGATGTTGAATCTTTTTGTTGCTTTCATGTATTTTGTATATTTACAAACTTAGAAGTACGGGTACTTCAGCATTATAATATGTACCTTTTTCCCCAGTTTTATTTTGTTATATATTAGTTCATGATATTTGCTACAGGTTCAAGCATAGTACGGGTAGTTTTACTAGCCAAATATAATTTACAACTGAATAAAGGCAAATTTAGAAAAAAAAGTTTTGATATTATTTTGATTCTACGAACAATTACGTTGTGTATTCTTTGAATAAAAAGTATTATATTTCAAATATATAATTGGTTTTTAAATGTGGAGCATCGAATGCACTGCTTAAATTGATAATTGTAAATTATGTATTTTTATGTGATTCATTGTTATTGAAGTTTGTGTATGATGTTATATGTTTTTGTTGCTTTGGTATAATTTGTATATTTAAAAACATATGAGTGTAAGAGTACAGGTAATTCAGTGTTAAGATATAATATGTACCTTTTCCCCAGTTTTATTTTGTTATATATGTTTTTTCGTGATATTTGCAACAGGTTCGGGCATAGTTTTACTGGCCAAGTATAATTTACAATGGAATAAAAGCAAATTTAAGAAAATTGTGTTGGCGTTGTGCAATGATTCTAGAGTATTCAATGAATTCTCAAAATACTAAGTGCATTTTTCACATTTGAAATAGGCTTTTGCACATTGCTTTAAACAATAGATCGCCCATTTAAAAATGTATTTGTTATGCTGTTATTTATTTTCCTGGACATAAATGTCAAGGTAATTGATTCAATATCAAAAACTGACTGGCTTATTCCATTATGGTTTATGTTGTCACGTATGACTTAAATGCACTCGGGTACAATGTCCTATTCAAATTGATTTACATGTTCACAAAATATCTTAACAAACACTTCGGGAAATAACTAATTGCTCTCACCATTATCAATACACTTCATGTAATCTTTTGAAGTAGCATGGGGTTTATTGCAGTATAGCGGAGCCAAATTTATGACCATATTAGGCGTCCACAGAATATGAATTAATATCCAATTTTTTAAATATTTTTGAAGTTCTGGCTTAATTAGAATAACAGTAGTGTAAAGTAGCGGGAGTTTGGGGAATAATAAAAATAAACTTAGTAGGACTGGGTCCGCTATACTGCACTTTTTCTGTAGCATGTTCTGTCAGTGAGACCTACCTGGTAATTTCATTAACTTCAACTGCCCCTGTACTCTACCTTATCTCTAAGACAGAGATTCCAACTGGACCAACATTTAAAATATTCCCATGTAAACCTTGGTGCCAACCACATCATCATTGTGTGTTGAAAACTCTCCTAGATCCACTGATGCTGTTGTGCCTAGTTGTTCTGGTACCTCTGCTCCTCTACTCTCTCTCTTCTGTCTCTCTTGGTGTCGGACCTGCCTGTTGTGTTCAGGGAGATCAGGAAGACCCATCTGATGAGGTCCAATGGAACCTGTTTTGTCTCTCTGTCCTTTAATGAAAGCAAGATCTTTTACTGGTATCTTCTTTTCCTTTGGACACATGCAACTGGTGTGGGCTTCTTTTGTGCAATCAGAGGGACAGCCATAGTTAGCACACATAACGATCTCACATTTGCAGTTTAAAATGTCAAACAGCTTGTCTAACTTTACAATGAAATTCTCCTTGACTTCAATATTGCCTCTTCCAAGAGATATGTCTTTGGCAGTTTCCCAACTCTGTTGAATATTGTTCAAGATAGTAATTCTGGAATTTATGACAGGAGGTTTGAACAAATCATTTGCTCTACTCCAATTCTCAATAACAGCTGGATAAATATCCTTTGCCAGACTAGCTGCAGGGTAGTTCCTGGTATCACTTTCACTCAGTTCTCTCAAAAGAAGACCATATCTCAATACATCACACAGGGTAGGGAGTTCAGATGGGAGTAGTTGTCTTCCAGTACCCAAAAAGTTGCCAAGATGGGTAAAAGTTGAGTATCGAGTTCGCTTCTTTGGTCCCATCATCAAAATGTCCAACAGATGAGCATAACCGAATTTACACTCCTCAAGTCCAAGGTTTTTCTTCTCAACAGTGCAGATTTGAGACTTTTGTGACGATCTTACAGAATGACTACACAACCGGACATGATCAACAACATCTCTGTGTTTCCTAGCTTGATTGAATTTATGAAATATCTCCCACTCCATCTCTCCAGCAAACTTTTAATTAAAGAGTAGTACCATCTCTTTCTTATATGCTCAATATTTATTATATTTTTACAATAAAAATAAATAAAAATTCACTGTATAGTTTTTACATTTATTTACTATTAGATTATTTACTTCATAATAACCCTATAATGTGTTAAAAAGATCTGGCTCTTTTAAGGATAGAATAGACATTTTCAACAAGAATTGTTGGCCTGTACAGTAAAATAAATTGTAAAATAATAAAATTATTAAAATTTTACTGATTAAATAACAATGCTGGTTGTCTTAAATGATTAAATATAAGTTTAATGAAAATAATCATTGAAACATCATTTGGGTGCATTATTTTAAATTATTATATTGTATAAGTTATGAAAGATGCACGTTTATAAGCACTGTTGCCTTCAGGTGAGTATTTACCAAGCAAAACCTACTAGGATTGAGGAAACAAAAGTAGTTTATGAGTTTTCTAATCAAAAGGCATGTTTTTAACACCCCTCATTTTAATTTTTTGGAATTTTAGAAAATTGACACACCCTATAATGTACCATCCATAGTAAAAATCTTTAATACTACATACCTTTATTATAGTCTTTGTCTTGATTCCATACAACTTTAAATGTTACCTTGTTTTCACTCAGTTCCCAGGAGGTCTAACTCTGGAAGGGGCCTTTCTCCTTGTGGTGAAACTTTCAGAAACTGGCAAACTCAGAGCGATTGATCTTACTGAAATCAACCTGAAGCTTAGGGCGGGGGCCTAGCTCAGAGGTAGCCGCTCTTGGCTTCCAATCGCTGGGTCCCAGGTTCGATTCCCGGTCGGGCCTAAGTTGGATGACTGTTTCATCCTTCGTCTCATTGCCATGGTCTCTGCATGTCCTAATTAGCTCAACTTGTGCAGAAATACAGGACGTAAAGCCCTAATCACCCACCCACCCACCAACCTGAAGCTTGGATCCTCTACTGAACGGGATACTACGAGATGATCCGCTGTGGAAATCAGGTGTTTTGGAAAAAGAGGAGTCACTCAATTGCCAGAGGGTTGCACCGAACCTATTCTATAAAAAAGCTCAGATGAAGATGGTCATATGAATAAACCTCTACCTATGGGATAAATAGTTTACTGGTGAAATTGTGTTCAAATGCTGTCTCTTACCGGGGCCTCGAATCTCGAGGGGTCCCTGGAAACTAAGAGCAACTCATCAACATTCTCACACAACTAACCCAGCCACTATTGAACTATGGTCCTCAATTCAAAGTTGCTCAATTTTGTGCAAGAAATAAAAAAACGCCCAAATTAGGATATTATACGCTCTCCCCAAAGCAATCTGGAGCCATGAACAAAGGACTATTTGTGTGGCCGGCAATACGTTGCATGTGCGTAGCGACGCTCGCAGGTACACATTTATTTATTTACAAAACAGTTATGAAGACTCATTATCTTCATGTTGTTTTTCCATTTGTGTAGTTTAGAACTACGTAACCTCTGTATTTACCAATATCTGAAACAATATACCACATATACAGTTACGTTTGTCATAATTGGGATTGTTCTGCTAAGGTGATTAAAAAAACCTAAGAACTCTGAATCTTTGTCATTTAAGTTTGTGGATGATGTTGAATCTTTTTGTTGCTTTCATGTATTTTGTATATTTACAAACTTAGAAGTACGGGTACTTCAGCATTATAATATGTACCTTTTTCCCCAGTTTTATTTTGTTATATATTAGTTCATGATATTTGCTACAGGTTCAAGCATAGTACGGGTAGTTTTACTAGCCAAATATAATTTACAACTGAATAAAGGCAAATTTAGAAAAAAAAGTTTTGATATTATTTTGATTCTACGAACAATTACGTTGTGTATTCTTTGAATAAAAAGTATTATATTTCAAATATATAATTGGTTTTTAAATGTGGAGCATCGAATGCACTGCTTAAATTGATAATTGTAAATTATGTATTTTTATGTGATTCATTGTTATTGAAGTTTGTGTATGATGTTATATGTTTTTGTTGCTTTGGTATAATTTGTATATTTAAAAACATATGAGTGTAAGAGTACAGGTAATTCAGTGTTAAGATATAATATGTACCTTTTCCCCAGTTTTATTTTGTTATATATGTTTTTTCGTGATATTTGCAACAGGTTCGGGCATAGTTTTACTGGCCAAGTATAATTTACAATGGAATAAAAGCAAATTTAAGAAAATTGTGTTGGCGTTGTGCAATGATTCTAGAGTATTCAATGAATTCTCAAAATACTAAGTGCATTTTTCACATTTGAAATAGGCTTTTGCACATTGCTTTAAACAATAGATCGCCCATTTAAAAATGTATTTGTTATGCTGTTATTTATTTTCCTGGACATAAATGTCAAGGTAATTGATTCAATATCAAAAACTGACTGGCTTATTCCATTATGGTTTATGTTGTCACGTATGACTTAAATGCACTCGGGTACAATGTCCTATTCAAATTGATTTACATGTTCACAAAATATCTTAACAAACACTTCGGGAAATAACTAATTGCTCTCACCATTATCAATACACTTCATGTAATCTTTTGAAGTAGCATGGGGTTTATTGCAGTATAGCGGAGCCAAATTTATGACCATATTAGGCGTCCACAGAATATGAATTAATATCCAATTTTTTAAATATTTTTGAAGTTCTGGCTTAATTAGAATAACAGTAGTGTAAAGTAGCGGGAGTTTGGGGAATAATAAAAATAAACTTAGTAGGACTGGGTCCGCTATACTGCACTTTTTCTGTAGCATGTTCTGTCAGTGAGACCTACCTGGTAATTTCATTAACTTCAACTGCCCTGTACTCTACCTTATCTCTAAGACAGAGATTCCAACTGGACCAACATTTAAAATATTCCCATGTAAACCTTGGTGCCAACGCTACTACTCCCATATCTCCTAGCTTGTCGGCTCCACCCATGCATTGGATTATAGCTGCGACTGCTGCTCAGGTGGAGCCCAGTGATCCTTCCTCAGAAACATTGAAATAGAACCAGATCCTAAATCTCCTTAGGCAAGAAGATCAAGAACTGAGCGAAGCAAATTCAAGCTCTGATGAAAAAAGACTTGGTGCAGATCAGTATCTAACCAGGGTTCTCAAGAACCCCATTTGTGATTATTCATCAGTTCGTGATGGAATTCATCCTTGATATGACCCTAAAGCTGCTTCCTCATCATAACCAGACAAGTGAATGCCAATATCGTGTCAGATATAATTATTTATTAATGCCACAGATGTGAGATGGATTATTGAGCTTTAAGGGGCGCTCACACTGTTACGAGTAGTGATGGCGAGTGGGCGCTAAAGATGAAATGTTTTTATTCTTGCTTATCCTTGTTCATGCATAATTCACTTGCAGAGCGTTGTTATGAATGTATGTATACTCCTGCTAATCCGTAGAATGCTCGTAGGTCCTCCAGATCATTTGTAGATATCCACGGAGAGGGCAAATTATTTTTAACATTTTTGAAAATTTGGCGGACGTTTTATGAGACAATGTGTTTACCATCCGCACTGGCACCATGTCCATCCATGCCCACAATTCTTGGTAGTGTGAAAATAGTATTTTCCTGTACATTCACACTACCAAGGATTGGGAATTGTGGGAAGACCTTGGAGGATTCAGGTATTAATGTGTGCTCTATGGGGTTAGACCTTTTAGATTGATGGATATATCGATATTGAAAGTGCAGCCCTCTAAGGCAAGTTTTTGCCGGTATTAAGGGTTAATTGATTAGGTGAGAAAGAGGAATTACGAATATTATTCGAATATGATGCCATCATACAAAACCCCAAAGTTAAAATGCAGGTAAACTGCATGTCGCAGGCCGTGGGTTTCACATGTTTTGTATGTGCACATAATGAGGCTTACTTCGTGCACTCAGTATATAGACAGTGCCAAAATTTCAAATTTTTTGTTTAAACTGTCAAAAGGTTTGTCAAAATGTCTTCTTTAAGAATTTATGCTGCTTAAAATACTTTTAACTGGAAAGCTAAAATGAAAGTCCAAAACCTGGTGTGGACTCTCAGCCTCTTTCACGCATCTTTTTAATTCCCTTGTAGTAGTTACGCGACAGCAGCAACAATGCGCAACAAATACTAAATTTTACAGTTAAACAACTTAATAATATTAAAATAACAAATCATAAATCACTGTACAGATAATAAATAATGTGTGTAGATCTTAATGACATTTGTGTTGATCCTTATGTGTAGATCCTGTGGTCCTGATGATATTCCACAGTCCATACCAACAGTCCTCAGTACAATCCATCATTGTAATTTGATGGTTCCTAATGTTCCTCGACAATAGTCTTTTAACTGATGATAAATCACTGTGGAATTCACTCTCTGGTAATGTAGCAATGAATTCCAATGATGCAGCAAGAAGGCTGAATTCTCCACAGTTGTCAGAATGATGTCATGCCATTTTACCATTTCTAGAAAACTCAAGAGATACCAGAATTTTGCAGAATGCATTTCTATATAGTTATTATAAGACTTTTAATTATCATTTCAATTGAGGTCAAACAAAATAAACTATATTGTGTGCATCACATTGTCTGAACAGAAGCAAATAAAGACTGTATGTTATATTCCACTGGTTACATAAGAAAACAATCACGTTTTTGATAAAAATAATAGAGCCAAATATATATATTGTAGTATGTCACATTGGGTTTTTCATAATTAAATGTAAGCTTTTGCGTTCATAAGAGTAAATACAACAAAATATAAGGAACTTAAGACTATCGCAACTTATGGAAAATCTGATGCAACACACACAATAAGCCAAGTACTTTTAAAGAAAAAATAAACACACATAGATTCCACGGTTTTAAATTGTATGTGAAAAAGAAGACAGTTGAGGTTTATATTGAAGAATGCAATTTACCAAATTGTTACGTTGTTTAGTGTCATTTGAATCCTATTATATCAGCTGTCATCAAATACAATTTGAAGTAAAGTAAATGGTCATGACCAGTCTCGACAAACGAACTACTTGGGGATCTGGTAACAATCTTTCTGGGTGAAATTTCTCTAATGTCAGGCTTTCACATAAATTCTGGAAACAATGAAGATGCCATATCTCAAGAACTACAACAGATAGAGACATGCTGTTGGTGCCAAAATGTCCCCAATACCCAAGTTACATCTACCATACATACGTGGGGTCTAACTCCCTGATTTTTTAAGGCCGCCATCTTGGATTTATGCTTATTTTGGGGTGTTCCACTACTTGGATTTTCCATGATTTTTAATATGGTTTCAAGGGGCCCTCGGGGTTCAAATAGCACTGGAATCATTTTTGTTACAATTTGTTCTGGGTTAAATCATACATTGACTAGACAAATGTGGATAGCAATTATCTAACACCATCCACCTGTTAGCAGTTCAGCAAAAAATTTCTATTGTTATATTACTTTACATCAAAAATCAACATAACAAACATGTATTTAATCAATATTATTCATCCACTCTGAAGATTTTTTTATGCTTATAACATAAAACAACACATCCCAGTCCTGTACAGTATGAGGATTTAGGAAAAACCTATTTAGAATTGAAAATTGTAACATGGCCATAAAATATAAACAATGCTGGTGAAGCAATTTCAGTTATCTTTTGACCAGATGTATAGCTTTTTTGCACTCGCGTTAAATTAAATTTGATTGTAGGCAATTCACATTGTCAAAATACTTCGATTTTCATTGTGCATGTCCAAACACAACTCAATAATGAAGAAATGTTCTTATATCAATCATAAAACAGTTAGGTATATAAACAACAACTTCCATGCCTTCTATGTTGAAGTGAAGTGTTGTTGTTTTGCTTCCTTGCTTCATGCAGTGCTGGCTCAAATTCAAGGTAAGCTTTTGCCAGATTTTTTGTGTGTGTGTTTATGCAACATATTTAATGCAAATGTCATAATCTACACAAATGGTTGAAATTTTTTTCACGATCTCTGTTTGATAGAGGGCGATCTTTCTCCTGATTGTTTCTTGTTCACATTAGAGACATGGTCAAAAGTCTTTCCTATCGTTGGAACTATAGTACCTGTTGTTATCTTAGGTCATTAAGAAAAGAACTATGGTTCTCGTCAGACCACAATATCGCGAAAGTTTTTTTAATTATTACAAACGTATAAAACTATGTTATTAAGCCTGACAAATAAACCCACTAATTCAAGTTTTCCTTATCATGTTAATACATCAAATATTTGCAAAGGTTCCAAAATGTAAGTCTATCCATTATCGAGCTAAAGTGCCATGCAAATTATTATTATTATAAATGTGTGAAATTAGCATAAATTAAATATAAATTGAACACATGTTAATTTACAAATATAAAATTAATAAGATCTGTACAGTCTTGAGGTGAAAATACACATTGTGAGATCCCATCTCTGACTTCGGAAAGTGCTTTAATTACCGCTGCATGGATCAAATTGTCTTTACATTAAGTGTCATATAAGTCTTTAACCAAGTCTTCAAGCTGGAACAATTTTATAGAGTTCGAAGTTTCCATCGGAATTCCAATCTTTTCACACATGTATGTGATGTTTTTGCCCATGTTGGACAGGCTAGATGTCATTACTGAATTTGCAGTGAAGGAAATGAATTCACTTATATGATGCAATGCCATGAGCTTCATCTTCAGAGTACGGGCAAGAAACATTTTTTCATCACATACCTTGCTGCTTAGATATCTGAGTCTATGGATATGTGCATTCTCCAGACGTTTCTGAGTGTTTTTCTCCATGCTCATGCTGCATGTGTAGCCTATGGGTGTGTGTTGTGGGGGAAGGAGTGTGGCGCCGTAAACAGTGGTAAAATGACGAGCTATACACAGAAAATAGTTTATCTTGGATGATGGAGGGCACACATCCTAACTTGGCTCTGAAGATGTTGTATTGCATGTAAAATTGAGCACTGCAGAATTTTTCCAATGTTATTCCTTTTAATAGGCTTGTAGAGATAAGAAAATATGAGGCTGAACCCGGAACAAATTGCAACAGAAAGGATTCCAAAGCTATTTGAACCCCAAGGGCTTCTAGAAAAGTGAAATGGCTACTCACAGAGCAACAGTTGCATTTGACCATTTGGTCAAAAATATTTGAACGCCATTGTAACCAGGTTATAAAATGTGCAACAAAACAAATATTGTGCGTATTTAAGCATCTGTAAATACAAATCAAGTTCTGAAAAAAACAAGAGTAAATTTACTTGTTGTTCATCAATTCTGACTAGCCATTGCACTAATTACCTTCGAAACTAAATCATTACAAAATCTGATGTTGTTCAAGAAGCAAATCGCTGAATTCTCTGTCATGGTTCAGGCTGCCACTGTTAAGGACTGATACCGTACCTTTAGACTTTTGAAGTTGCTGGTCATTGAACAAGACTAAGATAAGCTCCTTCAATAATGTAATTTAAAATCATTTTGTGTAAGCTCCTTCAATAACATAATGTAAACTCGTTTTGTATCTGAAATAAATTGAGGTATTATTTGGTCTCCTTCTGAGAGTAGATGTTTTAAATATAAAAACACATTAATATGTGTTTATGTATTTTTAAATTATATTTTATACTTGAATAACACTGAGCAAACATCACCCAAGCCATAAGAACACCAATAGTCATAGTATAGTGACAACCATATTGTTATTTCCCCTTAATTCTTAGAGCATGATGTCACAGTTTTGCACTATATATTACATGTTTCATTTTCTAAGAAACATAACAATACTCAAGCCAAAAAAGATAGCATTGTAAAAGCCTATCTGACATAACTAAGACTTAATCAAAACTGTTTAGCAGTTAGGTTTGTTGGAAGAAGAAACGTTTGAAAGACTATACTAAGTAAATATTACAACAATAATAAAAAGACAAACTAAACATTACATTTAATGTTGATATTGTTCATGCCTTTTATTTTCAAATATTTTCTTGAATATTTCTATTATTGTTGTACAATATTGCAAGATTTCTCTACACTTGTGGGATAGTGCTCTGGGCTTCCAACTGCTAGGTCCCGGGTTCGATTCCCGGTCCAGCCTAAGTTGAATGGCTGTTTCATCCTTCATCTCATTGCCTTGGTCTCTGCCTGTCCTAATTAGCCCAACTGGTGCAGAAATACAGGACGTAAAGCCCTAATCACCCACCCACTCTACACTTGTGTTGCTTTCAATGTTGTTATTATCACCAGTGATGAAAATTAAACTGAAGGACAATAATGTATACTAAAGCCTCTCATGCCGAAGATAATTAAGTGCATGTTTGGTTTCATTTTGAAAAGTTCCCGCACCTTGTTTTTGATACTCATAAATTAATTTATGAACTGATATGATTGTTCCAAGGTTGTATATGCGTTTTGGGTGCATGTTATTAGAACAATTCTTTTCGGATAAAAATTTTCTAAAATTTATTCGGTTATAAGTGTAAACCAAACATGTACAGTTGGGCCCAACATTCGTGGGAATACAAGTTGTTTTCAAATGGTCTGCTATTAATTGTAGCGGATGCCACTGCCTTTTTGATATCATGAATCTGCATGTAGTCTTGCATGTTTGATTTTTCTTATGCATACAGTTAGTTTCATTAAAAATGGCCTGTCAACTTAAACCTAGACAACTTCTGCTATATGATGCTACCTGCCACTACACAAAACTGTCTGGCTATAGCTGGCTACTTAATGCTGATGAGGCGTTAAACAATAACACACACACACACACAGCTGGCTACTTAAAGTCGGATCTAAAAGTACATGAAACACCATAGGTAAATTAGATAAATTTTACCAAGGTTTTCTTTCTTTTTTGGTATATGCCAACTATTAGCTAGGAGTAGACAGAAGCAGCTGGCTTTAGCCAGTTATGGGTCGCAACAGCTGTCTAGGGTCGACCATATTTTATGAAACTAACTGTATGAAGCATGTATTGGAAAGCTTGATTCTAGACCCAATGCTGATCCTATGGATATTTCTCAGTTTGCAATTTGGGTTCATCACAAGTTTCATAGGAAAAACTAAAAGTAGAGGAGTGCTCAGAATGAGAAATCTGACCAATCAACAGTGCCCTGGTAACTTGGGAGTCTCCTTGTCTGGGATCCAACTCATATTTCATTAAAAATCTGCTCTCTACCCACATGTGCAATAGGCTCTGGATTGCGTAAATGATATTCCAAATTTGCATACCTCTAAAGTTCTGAGATTAAATAAATGAGAAATAAGGTTCGCCATCAAATGAACTTGCAGCTGTCAGCATTGCAAAATCTGGACAAACGCGACCCTACCCAGCTGACAAAAAAAGTGCAAACAGTCCTCTTATTAACCAGTCAAAAACTATACAATAGTGAGGAAGAAAAAGCTCGCCCAAAACAGCAGTATACCTTCTATCAATGTCTGGTTTGGTTTTACGGTGATAGCAGGCCTTTTTTTTTTAGTAACTGATTCATATAATTTTATGTAGATTGTATTCTGTCATATTTCTATATGGGATGGCTTTTATTTATACTGATGTAAATTGCTCTTTGTTATGTGACTGAAAGGTTATAATAATAACTGGTTCTCACTTGTAAACTTCTATTAAACAATAAATCGTAGTTAAAAATAATTATCAAAGATGTATTTAGTTTATCCATATTATGCAAAGTGGTCTCAGTGTGAGATTTCACTGCAGATTTTCTTTTTATTCTAGGCACCCACTCCCTCGGCACAGGAGAGGTCTTGACTTGATTCTAGATAATTATGTGATTTAAGATTGCATGACATCATGTGATGTATCAACATACTATATAATTGCGTGTGGGTATCAATAAATGTGGGTGTTTTGCGACTTTGTTTAAGTAATCTGAAAGAAATTGAGGAAGAGCATTGCATCATATCTGTCAAAGATGTCTTCAAACAAGTCAATCGCAATTGTTGGTGGATCCTGGGGTTATGGACAGGTAAGAAAAATCTTTATTATCATCTGTACAAAAATAAAAGTTTTCAGAGTATGAATGAGTTATCTGGAAAGCCAAATGGGCAAGAATCTGAAATTGAAAAACCTGAGCTGAATAAATATATTAGTGTATTATTGCTATTTTGTAACTTAATATTCACAATTTTAGTATCTTGAAAATTCTAAAAACTTCTACACCATTGTTTCCCATTTCTTGAATACTGTTTGAGTTTGATCAAATTGAAGTGAATTTATAGACTTTGGAGACACCTTGTAGTTGAATATTCTTATCATAATTTAATAATAACTTGAAAAGTATGATTACAGTATTTTATGTTAACAATAGTTCACATTGTTTGCCACCTGTTTCATTTGACACATTTTATGTTATTTTGGAGTTAGCTATGTTGCATGTAATTCTACATAAACTATTCTATAATTTTTAGATCATAGTGTTAGCATCTGTGCCTTTTGTTGTGTAGGTAATAAGTTATTCTTTATAACGCATTCCTCATATTTTCTCAATAATTTTTGCAATTTGTTCTCATAGGCGTGTTAAGATCACTTAGTCTGAAAGAATTAAAACGAGTTTCTGAATTACATTAGCATAACTGATTATAAGTTTTTAATACTGTAGACTTTTTGTGTATGTGTAAAGGGGCGTTCACACTAGAGCTATGTATGCCCACGTATGAAACTATTTTTTCACTCTTGTTCATCACTTGGCAATATATGACTCGGTCGCCGAGCGTTTTGCGTATACTCTCGCTAATTCGTAGATCACTCCTGTTCGCGCTTGACCACCCACGGACATACATGAAGAGAGGAAAAAATTTTAAACATGCTTAAAATTTGGCGGACGTTATACGAGTAAATTGTTTATTTTACGTACGTCCTACGTACCTCCTACATACCTCCTACGTACCTCCTACGTACCTCCTACGTACCTCCTACGTACCTCCTACGTACCTCCTACGTACCTCCTACGTACCTCCTACGTACCTCCTTGGCCACACGTGGCCACCCCATCATTGAACCACTCTCACGGGCAATCTACGATCGATCTATGGGCAATCTACGGGCGATCTATGGGCATTCTACGTACATTCTACGAACGTCTGTGGCCATCCTTGGTCGCACGTGGCCAGCCCATCCTTGAACCACTCGCACGGGATCTACGATTGATCTACGATGCCTCACGGATGCCTCACGGATACTTCACGGATGCCTCACGAGCGTTTGATGGACGTTTGGCGAGCGTTTTACGCGTTTGGCGAGAGATACAATTTTCCCAAGTACGCTTGTAGAAAGAAGTTATACGTGATTAACAGAGCCACGAGTGAGCACGTATAGACAATTTTTGATGCACGTGGTCATACGTTGGTCTTATATGTGATAGTGTGATTGCCCCTTAAGCTGTGAGCAGTTATGCTATATTAGTGGTTACCTGAGTAAAAAAAAAGGTTACTGAATAACCTGATTTGTTCTATTTAGAAAAAGACTGGAGTTGAGGGAGGACCAGATTACATCCGCCAAAGTGGCCTTGTAAAGTCATTGATGAGTTTGGGTAAGCTGTTTAGACCAAGAACAATTTAGTATAAACTGAATTTCAACTTAGCAATGTGTAATGAACAATGTCAGTTTCACAATGCAGCAATTGGCTTTTCATATATATTTATGTCAGTTCGAAATGTAGCTGTATATTTTTGTTAATATTTTCAGTCATCCAGGTGAAACCTTGTGTTATATTTTCTGCTGACAATTTAGGGGAAACAGCCCTGAGGAAGGGGACTGTCTGGTCCCTGAAGCTGTCAGCAGGAAATATAGCTTTTTTGCTCTTTTGAAGTGAATTATAACCAATCAGATTACATTTTAGTTGAATGTGACTTCCTGTGTTCTTAATATCTTTAAACATTTTTGAGTAATTGCAATAGTTTTTTCTACATCTAGTATTCTCCTGTACACTAGCCATCTATCCATACCATAGATATTAATGACCTTAATTAAAGGTTATAACATTGTTTTTTTTTTGGTTGCCATCTTGTTATGATATAAATTAGCTTTAGACATTGTCAATTCCATGCCATAAACACAGCTTCATAAAGCATGTTGATGTCAATGAAAATTGTCAGGATAAAAGTGTGGTGTAGTGTACTTGAATGCCATGTATTTTTTTTGCTCAATTGTCTTTTTTTTTAATGTTTTGATTACAGGCTACAGTGTTGAAGATTATGGCAACGTCCAGACAAATTTGAAGGAGGATGAAAATGTCAGAATCAACAATGTCCGACTGCCCAAAACTTGTGGTGAAGAATTTCACAAGGTACTTTCTTTCAGACATAAACCTTTTGTTGATACCTTGCCTACAAGTGCAATGGTTAATGAACATAGCATGACTTTCAGTGACCCTATACATTGATCTAGTATATATTTGTCCTAAAAAATTTCAGATTTCAGAAAAAGTTGAAAAAGCTGTCAAATCAGGAGCAACATGCTTGACACTCGGCGGGGATCACAGCATTGCGATCGGAACTATTCATGGCCATGCTCAAGCAAACAAAGACCTTTGTGTCATTTGGGTCGATGCACATGCGGACATCAATCCTCCTCAAGCATCAGACAGTGGCAACATGCATGGGATGCCTCTTGCTTTTTTGGTGAAGGAGTTGGAAGAGCATATTCCTGTAGTTCCTGGATTTGACTGGCTCAAGCCATGGTGAGGAAATGAACAGACTAACAGAGAGCAATGCAATGACAGAACACCTACTTTAGGATGATGTCATTATATAATGCCCTTAAATGACATCACCAAATTGATGACATCATTAAACAATGTTCATCTTTGTTGGTGTCAGTGACATCTGGTGGTGGTCCAGTTCTCCATTGTCTGTTGTATTATATAAAATCACAATCATGATAAAGACCTAATTCTAATTAAGACAAATGCCTGTAATTTGAAACCAGGTATTCTTTGCTTGCTTAATTTACCATACATTAAACACCACAGCACCATTAATAAGACCTTTAAACATCTTGATCAATGGTCAGTTTTATGACCATCACCAAATTCTGTTTTGATAATATGATAATAAATCCATATGGTCAGATAATATTGTATCATTGTGGCCTTGGTATTGCAGTAAAGATGTTATTGAATTATTGTAGAGAGTAATATTCATTATTCTATATTTCTTGTTTTCTTTTCAGTCTTAGTGCTAAAAACTTGGCATACATTGGTCTTCGTGATGTTGATATTGCTGAAAAGTAAGTATTCTTCCCTGTCCTTCCATGAGTGGGACCGAATCATAGCATGTATTATTGACATTATGAAATGGTTGATTGAAATATTTTAAGTTGCTTTAAGATAGTGTGAGCTACTTCAAATTTTCAACTCTCCAATACAGCACTTTTTCTCTCTTCAATGATTATTATGATATTTTACAGGAAAATTATCCAGTCTTTGGGTATCCCAGCATATACTCGATTTGATGTTGAAAAACATGGCATAAAGAAATGTTTGGATGATGCTCTGAAGTTAATTAATCCAAAGTGAGTTTATATTCCATGGCAGGCAAATTGTCTAGATATATTTCAATGGTTTTTTCTCTGTTAAAGAAGATATATTAGCACACTTGTATGACATTGAATGTGTTGATTTTAAACTCATTATGCTTATATAGTTAACTTTTCAATTACTTTTATATCAATGTTATGAATTACAGTGGAGACAAACCCATTCACCTGAGTTTTGACATTGACGCCTGTGATCCAGTCTTGGCTCCAAGTACAGGAACACCAGGTATGACACATTCTTTCCTTATTTTTAATAATCTGACATTGAGGAGAGGTTGCTGCGGACCTGCAGTAGGACTCAAATTGAATGTCCACTTAAAAAATTAGCTGCATAATCACTTGCTTAAAAGGCCCAAATTATATACTGGGGGTGAACTGGTGCAAGGACTTCTTCAAATGCTGTGATATTTCAGTGTTTGTTTTTTAATCCCATCCACAATTTATGGCAAGGTTTGGCTCTGATTGGAAATCTTTATCGAAGTTTGGTACAGCCAAGTGGACTGAAATGTTAGTCATAAATGAAACGTTGGTGGCTTTACGTCCCATTTCTTGCGCCATGATGAAGCAACATTAAAACTGTCATAAATCAAACTGCAACTTTTTGAATAATAAAAGTAATGACACTTTTGTTGTACCACCAAGATGTTCCTGTCAGCGCTGGATATGATCACTGGTACATTCCATTTAAAACGTCGCAGTTTAAGTCACAAAATGGGTTAGTGCAGTATAGCGGACCCAAGTTTATGACCATATTTGGTGTCCTTAAAAATATTAGATACATCATTATTTGACCAACACTCACCAAAGCTCTAGTGCAAAATAAATTATAGGGCAGCGGGGGTTAGGGGGCAGAAGCCCCTTGAAAAAGGAAAAAAATTAACATCGTTCTTGCCATTGAATACGAAACCACTGCTGTTTGTTTGTGACATCATTCATGGAATTCTGGCATTTGACATCATATACGAGGCTTGCTAAATATGCTCATAAATTTGGGTCCGCCATACTGGATTTTTTCCTACAAAATGTGCTGAAAGATTTGCACTAGTTGTCTAGGCACTTGACACTACTTCAACTTAAGTATTTTCCAGCAGAAAAAGATATAAATCATTGCATGATAAGTAACATTGATATGTCAACTGAAGGATGTTGAAAATTTGTTGTTGTGCACAAAGTAAACATCTTTTTTTTTTGTCCACTTAGATATGATTAGCAATGAGCAATCAACAAATAATTACACAGGTGAAATTGTTGACTTTAGTGTAAGTGCTGCCACCTCTTTGGAAACCTATACCATATTACAGATAATGTTAATGCACTAAACACAACATGCCTTCATTTTGCTTTTTCTACAACTTGAGATGACATCTTGTTTTTACAGTTCCAGGAGGTCTAACTCTGGGAGAGGCCTTCTACATTGTAGAAAAACTTTCTGAAACTGGCAAACTTAGAGCGATTGATCTTGTTGAAGTCAACCCGAAACTAGGATCCCCAGCTGACCAAGAGACTACGAGAAGATCTGCTGTGGAAATCATCCTTGCTTGTTTCGGCAAAAGAGGAGTCACTCAAATGCCAGAGGGTTACATCCTACCTATTCCAAAAGGCGCTTAGAGATTGTCAAATCATAAACCTCTGTGAATAAAACACAAATGCGTTGCTGTAATTCGGTACAAAATGGACAGTTTTGAAGACTGACAATTCTTTAGGACTTCTTCATTTTGCTTTTCTAGTTGTGTAATTTTGTATTTACCAATCTATGTGAAACCAATAATAACATATCACATGAACAGCTATGAAATTGCTCTGCTCAGTTGATGGAAAAAGCTGAAACCTCTGATGATTTTGTATATTACTGGTGCAAAACAGATTTTGAGAATCATTTGAAATTTAGCCTGAGATAAAATGTTTACTTCATTAATCCGAAGGACTGCTTAAATTGATAATTGTAAATTATGTATTTTTATGTAATTCATTATTATTTAAATTAGTATATGATGTCGAATGTTTTTGTTGCTTTGGTTTATTTTGTATATTTAAAAACATATGAGTTTAGGAATACGGGTAATTCAGTGTTAAGATGTATGATATGTACCTTTTCTTTAGTTTTATTTTGTCATATATATCTTCATGTTATTTGCTACAGGTTCGGGCATGGAACGGGTATTTTTATTAGCCAAATATAATTTACAACTGAATAAAGGCAAATTTCGGAAAAAAGTTGTTTGTATTAGTTATGTGATTTGTTTCCTTGATAGTTAATTCCGCACCAGCAAACTGACAAGCCTGTTCCATTATAGTTCAATGCATCACGTATTTCTTTGTTACTTTAGTGCTCTCAGGTAAACTTTAAATTAGTTAAAATGCTAACGAAAATTTGAGAAAAACAGTATGAGATATCCCAATGCCATCATCCTTTAGTTATCACGATACTTTCTAACAGTGTACAGGTGTAGTGAGGCAACTATCCAGCTCTATCTTAACATGCTGTTTCAATTATAGTTGAAAACTCCTTAAATGGTCATAGACATGATTTTGATGTTCTAAAGATTATCAATTGATGGAAAAAGATGCTAAATAAAAAGGGATGAAAATGTTATTAAAAACTAAGAACCACATTCTGAAATCCAAAAGGTATCTATATATTAAGAGATAATTATTATTTTAATACATCTTAATCAAGTCAATGTAACTCTTTCAGACACTAGGATAGGATAAATCATTTCAAACATAAATCATTTCTTGTCACAATTCATTGAGCATAAAAAAGATTTGTCTACATGTACGAAGGTGACATTGCCAGTTGGGCTTCGTCGTCAGTATGGCTGAACTTCACTGGTGGTGATTGTCTGGAAAAATTAAAGATCATAATATGTTATGTGATTTATCAGGTTCAGGACTAACTGAACAGATATCAATACAATCATGTACATGGGCTGGCCGGGTTGACGTCTTGATGTCATATCCTCGATTATTTGGGTAGGGGGGGGGGGGGGGGCAGGCGGGGGCCTAGCTCAAAGGTAGTGCTCTGGGCTGCCATCCGCTGGGTCCTGGGTTCGATTCCCGGTCGAGCCTAAGTTGGATGGCTGTTTCATCCTTCGTCTCATTGCCATTGTCTCTACCTGTCCTAATTAGCCCAACTGGTGCAGAAATACAGGATGTAAAGCCCTAATCACACACACACACACACACCTTTGGGGGGGGGGGGGGTTCGTTGCTTCAATTACTTTTTTTTGATTCAAAGATTATTCAGTAAAATCGTTTTGTAATTTATCATTTGAATGTTCTGTAATGCTAAATTTTCAGCAGCTAGCGCCATACTCAGAATAACCTTGACCGACATCGACCAATGCTGGGTAAATTTTGAGTAGACGTGTTCAGTTATCAGGATAAAATGCCACCTTACATTGGAATGTTATATTCAAAATACCAGAGTTTGGTTAATTGTCCTTTTTGTGAACAGTTTTCCGTCTACTGAATTGTCTCTGTCAATTTTCTTGTTTACTCTAGTCTTCAGTAGTGGTTGCCACAGAGCTGTCTTTACCACCAGGGGTGCACATTTCAGAACAGATACATTAACATTATTTGAGCTCTAGTGGAAAGTTGGCAAACTACAAATTTTGTAGTTGGGCCTTTGCTACGCAACCAACATTGTACAAGCAATGCTGGCGGATTAGCATCATGATTTGGGGCTACATCATTTCTGATGTTGTACCTACACTACAACATGTGTTGGGCCAATGTAAGTGTTTTATCTGGGCAATTTAATGTTTGCTGAACGTCATATACAAATGTCCTATGAATGTTTTCGTAAAAGAAATATGCTGAAGAAAGTTAGTAACTCACCTTCGTATTAACAGAAAATATGCAACTGTGATCAATACTGCTCCTATTATAAGAAAAGGCAGTGCTACAGCAAGACCTGGAAACGAAGAAAATGACGTATAGTATGTTGTAATTATGCAAGATTTTATTTTTCTGTAAATATGCAGCATATGGTTTATCTATCACCTATACATGGTCCTATACAACCAGACTCCTTCAAAATCTTGGCTCTGTAATCATAATCTGAACCAAATTTAATGTTTCCTTCGGAACCTGCAAAGGCAAAATAATGAAAAGAGAGGTATTAGATGTAATTTAAACAGAAGGTCATCAGTGAAAATATTGTGCACTTACATTTTAAACATATTTTTTTTTTTTTTATGCGATATACCTGCAAAATATCATTTTACTGTGTTCGTGGAATTAAAAGTTTATTCTTGCATTCAATTTTGTGTCTTGCATGTTTTTCAATGAGCTACCTTGAAACTAAATTTTTTTGACTGATTCTTGTGTAACACTAGACTGAAACATATTTCAAACTTAAAAATGCAAATAATATGTGAGGAGAATATGAGACTTACCAATCACATTAGTTTTTATGCCTTTCTGCTCACAGAGAAATGTTTTCTCCCCAATGCATTTGGTGGATTTCAAGGTCATAATAGGAATAAAATTGGCATTTGAATTCGCTGGATCATACTCTATTATCATGCAGTGTGAATCTGAAGTATAAAATTTCAATGAGACACTAAACAAAATTATAGAAAAATAAAATATGTTAAGACAAATTTTTCATTTGGTGATAATCCATCTCTTATGTTACTTTAAAACAAAACAATCCATACAATGTTGCCAAAAGGGTTTGTAATTATTACCACCTTGATATTAAAATCACTTTTATTATTATCACGAGTATTAGTTGCTGATTTACCCACCACCATCAGAATCTACTTTGGGATCAACACTTGTTGAATTTTCATCTAAAGGATCACCACCAACCCAGTAGATAAAATGTTTTCCGATGTGACGCGCTAGCACTTCTCTGCTCACTGCTTCAAGTTCGTCCCAAGTCTCAAACTCTGCCAGACTTCCCGTATTGTCTAGCAGGTCAGCACATTTGCTATTTGCTGAGTCATGATCAAGCATTTCTTCATCCACAAGACGATAAATACTTGAATTTAGCGCAAAGTCATATTTATTATCCATTGTTAGTTTTGGATCTGAAAAAAGTAGAATGAACTACTCCTCAAAAAGAATAAGAACTGAATATTTTATCTTAAAAGCAGATTCAATTGTTAGTTTAAGTAAAATTCCACGGTGTGTTGCTGCTGTCAGTCTATAATGCACATTAGGTTGATCAGTCACTTTGGTCTGCAATCATTATGATGCATCTAATGATAAAATTATTAGAAAACTACATTCTTACCTAGATGTTTTTCACAAATGATAAAAGCTTCTCCACAGCATGGCTTTAGTTGTAATTTTGGCTTGTATATTCTGTTTTGGTAAGAACTGTGCCTTTTAAACCACAGCTGAAGACATATTCGGCTGGCATAATCTTAAAATATATGTGGCATAACAATCAAGTATAAGCAGAAGTTGCTGGTAAAGGACGGTAAAATAGACTGACTCAATTGCTCTCCCAATACCTAGCTATTATGTAATTCAAAATTAGCAAATATTATGAAAAACTAAAAAAATTGCTACCTGGCAATGCATTGTTTGAAGGTGGGCGAGGTGTTGTATATAAAGTAGTCGGTGTATTTTCAAAATTCCCTTTTGTCCAATAGAGATTTGATCGAGTTAACGCTCTTATATCCAATTCTCTGGTGATATAATTCATTTCATCTTGAGTCTCCAAAAGAATCAATGTTGAGTTGACTCCCAAAATTTTCTTGCAATATTCATTACCATGTTCGGTAGTAAACTGTGACATCACTACTTTGTAAACACTGTTTTTATATCGGAAGTCATAATAGGAAGCATCACCATCTAGACAAGGAGAAACATAAGTACCAGCAATTAAAATCAATGATTATAATGCTTTGAAAATCACTTTGATTATGTCTGTCAAGTAGCAAACTTCCCAGGCATTCTTTAATAACTTTTCATACATGACTTTAAAATGACCAGGAAATTAACTACAGTGCATGTAGCCAGTGCAATGCTTGTGGATTATGGCAGTATGCAGCCAAAAACAAACTTCCACCAGGCATCTTCTCTTTTAAGATAGCTCTAGGTTACTCAAATGCCTGTTAGTTCTTTTAAAGTGTGGCTACATTTAGTTAGGGGTATAAGCAATTAATCACTGTGATATTTTTGATTGTGTAAAGTCAGACAACATCGGTATCTGAATTATTGAGAGGATGCATATATTTCTGGAATCAGTTAGTTATTACCTAGTATGTCTGAAAACAAAATGAGTAATAAGAGGAGAGGAAAGACTTATGCCTTGCTGAATTCAGGGCTGCTCAGTGAAAAGACTATTGAGATAATAACAAAAGAGGTAGCAGTAGCTGCTGGTACAATTTTTTTGGTCACACCCTGTGGTATTTGACCATAAAGTTATATCGATTAAAGGTGCACTGTCTGTCAAATTTGCACATAAAAGTAATGATATAAATCAATACTGCCTTCTTGTTTCATGATATATTTTACCATTACATGCCCATTTTTGGTCAACAATTTAGTTTTAATTTACAATAAATAATATAAATATTAGTTTTTCATGCCACCAAAACCTCAATATGTAAACAAACCCAGTGATGACATCACAATACTAAACAATGGTGATGATGTCATTTCCATTGTGTTTCCAATGTTTTGGTGTGGATTTTCTCTCAATGTATTATTTATTTTTTTAGTAATTAATGTCTAAAATAATTTTTCACACAAATTTAGTGTGCCTTGATTAATAAAGGTTATTTATGAACTATTTGATTAAGTCTTAAAAAATCGCAAATTTGACAGACAGTACAGCTTTAAGCAATCATTATGCACTATTTTAACGAGCCTCGTGTAACAAGTGTAACAAAGCTAACTGAATTATCACCAGGTGGTTCAGGTGGGTAAGGCAAGTTCTATAAGTTCCAGGTGCAGGTGGATATAATAGCTTTAGTTCAACACTCTTTTTGAGAATGGCTCCAAAGTATCTCCAAGGTCTCTCAAACAAGACTTTCACACGAGCAACCTACTCCTAGTCATACCAGCAACATCATATACAACTTTTTGCTGATAGGTCATTCACTATTAGCGGTCCCAGATTATGGAATGACCTCCCAATGAACATAAGAGCCATGGACTCAATTTCCCAATTTGGAAGACTCTTCAGGTTTTTCTTTTTTCAAAAGCTTTTCAGTGTTTCCTATGATACTTTTTATATTAATCTAACTAATTTTTTGTATTATTTTAATTATAATTTACATCTTTGTCATAATTTTTACAAAAATATAAATTTTATATTTCAATTGTAATTAGAAAAACTGGTGATGGCAATCACCAGTTTTTCTATATATATATAGGTGTGCGCTATATAAATTTCAAGTGAATTGAAGAAGCACTGCAGGTCAAATTGTTTACATACCAGCAGACTTTTCACAAAGATAACCATTTTGCCGCATACAGTCCTCGTCCTTCCATTCAGCTTTCCTGTAAGAGCCCGTTGCTGATACACAAGCTTCACTCTTGAGGTATGAGGGCATTCCAGCATCCCAGTTAGTATATGAAGCCTATTGGAAAATAATAATAATAATAAAACTCATGTGACGTACTGTGCTGACTACATAAAATCAAATTTTTGACTAATTTACAAGATTTACTTGTTATTAAACACATTGGGATTAATGTTTGCACTAGTGCACAGTTGCTGCCAAATATAGAGAGATATTCAGAATATCATTAAAATTACATGTGACTTCAATGTGATGGACTCCTCATATATTGCTGCACAGTCTGATGATTTTATTCTTCCATGCCAGGACCACTGGTCCATGACTATTGACCAGTTCCACCAGGGTTTTTGTATACAGTTGTTTAACTTATTTTCTAATCTGTAAACTGCTTGGTTTTAGGATCATGTGATTCAAGATGTTTAAAGATAGTGGATTTATTAGTATTCAATTGGTCTTTCACATAGAGTGACATTTTGCAGACAGAACATGAAACCAACATGAACACTTACTATGGTCTTGCCAGATAGCATTCCAAATTGGGCCAGCGTCGTTTCTATATTGGCCGCTGTCAGTACAACATCGTTTTGACATCGCTGACATCATGCCGATTGATACGATTTGGAATGCTATCTGGGTTTATATAGTAAGACTCACCTGAGTGGTACCATTCAACCAAACAAAGAAATACTTTTGATGTTTTGAATGTAGTCCAATCCACAAACCAATAACATCAGCTGAAGGGTCAATCTTATCTGAAATCAAATTGTCACCATCTATGAAAACTCATACTAATACATCCTGTGACATCTGTTGCAAACAATTAAAAGGTAAGATCACATTATAGTCAAACTTTTTTTATGTTGATCATTATTTATGAAAGAAAATTTTGTAGTAGGCCTAATGTCCAGCTCCCCTGATTAACCAGTGGTCAAATCCCAATTAGGCCAAAGTTTGTGAGCCAAATTGCACCGCAGCATGCTTGGCTTCTGTGGTGTGATACATGAAATACCAACCATAGTTCTCATGTGTTAGATAATGCAGGCCTTATCATTTCATCATTATGTCTGCTTTTCCGTTTGAACATCAGTACACCATCATTTACAAATCAGTTGTACTTTTTGTCATAAAAGAGATTTGGCGAAAACGTTATACTCACCTTGTAACCACACTTGTTCAGCATGATTATCAATGACCACTAGATCAGACTTTGACTCTAGCAGTTTACATCTTCTCCTGACTTGATCATAGTTGGAAATGTCGTAGTTGAATTTGTAGCAGTGTCCGCCAAAACTGTGCCATCCTGGGCTACATGGACCTTAAATAAGATTAGTGTAAAACACTTGAAATCATAAAGAAATGGGCAATGGAGGAATTCTCTGTTTCTCATGAATTAACTTAATGTCATTCATTGATGCTTTACAGTATAACTTTCTTTTAAAGGTGCACTGTCTGTCAAATTTGCACATTAAAATAATGATATAAATCAATACTACCTTCTTATCTCATGATATTTTTCACCATTACATACTCACTTTTGCACAACAATTTGGTCTGGATTTTCTCTCAATGTTTAATTTATTTTTAAGTACTTAATGTCTTATAAAATCATTAATTCACACAAATGATTAATAAAGATAATTTTCAACTGTTTGATAGCATATTAGAAAATTGCAAATTTTGACAGACAGTGCAACTTTATCAAGTGTCAGTCTGGAGCTACACCTAATTAGCTAGGCCACCATTGTCATCCCACGTTCACAATCACAATTGCCAGCTAATGTAATGCAGCTGTCCAAATGCAAATCTATCCATTGGAATAGAGAACTATGAAATCCTGATGTTAATGGCACAGTACTGTCATAATTTACTAGAAAATTTTGGTAACTTTTGAATAATACAGATGGAGTCTTCACTGTCACAGTGTGGCAGTAATGAAAAATGAATTTCAACTGAACAATCAAATTATTGGTCAGTTCCATTATTCAACTCTTATATATTTATTTACATTAGCCCATTAATCTATATCTACTTTAATCCGTGTATAAATAAATAGCTTAACAACCATATTACTGAAACTGCTTTGTGATGTTAAATACTTTTTTTTTGTGGTGACCCATAAGCATTCCATATTTATTATACTTGTTCATAATATAGTTTAAAACAATGCCCATAAAGTATATGTAACTCACCAGTTTGGACCATTTCACAAATATAGGCAGCTGCCACAGAGCATAGTGAATTAGACCACCGTCCTTTAGAATATGATGTACTTCTCATAAATACACAATTGAATTTTCGCATCAAGCTTTCACGTGGGTAATCAGCGCTCCAATCTAAAAATGTCGCCTATGTTTTGATAAATAAAATTCAATTAGTCTAGAGTGACATAGTTACTCAGTTATTAGTTATTGTAACAGCTTGAATTTATCAAAATGTTCGTATGTTAGCAGAATGACTTATCAGAGGGTAACAGATTTTCATTAACACCCTATAGATACACTTACTATCCTCCCTGAGTAATTACGATACTCCGGAGTAAAAAAACTGATCCTACTGGAGCAAAGGCAAAAAGTGTGCAGATAAATGATTTAATGGACTAAGCAACATTTAGGAATCTTAAGAAGTGTACCACCTGTCAGAATGAACTCTCAGGTAAAAAATGTAATGAGGTGTATGTAGACTTAAGCTGTATTTATGTCACAATAACCTTCCCCCATTTAGCTGTTTAGCATGCATTGTTGATCAAGTTGTACTTCTCCAATAGGATCCGTTTTACAGTTGTCCTCAAAATGTACATGATTGTATGTGTCAATAATATGTTAATTTTAGCCACATCAGTGTAAAATAAGTATCTTTTATCTGCAGGCATCACAATCGCCCTCTGGTGTGCAAACTGGCCTCCCCCCCCCCCCCCCCCCCAGATAAATATATGGGGGTCCTGCGATTGTGATGCTTGTGCTTTTATCCATCAACTCTGCATTCATTTTTGCACTCTCACAAAATTTGTCAGGTTTGAGGAAATTATCTTATATTTCCCTCACATCCAAAATATCGTATTGGTCTGGAGTAACCTCTAAAACGCTGGAATGGTCGTTTTTCCTGGATGATTACTCCAGGAGGTTCGCAAATGGGGTGAACAAATAACAAGACTAAACAATATTTCATTACACCCATTATATAATTAGTTACGTAAACTTATTTTCCATGTATAAATTTACGTGTTCTAGATCTAGATCTAACTTATTTACTTTATTGTACATTTGATTTACATCTTGTTTTTCATAGTTTAGACATTTTCACTTAAACACTATTTGTTCTCTACCAACATCATCATATTTACTTTTCATTGTGTTACTTAACACATTTTGTCTATCTATAATTGTATATTATATGTCAACTTCATTTTACTGATTAAACATATAATTAACAAGCCAAAAACTTGTTTGTTTGCTTGTTTGCCAAAGTATATTAAAACAAATGCAATTTTTCACTCAAAGTCAGGGTTGTAAGCTAAAAAAAATGCATGCTCACAACATTTGTAATTTTTGGATATGGAACCACTTGCCAATTATTCCTGTAAAGTGAACGATTTTGCCAAATTTTGGAGCAAAGAATCCTCACTATTGTAAGAATTCAGTGGGGGGGAAATATATAACTAAATATTTGTTAACAATTATAATCTAAAAAATCCGTATTACTTAATATATACTTTGAAGAATTACCTTTAAAATATTAGGAGTGATGTTTAGTAGTGGATGATTTTACTTAGGCAGAGAGTGATTTCACATAGTAGTTCCATTGTACATAGGATTGGGAAATGCAGGGCTAGTGGCATTTTCTGGAATTATCCGGAATATTCTGGAATTTTCCGGCATTGATCATATGTACGTCACTTTTACCATTACATATAATTAACCTATACTTAAACTTCACATAATTATTAAACACCTTTCGATACAAAAGATGTAAAACTGTGTACTTTTTCACTGATACCTGTTTTTCACGAATTGTGTTTCAACATTTTATTTCAAATCACTTATAATATATATCATTTATGATGCTTATTAAACACAAAAAGAAATACTAGAACAACTGCACTTTAGTCTGAAAAATTATAATTGTGTGAGTGGTAGAGATTTTTCCAAATTATGCCACTTATGGAATTTTTGCCATGCCGATAAATTCCGGAAAATTCTAATGGATCATTCCAGAAAAGAAAATGCCGGCTTACCCTGATTGTACAAAAAAGAATGTGGAAATAAACATAATAAAGGTAGTTGCTAAATTAGCACATTAAATAATGAGGGTATCAAGTAATGTTAAATACTGAGAATATATGGTTCATTCCACAGAAATGGTGCACCCCCCTGTCCCTCAACTTTCAAATGTGATTATAACATGCAAAATGGTTTTATTGATATTAATGTGGTATGATGATGGGACAGACCAATGTTAGGATATAAATACACAAGAAATTTTTGCAGGAGTCTGTCGTAACTTATATTTTGACTCTTTTTGCGGTAAGGGCAGCAAAAAGGGCATGTCCCACACCTCATTTTATATCTCTCTCTTTACCCTGCTCAATAGCCCTCGAAGATCCTGGGCCTCCACGCGGCGAGGGTGGAAACACTTGGGGTGAAGTCCTCTATCCCCAGTGGCTAAAACAGGACAGTGCGCATTGCACAAGCTGCTCCAGCTATCCAACGCAGACAATTATTGATTTTTTACATGCTTCTGGTTTCTACTACCAACTATAGATAATCAAGCTTACTCTAGAGAGCCTCTACATAGCCCACTCAGGTGCTGATGAGGCGTTAAACAATAACACTAACTAACTAACTACCCTGCTCAATAAATGTAAGTTAAAAATAACTTATGATATTCACATTATTATAATCAGAAGAAGTTGAATTTTCAACTGGCGAAGAAAATTTTGAAATATTTGCAGTTCCAGTAAAATTGCCTGTAGAATTAATGTCATTCCTGTTACCATGGTATTATAATGCTCCAAAATAAATTGAAATGGTCTTGACCTGATTTTGAAATCTATCTGGAATGATATTGACATTTAATGTCACAATTACCTTTTCAGTGGAGTCAAGCCAGTTCCACTCTTCATTGAGATTTATGTCCCGTAAACCGATCCAGGTAGGTCGTAATAGATACATATTGACCAATCCTGTCATCAAATCATATTTCTACTTAATCAGATATCATTTAAATTTCATACAATGCATGCAAATTGATGAGATTTAACTGTTAATAATAACATTGATTATGATATAACCTGCTATTTACAAATATGTTCTCAATTACATATGGATATGTGGATAGATAGATAGATAGATTAGATAGATTATAGATAGATAGACAGCTGGACAGTCAGACAGCTAGACAGACAGAGAAACAGCTCAGACAGACAGACAGAAAGACATACAGATGGATTAAAAACAATAAGTAATCAAATGTAAATTGTGATAATTTATTGATAAAACGTTCGAAGAAGAACTGCCAATTTGGAGCTCGAAAACATGGTATATACCTACCCACTTAACTGTAACTCTAGAAAGAAGTCTTAAAATGATTAAATCTCATCTTTTCTTATGTTAAAATATTTACATTACATCTTACTTCGAACGAAAGTTGACTTTATAGAATCTTTGATGACAACAAGGTCTCCTCCCACCCGGTTGCATTTCTGTCTTGCACCAGCCCATGTGGATCCATTTAGAATCATTCCAATGCAAATTGAATTATTGTACAGCTGCCAGTCACCATCGCATGTTGTAACTGGTTTTGTTGAAAAAAAAAAGTTGTAGAATTTGAGTATTATGACCATTCTCAGTACCCATTGTGCTGATATTAATGGTGGGTTGGTCTCATCTGTGAAGTAAATTGCAATGAAAATATAAATGGGTCAACAATTCGATTCTATGTTCTCTAAATTTTGACAACGTCTTTTTTCGATGACAATTTTAAGTCTTCTGGTCACACAGAAACCAAAAATCCAAAGTTACAATGTGAAATTTAGAGAACATTCAAATCAAATTTATTACAGAAGTCACAGAAGTGTCAACTTTGAGCATTCATTTTAAGTCCTTTATTATAGCATCAGACCACCCAACAGATACTTCTGCTGGTGATCCTGAATAATCTCAGGCAAATCCCAGCTCTGAAGATCAAGAACTGAGTGAATCTGATGATGGATACCTTATATATATATATAGATTTTATTGACATGTAAAATATCATAAATGATACATATGTCATTCAGTTAAAAGATAACATGAAAGAGACATTAATGTAAGTACAGAAAGCAATAAAATTTCAATAATCAAGGTTCCAGCCACCAAGTTAACTTATAATACGTGTTTAAAATCCACATACACAATAGAAAAAAATACAAGCCGCTAATAAAAACATTTCACTCTCAAAGTCCAAAACATGACAAGCACATCATAACTAATAAACTAATAAACTAAATTAATAACTGTGTGGATACAGGAGATGGTTTTCTCTACACATCAGCTTGAAGGAGAAACTTTCCTAAACTAATTAATAACTCAGGTTCCTTGTTTGTCATTATTGCTGTAAACTTAGTTATATCATCTAGAGACAAGAAGTTGTTAATAAATTTAGTTGCATTCAAAAAAAGGTTAACACGGTGTTGCTCATTACCAGGACAGACAATCAAACAGTGAATTTCGTCTTCTACAAAGTTTAACGTACACTTTTCACATATTCTATTTGGAGCAGGAATTATTGGTTTATGGTGTCGACCTGTTTCAATCTTCAGGCTATGTGAACTTGTCCTAAATCTAGCTATTTTAGTTAACACTTTGCGAATTTGTTGCAATTCAAGATAAGGTTCTATTCTACAATCAGTTTTAAATAGTTTATATGTCCTAAGTTTTGGTTGTTGTGAACTGTCATTTATTGCATTTATAAGTCGCTCATGTTCGGCTTCATAGAGTCTTAGTTTCACTGTGTTAGAGATATTATCAATGTCAAAGTTTCTGAGGTTACTAATATCATATTCAATGTTGCAGTTATTTAATACATGACACACTTTACTGAACCAGTTATTTCCATTTACTGCATTCACATAAATTTCCTTCTGAACATTTAAACATTTCTTAAGTAAACTGTCATCAGGTGCTCTTTCCAATCTTATCCAGTAATTCACCATTCTAATTTTCTGTCTGACATGCAATGGGAATCTACCTGTTTCACCATAGACTGCTAAAGATGGTGTTTGTTTTCTAACTCCTAATATGTTTTTAAGATATGCAAGTTGCAAATTTTCTAATTCAGGCATAGATTTTTCACTTGTCCATATTTCACTATTGTACTCCAGGATAGGTAAAATATAGGTATCAAACATTCGAAGAGATAGTATGGGATCGATTTTTCCTAATGCTTGTTTTGAATCACCTTGCAGTGCAAAGAGCGCTTTATGAGCTTGTGTTGAGAGGTATTCCGTCATCTTGCTATGTATTCTACGCTTATTAGTAAGCATATGGCCAAGATATTTGAAGCTGTCAACATTTACTAGTTTTTCCCCATTACAGAAGAAGGTGCTTATTGCTTTGTTACCAATCTGCATCACTTTGGTTTTACTAACATTTACAATAAGGTGCCATTTTTTACAGTAATTATGAAGTGAATTTATACTATTTTGCATGCAATTAGGAGAATCAGCTACAAGTGCGATGTCATCGGCATACAATATATGTGTAAGAGTAAAATCACCTAATGTTATTCCATCTGATTTTTCAAGATGATCGGGTAGATCTGACATAAATTCATTGAATAATTTTGGGCTGAGGATTCCACCTTGTAATACCCCACATTTGCTGTCAATAGAACCACCGGTATTACCACCTTGGTTTACTCTTGCTTTTGCCTTATCATACATACTAATGATAACCTTGAGCATTTTGTCACCAATATTCTGCTGCATCAATTTGTAGTACAAAGCATTTCTATTAATGTAATCGAATGCTTTAGTAAAATCAACAAAGCACAAGTATACAGGTTTTCGCATTGCTTGTTGGTAACTTATAACTGTGTCAAGAACAAAGACACAGTCAGTAGTGCTTGACCCTTATACTGCAGATCACTGTCAGTGAATGGGTGGGTGGATTAGGGCTTTACGTCCTGTATTTCTGCACCTGATGGGCTAATTAGGACAGGCAGGGACCATGGCAATGAGATGAAGGATGAAACAGCCATCTCGACTGGGAATCAAATCCGGGACCCAGTGGTTGGAAGCCCAGTGTGCCCCATCCATCAGTATCAGTGAGTAGAAGTAGACTTAGTGCATGTTTTTATCTGTTATTTTTGACAAATGTATCATGTATGATATTACTGTGTCAATAAAAGCATATATAAGTATCTAACCTGGGTTCTCAGATTCAGATTCATTTATTATGCCCACTATAACAAAAACATCTTAAAAAATACGGAGATTTTCATTCAATAAAATATTGAGCAGGGTTACTCCTCTAAGATGATCATGTCATCGCTGCCGAGGGGCCACCCACAAACCAACACTAACTATAGAAAATTAAAATGATGTCAGTGCCTGCAGTCCATGTTCACAATGAAGTATATGGAGTGTTATTACAGAAAAAGTATAGCTTAACTAAATAAGTATATACCATAAAGACACTACAAGTTATGACACATAAAACATTCTGAAATGTTACATTGGCTTAAATAACTATCAATAATCAGGAACCTCACTGGACATTCAACTGTTCTTGATGATGTGGTTGAACAGGACCTTGATACTGCTGTAAAGATGCTTACTGAGCATAACCAGACACTTGCAATGTCGTGCATACCAAATGTTGTCAACCAAATCTAATATGTCATATGGCACCTGGCCCAATAAATTATTCATGAGACCAATTATGATTACCTTCCATGTTTAGTAAGGAGCAACGTACAATTTACACTATTGACACTCATCCTACATGACATGCCTTGTGTTGCTTCAAGGGCGGGGGCCTAACTCAGAGGTAAGCCACTGTCACACGGGCCGGTTGTGCCGTAGTGAACCCGTAGTATTACGTAATAGTTGCGGAAATCGCTACCCGGCTCGAAGCCGGCGGCCCCAATACGGCCACCCGTGGATACCCGTGGATACCCGTCAAGCACCCGTGGGACCCTTGGCCAAGCCGCGAAACCCGGCCCCGGTAGCTGGTTGGGCCACGCTTGCATGGCACAACCGTAGAAATCTCACGGGTGAAAAAAAAAACAAAAAAACACGTGGAAGCCGACGGGTGACCCGTGGAAGCCGACGGGTGACCCGTGGAAGCCGGCGGGAGGCCCGTAGGAGCCGGCGGGTGGCCCGTAGAACCCGGCGAATTATTCGTCCCTAATTTCACCCCGGCGGCTTGTTGAGGGGTTCTACGGGTAACCCGGCGGCTTTCACGGGTAACCCGCCGGCTTTCACGGGTAACCCGCCGGCTTTCACGGGAAACCCGCCGACTTTTTGCTACCAGCGTCAGCGTAGGCAGGGAGGTATATACTGAAGGCTGCTGCTCCTCTAATATTAGTCCGATTTTCCTCAAATAAAGACTGCATGGCAGTATAGCTCATACTGATTCCATACGTATTTTCGGATTTAAAAAAACCCGAATATTAAGCGAGATATTTGTCTGAGAAGGCAGTTGTCTTGCGGTGGCTGCTGCTCCATTTATATTAATCCGATTTTCGTCAAATCAGGATTGAATTGTAGTATAAATCATACTGATTCCATACGCGTTTTCGGATTGAAAATAGACCAAATATTAAGCGAGATATTCGTCTGAGAAGGTAGCTGGGTTGGCGGAGGCAAACAGTGGTGCTCTCGCAGACGTCCGCGCCCTGATTGTATCAATGCAGGGCTGAGCCCTTCTTTAAAAGGCTGCTGCTCCCCTAATATTAGTCCGATTTTCGTCAAATTAAAACTGTATTGTAGCATAGTTCATACTGATTCCATCATGTTTTCGGATTGAAAATAGACCAAATATTAAGCGAGATATTCATCTGAGAATGGTGGCGGCCAGGTGCTCTGTGTATGGTCATGACTTGAATGGTGTGGTCAATATTTTTGACCATGATATATATACATTGTTTGGATGGGCTTTATTGCAATTCATTTCTACTCATTCTGCCAACTGCCATGACCGTTATGTCAATTGCTATTAGCATGTTGAATGATACAAAGAATACAGCAAATGCTCAATACATGTGTCAATTGCCTAAATTGGGGTTATTTGACCTGTCATTTCATGGATTGTTCAAAGATGACACAGTAATTGCTGTTAGGATTTTGAATGATATACAGAATGGGTGTAGAGAATACAGCAAATGCTCAATACATGTGTCAATTGCCTAATTGCCTAAATTGGGGTTCTTTGACCTGTCATTTCATAGTTTGTTCAAAGATGACACAGTAATATGACATTGTCTTGATTGTCATTCACAATTACAAAAAGATGTAATTGCTTTCATTAATTAAAAACATTGTATTCTATTGTAATTACCAGGCAATGATTATATTTGTATATTGGTTTTTTTTTTATACATGTGAACATTCTTATCTTTTTGTGTTAATTTGAATCTTATTGTGATAATAAATTATTATTTTGATCAGTATTTGTGTATATTTTTGTAAAATTTAAATCTAATATTAATATTGTAATTAGTATTTGTGATTTGATCTGTGATTTTATTTGCTATCTTTTATGTACTTATATGTACCAAATATTAAGCTAGATATTCTATATTATATATTAAGCATATAAATCTATCTGTCTCTCTAAACTATCTGTCTATCTACATATCCGATTTTCGTGAAATAAAGACTGAATTATTCAGGGAAATGTGTAGAATTTATATAATAGTTAAAGGTGGGGAAAATTAATGGAGTATACTAGGCACAAACAAGAATATTCTTGTTAATAAAGTTAGCAATACCTTATAGAGTATAGATATGTAGATAGACAGATAGTTATAAGATCTTAACCTAATAATATGTTACTATCAATAATTCATTGATTAGTATTAATAAAAAACGATGATAAAACAATGTTTGTTTGCTTGTTGCCAATAAAATTCCGACTTGATAAAGATGTCTATGGAGCTATAACAGCTATCTATAGATAGATATACTCTAGTATAGAGTAATCATTTTAGATATTTATTTCATTTTATATAAATTATCAATATTTCGTTGTTGTTTCTGAAAATAATCCAACTGGAATTAATATTGATATTGCATGTTCCATCCATGATCAAAACAATCTCCCTCTTTAATATGCATAATAAACAGGAATCAGTTGAAATTCAGAATTTCAATTAATGCTTGTGATCAATGATGAAAAAGCATGACTTACCCCATTCTTTGTATTATTCAAAATGCTAATAGCAATTGACATATATAGGTTAATTGACTTTACAAAACCAAAGGAAAAGTCCTTCCCATTGGCCAGTTGGCAGAATGAGTAGAAATTAATTGCAATAAAGCTCATCCAAACAATGTATATATAATGGTAAAAAATATTGACCATACCATTCAAGTCATGAACATACACAGAGCACCATGCTGCCTTCTCAGACAAATATCACGCTTAATATTTGGTCTATTTTCAATCTGAAATTCTGTGTGGAATAAGTATGAACTCTTCTATAATTCAATTTTTATTTGACGCAAATCGGATTAATATTAAAGGAGCAGCAGCCGCCACCAGACAGCCGCCTTCTCAGACGAATATCTCGCTTAATATTTGGTCTATTTTCGATCCGAAAACGCGCATGGAGTCAGTATGAATTATACTACAATCCAGTCTTATTTGACGAAAATCGGACTAATATTAGGGGAGCAGCAGCATTTTAAAGAAGCGCTCAGCCCTACCTGCATTGATACAGTCAGGGCGCGGACGTCTGCGAGAGCACCACGGTTTGCCTCCGCCAACCTAGCTACCTTCTCAGACGAATAACTCGCTTAATATTTGGTATATTTTCGATCCGAAAACCGGTATGGAATCAGTATAAATTATCCTACAATGTAGTTCTTATTTGACGAAAATCGGCCTAATATTAGGGGAGCAGCAGTATTTTAAAGTATACTCCTGGAAGCTGTGAGTTACTCCTACTACTCGCCGGCTTACTCCTACAACCCGCCGAGTCACCCGTAGAACCCGCCGAGTCACCCGTAGAACCCGCCGAGGCACCCGTGGAAGCCGCCGAGGCACCCGTGGAAGCCGCCGAGGCACCCGTGGAAGCCGGCGGGTAACCCGGCGGGTAACCCGGCGGGTGACCCGGCGGGTAACCCGTAGCGCCCGGCGGGTGCTGCCCCGCCCCTTTTTGCTGCCGCCAAACCGGCGGAAAGAGTTGTTACATAACTATTACGTAATACTACGGGTTCACTACGGCAAAACCGGCCCGTGTGACAGTGGCTGTAGTGCTCTGGGCTTCCAACCGCTGGGTCACGGGTTCGATTCCCGGTCGAGCCTATGTTGGATGGCTGTTTCATCCTTCATCTCATTGCCATGATCTCTGCCTGTCCTAATTAGCCCAACTGGTGCAGAAATACAGGACGTAAGGCCCAAATCACCCACCCCACCTTGTGTTGCTTCAAGCTTGCCAAACTACGGTGAAAACCCCTCATTCATTCAGGTACAGACTTATGATACACACTTTTTAGTCCTAGTGTTCCCCTGTACAATAGCTATTAACCATACCATAGTCAGACGTCATAGTCAGACGTTAATGGCCTTGTAGGTTAAAATGTTGTTACCTTCAAGGACCCTAAACCCAACAGGAAAGGCTACAGCTGTATTAATATAACAGTTTCAACAGCAATGGTATCATACCTCCATTGTTGTGGATAGTTCTTCTTTCACAGCAAGCTGAGTAGAATACATCACAGTTATTAGTTTTCCATTCACCTGTAATTCGATAGGTTGATGCCATGTAGACGCATGAATGAATTCCATTTCCACCATTATCAGGTGAGCCTTTTGACCAATTTTGGTAGGTCATCTGCAAGAAATATGTATATGCAGAAGTGTTATGAAGCGGAATGATAATAGATGCAGTATTGATAGGTAATTTATGTCATGAAAATGTGCCCAAAAATAACTGTTGTTAATCTTTATTTTTCAGTTGTGAACAATCGTACAGCACCAGGCAGCAAAGTTGCGACCTAATATTAGCGAAGTTGCAACTGTCAACTACAACGTTTTGGGCTATGGCTTGATCTAATACATTCAAAGAGAAATATCGTAAATGTCTATTGTTCTTGTCATTCATGTGAAGGGTGGGGGCCTGGCTCAGAGGTAGCACTCTGGGCTTCCAGCTGCTAGGTCCCGCGTTCAACTCCCGGTCGAGCCTAAGTTGGATGGCTGTTTCATCTTCCGTCTCATTGCATGGTCTCTGCCTGTCCTAATTAGCCCAACTGGTGCAGAAATACAGGACGTAAAGCCCTAATCACACACACACACACTTGTCATTCATGTTTTGATTGCTCCCATCCCTGGCCATCATTTGCGTATAATGTCACGTGACTTATGAAATTCAGGTTCTTTCAAAAATGTGGAATTTCAAAATTAAACATTTAGGCGTTTTCATTTAGATCAACAAATACCACATCTTTTTGGTCCAGCCACCTCCACTTGCCCTCTTCTTTAAAATCACTGGCTCCTATCCAAAATGTGCTGTGCCTTCTTTGAGAATTTTCATTTATGTTATCTGCAAAAACAAAGAGCAGTATATTATCAAACGTAATACAAATTGGAAAGACACTATTTACTGTTAGTAAAGAAAAATTGGAAAGACAATGACACTACAGTTAAGCCCCGTTCCCACATAGCCGAGTTACTCGTAGTCAACTCGTAGTATTACGTAACACGCCTCTCGGGCCCAACTCTTACTAAACTCGGCGATTACTCCTCGCACTCGAGAGATGCTCGGCGAGTAACTCCTGAGTCTCGTAGCGAACTCGTGAGATTTGGAGCCGAGTTTGCCGAGTCTCCCGAGTATGCCGTGCTGCACGGCACACTCGGCGAATTATCCAGGAGTCCAAAAACTCGGCCATGTCTCGCCGAGTTACTCCTCGAACTCGCCGAGTTACTCCTCGAACTCGCCGAGTTACTCCTCGAACTCGCCGAGTTACTCCTCGAACTCGCCGAGTTACTCCTCGAACTCGCCGAGTTACTCGGCGCTATTTTCGCTCGTATTACACTCGGGGGGGATGTTCAGGAGTGCGAGGAGTAACTCGGCGAGTTGTAGGAGTAACTCACCGAGTTGTAGGAGTAACTCGCCGAGTAACTCGCCGAGTTCTACCTTTAGTACATGCATCATCAGCGTAGGGGGTCGTATATAATATAAAAGGCCGCTGCTCCTCTAATATCAGTCCGATTTTCGTCAAATAAAGATTGTTTTGTAGTATAATTCATAGTGATTCCATACGTATTTTCGGATTTAAAAAAACCCGAATATTAAGCGAGATATTTGTCTGAGAAGCAGTTGTCTTGCGGTGGCTGCTGCTCCATTTATATTAATCCGATTTTCGTCAAATCAGGACTGAATTGTAGTATAAATCATACTGATTCCATACGCGTTTTCGGATTGAAAATAGACCAAATATTAAGCGAGATATTCGTCTGAGAAGGCAGCTAAGTTGGCGGAGGGCAAACAGTGGTGCTCTCGCAGACGTCCGCGCCCGGACTGTATCAATGCAGGTAAGGCTGAGCGCTACTTTAAAAGGCTGCTGCTCCCCTAATATTAGTCCGATTTTCGTCAAATAAATATTGAATTATAGTCGAGTTCATACTTATTCCACACAGATTTTCAGATTGAAAATAGACCAAATATTAAGCGAGATATTTGTCTGAGAAGGCAGGTTGTCTGGCGGCGGCAAGGTGCTCTGTGTATGGCCCTGACATGAATGGTGTGGTCAATATTTTTGACCATTTTATATACATTGTTTGGATGAGCTTTATTGCAATTCATTTCTACTCATTCTGCCAACTGCCATGACTGTTATGTCAATTGCTATTAGCATTTTGAATGATACAAAGAATGGGTGTAGAGCATACAGCAAATTCAATACATGTGTCAATTGCCTAATTGCCTAAATTGGGGTTCTTTGACCTGTCATTTCATGGTTTGTTCAAAGATGACACAGTAATTGCTATTAGCATTTTGAATGATACAAAGAATTGGTGTAGAGCATACAGCAAATTCAATACATATATATATATATCTTTATTAACCTCCAATTTGAAGACATACAATAATACAACAGTTAGATGTCAGAATTAGACAGTTACAGGATTACACATTGTTAAAATTAATTAAATAATGATAAAAATGTATGATTTATATTTATATGAACACATATATGACACTTTCTGCTTTACTGTAATAGGCAGTAGTTTTATATAGACTCGTAGTATGATTTAATAATTAAATATGTAAAATCTATTATCTTAACAATGATACTCATCCATTCATCTACGTTTCCACCATTACAACATGAATAAATAAAACCAAGTTTCTGTACATCATTCATATTGACAAATTCATTTTTCATAGCTGAAGGCATTTCTCTTAAAACATCATTCAATTTCAAAGTTCTACTATTTTGCATATTCACACATTTAAAAAGGATATGTTCTAAGGACCCGATATTTTCATCTCCACATTTACATAAAAACCCACATTTTTCATTATTTGTAATCAAGGCTTTTAACATTACTTTAATTTTGTATAAATACATTGGTTTCTTTCTTGCAATTTTCCAGTATATAAAACCTGAATCAAAATTTATTCCAACTATAGTGAATGTTTTCAAACTTTTATACATTACAATTGTAGCCTGCCATTCTGCATTTTCTTTTTTCTTTATCTGCTCTTTCACCAGTTTTTTCCATTCAGATAACTCAAAACAACATTCATACAAATATTTATCAAATTTATCAAGTACATTTAATTTCAATCCATATTCAATAAAGGTATGTACAATTGAAGTCCTCTTATTTCTCTTGTTTTTCTGATCAAAATACATACTCAATATAATGTTCTTGTAAATATAATTATACTTTACTGTGTGACCTATAAATAATAATAATTCTTTTGTGATATATGAGGATAATCTTGGCCACTTTAAGCCGGCCAATGCTGCCACTGCTGGTGTATTAGAATTCAATCCTTGAATATTTTTAGCTACATTCGCATGAAAGTCATCAAGTTTTTGTAAGTTACTTTTGCTCAAATTTAACATAAACAGACCATAGCATAATTTTGTAACGACACATGCCCAATAAGCTTTACTGAATGTTAATGGGTTGATATTTATTCTTGCTGTACCAATAGCCTTTATTAACCACACCTTCTGATAGGCCTTTTCAATTTTCTTTTCAATTTCCAACCTTTCATGTTTAACATTTAAATATAATGGGGTACCAAGATAGTTGGTGCATTCTACTTGATCTAATGAATCATTTCCCATTTTAATCTGCTGTATATTATCATATTTACCGAAGGTCATAGTGATACATTTCTTGGGATTGAACTTAAACTTCCATTTACAACTATACTCATAAGCCATATCAACCATTTGTTGTAAACCATTTCTTGTTTCTGATAATATTGCAACGTCATCTGCAAATGTTGGACATGCTATTATTTCATTGAACATTTGAATACCAAATTTACAACACTGTAGCTCCATTAATAGCTCATCAAGGAAAATTTGAAACAACATCCCTGACAAGGGCCCTCCTTGATGGACACCCTGTTGAACATCAAATTTTCTTGAATTATATTGGCTTATTTGAACTGACAATTTAAAATTTATAAAAGATTCTTTGAGAATTTTTAATAACACTGGATGTAATCCTTTCTTTGACATCTTGTATCACCAATAATTATAACTTCACCATCTGCTTTACATTGTTTAACAATCACATTAAGTTCACTTATATATTCAGAAAAACACGATATTTTGCACCTCTGTTGGGGTAAATACACACCAATGATGTATAACTTGTATCCAGTCCCATCATTGTATTCTAGGGTAACTATTCTATCATTACTGAGATGTAATGCGACTTTTATATAGCTATTCCACTCTATTTTCCAATATACAGCTATACCACCATGACCAAAATAATTTCCTATTCTTCTGTCTGGTAACTGTCTACTGGCACATGAATACACTTTATAATTTTTCCTATCATCATTCAATTTGAACAGCTCACAAGCAAACATTTTATGTTCAAGTACGAAAGTTATATCATGTGAATTTCTTATGCTATCTAGATAGCTCCATCGACTATTTAAACCATTTGCATTCCATGCTACAATATTGAAATTGTTGATTTGCGACATTATAAGGGAGAAACAGACACAGAATGTATTCAAAGTCATAACATTCAAGAAAAACTTACTTTTATAGTCTTGTGGCTTAATAGTTATCATTCCAATATGAGTCATATTCGTAATCATTATTTCTATCATATCTGTCCTCATTGTAGAAACTCCTCCTTCCCCAGACTCTACATTCTATTTTATCTGGCCAAAAACCATATCTCTGTACTCTATCTCTCTGGTTCTCTCTTATAGTAACTCTGCAACCAACAGTTGTATCAACAAAACGATTTTTTACTACGTGTATCTTTAATACTTTTACCCCTCTATCAGCTAAATATTTGCTAACTTTGTTTTTCACAGCCTCAGCTTGATCAACATTAGCAATTTCAATATTTCTCACATACATTTGTATTGTTCTCTCTTGAGATGCTCCTCTCAAAACAAAGGAGTCAATTGTATTTTCTTTTTCTTGCTTTTGAAGTTTTTTCTTAGTTTTTCTGCTTATAACCTCAGAAAAAGTAGGATCATACTTGGTTGATCTCTCAAAATCCTCTGATTGTGAAGTGTTAATATGTATCACAGGTACACGAGGTAACACATTGATTTCAATTTGACTGTTACTATCATTGTCATCAGTTTGGTCTGACTCTTCTCGATCTCTGGTCACAGTTTTGTTCTTAATTGTCTTGTTATCTGTTGTCTGGTCACTGTTCCTGCCCCAGTTTGTCTTTGTATATGCCCTCCCTCGCCCAAAGGGTGTGAAAGCTCTGGTCTGGCTCACTCCATTCATTCTGGACATTCCATTCGCCTCATTGTTAGCTGGGTTCGAGTTGTTCACGGCTTCATTTGGCTTTGGCTTCACAGCTTCATTTGGCTTTGGCTTGGTATTGTCCTTCATACTATGGCCTATTGTAGTTGTTCCACTGTTGTTCACTGCCCCATCAATCAATGTCTTAACATTGTCCATTTCATTTTTTACAGTATTTAATGTAGATTCCATAATTTCAATCTTTCTCTCAGCCCTCAATAATTTTTCTTCTAGGCTTGCAATTTTAATGTCTTTCTCTTTTAATTGCATTTTCATTAACATCAGTTCATTATCCTGTGTCAAAGCTTTACTGGCAGCTTCTATGCTTGCATCACTAGGGTCTTGACTCATTTGGTTTGAAAGTGACACATACCTTGATTTTTCAGATAATGTCTCTTTTGGGAAAAATCCACTTTCTCCAGTTTTATACTTGTTTAATTCATGAATATCTTGTACAATCCTCCTGTGGGCTCCAGGACCTCTTCTCCCAGTCAAGGACAATTCTGGTACTTCATGTATACCATGTTCACGTAGCATTCCCATGTATTTATCCTTGGCCTGTGTGAATAACTCAAATCTACATGTGTCAATTGCCTAATTGCCTAAATTGGGGTTCTTTGACCTGTCATTTCATGGTTTGTTCAAAGATGACACAGTAATATGACATTGTCTTGATTGTCATTCACAATTACAAAAATATGTAATTGCTTTCATTAATTAAAAGCAATATATTTAATTGTAATTACCAGGCAATGATTATATTTGTATAACTTTCTTATCTTTTTGTGTTAATTTGAATCTTATTGTGATATTATGATCAGTATAAATTTGTGTATATTTTGTAAAATTTAAATCTAATATTGATATTGTAATTAGTATTTGTGATTTGATCTGTGATTTTATTTGCTATATTTAATTTACTTATACTGGTGCTCCCTGAAGCGTCCGCGCCCAGACTGTATTAATGCAGAAAGCTGAGCGCTTCTTTAAAAAGCTACTGCTCCCTTAATATTAGTCCGATGTTCGTCAAATAAAGATTGTTTTGTAGTATAATTCATAGTGACTCCATAGGTTTTTTCGGATCGAAAATAGACCAAATATTAAGCCAGATATTCATCTGAGAATGCAGGTAGGCTGGCGTCGGCCTATCATTCGATGGGTGACTCGTCGCTGTCGTAGACACCTTGCTTCACCCGGCGAGTTACTCCTGGTACTCGGCGAGTTACTCCTGGTACTCGGCGAGTTACTCCTGGTACTCGGCGAGTCACTCCTGGTACTCGGCGAGTCGCTCGCTGAACCCGCCGAGTAACTCGGCGAGTAATTCGGCGAGTAACTCGGCGAGTCACTCCTGGTCATTTTTTCCGCAAAAATTCGTCGCCAACTCCTCGAATTTTGGGTGTTACGTAATTTTTGTTATTACTACGAGTTGACTACGAGTAACTCGGCTATGTGGGAACGGGGCTTTAGTTTCATAAAAAACGGTCAATTCTAGCTGTTTGTAGTGATCTGTACTTGACTGTGGTCTAAACATGCTAAAGCCAGCTGCTTCTGTCCACTTCTAAAGCTCATAGTCACTTTACAATTATCACCAGAAAAGTGTAAAAACTGGCAAAGGTAAGAAATTAATCTAATATATTATAAATATGTGCTTTTAGATGCAATTCTGAGTAGCCAGCTTTGACAGCTTTGGCTAGGGTCAATTTGACATGCCATTTTTAATGAAACTACCTGTATGGTTATATATGACCATATTTTTTGTTTACTGTCAGTTTCTAGCAGAAACTCATGTTCATAATAACTATGATACTAGGTGACCAATTTATAATCGCAAATATCTCAATGCAAGTTTAACATAATTGCCAAATAAACCATTATGTACCAGTGGAACTTATAATGTCATTCTTGAGTGCATTTTCAATAACAAGTAGGTCACCGCCATTTTTTTGACATTCTTCTCTGGCATCGAACCATTTCTTTGTGTCGTTGCTGAAACTGTAGCACTTTCCTGCCAGAAGGACCATTGTGCCTTGACAACCATTTGTTTCTGTTCAATACAGAAAAAAATATTTACATTAAATTAATAATTTCAGTAAGATGCCATTGAAAGTCCTAGGCCTTCTCGTAGCTAGGGTAGTAAGACGGGAAGACTTTGAACCCCAGTGACCAACATAATCCAGCTCCCCCTACCTGGCACATATGTAAATGAAGTTCAGTTTTTATAAAATGTAAAATATAATACATCACTCCATTATACAAAGTTAGAATGACAATCAACTGAGTAATATCTTGTGGTGATCTCCTACTACACATTTTATACAATTTTCTTGACAATTTTATGCCAAATTTTCGCTGATAGTTTTGTTCTTGCCTGCCACAAATGTTCAGGAGTGTCTGGACGGGCTGAAATGTTCTTAGATGCCTAAGTCGAAACGTGTGCCAAAAAACCTAGGACACTGAGGACAATAATGCATTTTCCAAACTACTTAAAACCTAGTTTATAGCTGACCCAATAAAGAATATCATGAGTAAATTATTCTATTATTATATCTATATTTCAAACCTGACACTTTTTCGCAGATGTAATAGTACTCGTCGAAACAAGGCCTGTCCGCCCAGTAACCCCCTGAATTTCCGGATAGGACTGCACAACCTTCACCTAAATTTTTAACATATATTTGACAAGACAAGGGAGACAACGACAATGATTAATTTGCATTAAGATTGAGAAAAATTTCAAAACAGAAGTTAATTGCGAAAACTACCAATTGTGTTAACATAGACGCTGAGATAAACTGTTATCATCCTTTGAACTTGATGAATTTACAGATATATTTAAATATCTAAATAATAATAATAATAATATATTAATTTTATAACCTCCATTGTTAGGTTGTCCGATCTGCCAGCTTTCATAGTCAACCTTTTACAAAAATGAAAAATAAAATAGTTCAATGTAACGTGTGGCTTAAATAACACACATGCTGCATACATATTGTCGAAAAAAAAGTTTGGTTAGGTATTTTTTATTTTAAGCCACACAAATTTAGATTAGTAAAGGGAGAGACTCTCCCAGCTAGAATTTAATCATAATATGAAAATGCCAGAAGGATTGAGCCGAAGCGCGGCGCGGACGTTAGTGGCAGCACAACAGAATCCGCTCGATCAACAATCATTGCTTTTTTCCGCCGCCAACCTTTTTAGTCTATTTTTATATCCACCAGAAAACGTACGAAATCAGTATGAACTTTACTAAGTGATGGACTGCTGCTGTGACATAAGATCACTTTTCAAAGTTTTGAATCGAGTGACGCTCTTCGTGACATTGGCCATGACACCAGAACCTGCTAATTTGCCTTCTCCTATTCGTATCTCGCTTAATATTTGGTCTATTTCCCATCTGAAAACACTCAATTAAGGCTTATTAGATTTGCTACTCGATGGGGTGATCAATTTTTAATTTATGCAGCCTATCCTTCGCATAAATTCACCTAAACTTTTCGAATCGACGATGCTCTTCATGACTTTTGCCTTACCATTCGAGAATCTCGCGTGAAGAAAGCCAACAAATGAGCTAGTCCATTATTTTGTTACCCAGATTGTGCAGTTGTCCTAATAGCAAAGTGGTCTTAAAAGGAAGGTGTTCTTAAAGTGGGGTGTATTGTACAGATACATACTGTTGGATCACCATTTGCCCATCGAAACTTATCTGATGAAGAATCTTTTATTTGGTCAATCCAGGCATCACCAATAAACAATGCTGTAAAAACAGACAGTCATATGTGGATAACACGATGTAGTAAATACAGTTTGGTTTTGATTTCATTCATGGTGCAAGGAAGTTTTTTTTACGTAATTGAGGACAACATCAATGTCATCATTTACTATCAAAATTATTTAATATCATGCAAAATTATGTTATTGAAATACACAATATGATACAGATATTTAGTTCATGTTATTTGATTAATCAATATTCCTCATTGTATGATGTTCAGAAACCTCATACACTTCATGTTGGTATTAAATATGTTGGAATTTTTCACTTTAAAAAATCCCTGGACGACCATGCAAATTATATTAACAATGCATGTTGGTAATGATACAGTTTCTTTCATTAAATGAGGGATGTGATCATTAAA